>SJYT01055523.1:79914-221881 GCA_006410635.1 Cephalophus harveyi
TGGGGAGGGAGGTTGGAGGGGGGCTCAGGATGGGGAACACGTATATACCCGTGGCTGATTCATGTTGATATATGGCAAAACCAATACAATATTGTAAAGTAAGTAACCTCCAATTAAAATAAATAAATTTATATAAAAAAGTAAAAAAACAGCAAAAATAAATAAAAGACACTTTATTATTTTTGATACTTACAAATTCTTTAACCAACAGTGCCACCTACTGGCAAACTAAGAGTAAATAATTTCCTTGTAAAATGAATATTATGGGTGTGTGCTCAGTTGCTAAATCAAGTCCAATTATTTGCAACCCATGGGCTGTAGCCTGCCAGGCTCCTTTGTCCTTGGGATTTCTCAGGTAAGAATAATGGAGTGGTTTGTCATTTCCTTCTTCAGGGGATCTTCTCAACCCAGGGACCGAACCCGTGTCTCTTGCATCATTAGCAGGTAGGTTCTTTATCACTGAGGCACCAGGGAAGTCCTCAGAAATGAATGTTATAGAGAAATTGAAAAAAAAATATATATATTATTTATTCTTTCAACAAATATATGTATGTATGTGTGTGTATATATATATATACACATATATAATCTGTGTACCAAGCTCTGTACTTGGCATTAAACTGTATCAAAGAGACATGGCATGGATGTTTAGAATCTAGTGGAAGGGATAAAGATTAAGCAAGTAACCCTCCAGATATATGATTAAAAATTTTGGTAAGAGTTACAAAGGAAAGAAACATAGTGAATTTCATACAATAGGAGTACATATCTGGGCTTGTGTCATCAAGGATGTCCTCACTAAGAAAGAGATATTTAATCAGAGATGTGAAAGATAACTGGAATGGAGCCAGTTGATGGGGGAGTAGAACTTTCCAGGCAAAAAGAGGACACAGTACGTGTGCAAGCCTTCATGTGGAAAAAGAGCTTGGGTTTTTGGAGGAACTGAACCACCAATGCGGCTGGATCATAAGGAGTGGAAAGAAAAGAGGCTGAAGATGATGCTAGTGAGGCAGACAGGATTTTGCTATAGATGCTGTGTTTTATTGTAAACACAACTCGAAGCCACTGACAGTTTTTTTTTTTTTTTAAACAAAGGAATAGAATACTGATTATATTTTAAAAATCAAACTCTGACTACTAAATCAAGAATTAGAGTGGGGGAAAGAATGAAAACAGGGAAGTAAGCAACTGTATTATTAAAAACAAAAATAGAAACATCTTCAGGGCTTCTGGCTATGACTGCCTAGCTTCTGTCAGAACAACTCTCCTGCTGACAACAATTAGAAGATCTGGTAAAATACACTTTAAAATCTTTTTGGGAGGAGAATGTTAAATTGTAGTAAAACACACATAATATGAAATTTAACTTCTTACATGTACATTTTAGCAGTGTTAACTATATTTACATTGTTGTGTAATTTAGACATGACTAAATTACATTTAGTCATGGCTCTGGAATTTTTTTCACCTTACAAAGCTGAACCTCTATAATCCACAGCACAATTCCCTATTTCCCCTCCCCTCAACCCCTGGCAACCACCATTCTACTTTTCCACAATTCTGGCTACTTTAGATATCTTATGTAAGTGGAACAGAAGTATTTGTCCTTTGTTATTGGCTAATTTTACTCAGTATGTCTTCAAGGCTCATTCAGTATTGCAGCATGTGGCAAAATTTCCTTCTTTTAAAAAATTGAATAATATTCCATTGTATGTGTATACTACAGTTTCTTTATCCATTTATCTGTAGATAGGCATTTGAGCCGCGTCTTCTCTTGACTATTGTGAATAATGTACACTGAACACAGGTGTGCTAATGTCTCTTCAAAATCTTGCTTTCAACTTGCTTTCAAGCTCTAAAAACTATGATCTTTCCAGTAGTCATGTACGGATGTGAGAGTTGGATCATAAAAAAGCTGAGTGCCGAAGAATTGTTGCGTTTGAAATGCAGTGTTGGAGAGGACTCTTGGGAGTCCTTTGGACTGCAAGGAAAACAAACCAGTCAATCCTGAAGGAAATCAACCCTGGATATTTACTGGGAGGACTGTTGCTGAAGCTGAAGCTCCAATACTTTGGCCACCTGATTCAAAGAGCTGACTCATTGGAAAAGACCCTGATGCTGGGAAAGATTGAGATCAGAAAGAGAGGGTTGGATGGCATCACCGACTCAATGGACATGAGTTTGAGCAGGCTCTGGGAGATGGTGAAGGACAGGGAAGCCTGGCGTGCTTCGGTCCACGGGGTTGCAAAGAGTCGGATATGACTGAGTGACTGAACAACAACAACAACAACAAAAGAAAGAAGTTGTGGTATAGATACACAATGGAATATTACTCAACCATAGAAAGGAACACGTTTGAGTCAGTTCTAATGAGGTGGATGAAACTCGAGTCTATTATACAGAGTGAAGTAAGTCAGAAAGACAAAAATAAACATCATATGTTAACGCACATATATGGAATCTAGAAAGATGGCATCAGTGAACCTGTTTGCAAAGCAGCAGTGGAGATGCAGACATAGAGAACAGACTTGTGACCACAGTGGGGGAAAGAGAGGGAGGGACAAACTAAAAGAGTGACATTGAAACATATGCATTACCTTACGTAAAACAGATAGTGGGAATTTGCTGTATGACAGGGAGCTCAAACCCCATACTCTGTGACAACCTAGATGGGTGGGATGGGGTGGGAAGAGGGAGGGAGGCTCCAGAGGGAAGGGACATATATATATGTACCTATGGTTGATTCATGTGGATGTATGGCAGAAACTAACACAATATTATAAAGCAATCATCCTCCAACTAAAAAAACATTTTGATATATACCCAGAAATGGATTATATTCTAATTTTAGTTTTTTAAGGAACCTCCATAGTGTTTTCCATAGAGCCTGAATCATCTCTCCAGCTATGCACAAGGTTTCCAATTTCTCCACTGTCTCATCAACGCTTGTTATTTTTTGTGTGTTTATTTACATTTTTTCATAGTTGCCATCCTAATTAGTGTGAGGTGATATCTAATTTTGGTTTTGATTTACATTGTCCATTGATTAGGCTTCCGTGGTGGCTCATACAGTAAAGAATCCGCCTACAATGCAGGAGACCGGGGCTAGATCCCTGAGTTTGGAAGATCCCCTGGAGAAGGGAATGGCTGGCCAATTCAGTTTTGTGGCCTGGAGAATTCCATGGACTGCATAGACCATGGGGTCGCAAAGAATCGGACACAACTGAGCAACTTTCACAGACAGACTCATTGATTAGTGATGTTTAGCATATTTTCAAAAGCTTGTTGACCATTTGTATATCTTTTGGTGAAATGTCTATGCAGGTTTTTTGCTCATTTTTAATTGGGTTACTTTTTTAATGCTTGAATTGTAGCAGCTGTTTGAATATACTGGATATTCACCCCTTATCAGATACATGATTTGCATTTTCTTTCATCCCATAGGTTGAATTTTCACTCTTGATTGTTTCCTTTAATGTGCAGAGGTTTTGAAGTTTGGTATAGTCTCATTTATCCATCTTTGCTTTTGTTGCTAAAAATCTTTCTGAAGGCATTGGTGTCCTAAGACAGTAAGGATCCGAGGAACCAAGATTCATCAGAGAAGGTCCAGAGAGGTGAACCTCAAAGCATTTACTGATTTGTATGTGGTAGCTGAGGTTTTAAGAGGCTGAGAAGCAGAAAGCAGAAGCTCTGAGGTTGAAAAGCTGAGCAGAGGTTTGATAGGACTTGTCAAGTACACCTGCAGAGCTGTATCTGAGGATTAAGATGATGCAGAAATAGACCAGCCTCACAAAGACAGAAACCCATCTTGGAATTGCACTAGTCCTAGATGGAGTTAAAGTAATCTGCCCCTACTCTCATAACCTCCCAGAAGAGGTATTAATATTAATTCTCTCTGGAGGAAGATAACATCATTCAGGCCCTCAACTTATCTCTATAATTTTTCACACTTAAAGACCAGGAAGCACTAAAAAATGATCAGGCTCATCAGGAAATAAGACCAAATGGTAGAAAGCCAAGAGGGAAAAGAAACCACCCACACACCAAACAACAGAATAGAGATATATAGATAAATCCAGATATTGGAATTATCAGAAAAGATGTCCTATATATACTGAGCTGAATAAAAGATGCCCAAATATGTCTATGTCTTAATCCCCAATAACCTGTGATTATTAGGGCCACCAGGGAAGCCCTTATCTGCATGGGCCTGGTGTAATTATAAGGTCCTTAGAAGAGGACCTTCTTCCCTGGTGGAAGACCTCTTCTTTGGTGGCTCAGATGGTAAAGCTTCTGCCTATAATGCAGGTAGACCTGGGTTCAATCCATGGGCTGAGAACTGTCTTATCTGTTTAAAGGGACTCTGTGGATGTGATTAAGTTAAGGCTCTTGAGAAAGGGAGATTAACCAGGATTATCCACCTGAAATTGAAGTCGCTCAGTCGTGTCCGACTCTTTGCTACCCCATAGACTGTAGCCCACCAGGGTCCTCTGTCCATGGGATTTTCCAGGCAAGAACACTGGAGTGGGTTGTCATTTCCTTCTCCAGGGAATCCTTCCAACCCAGAGATTGAACCCAGGTCTCCCGCATTGCAGGCAGACACTTTAACCTCTGAGCCACCAGGGAAGCCCTTATCTGCATGGGCCTGGTGTAATTATAAGGTCCTTAGAAGAGGACCTTCTTCCCTGGTGGAAGACCTCTTCCTTGGTGGCTCAGATGGTAAAGCTTCTGCCTATAATGCAGGTAGACCTGGGTTCAATCCATGGGCTGAGAAGGATCCCCTGGAGATGGAAATGGCAACCCACTCCAGTACTCTTGCCTGGAAAATCCCATTGATGGAGAAGTCGAGTAGGCTACAGTCCATGGGGTCACAAAGAGAGACCTCTTCTTTGGTGGCTCAGATGGTAAAGCTTCTGCCTATAATGCAGGTAGACCTGGGTTCAATCCATGGGCTGAGAAGGATCCCCTGGAGATGGAAATGGCAACCCACTCCAGTACTCTTGCCTGGAAAATCCCATTGATGGAGAAGTCGAGTAGGCTACAGTCCATGGGGTCACAAAGAGTCAGACATGACTGAGCAGCTTCACTTAGAAGGAGAAGTCAGGAGAATTTATGTCTGTGGTCGATGTGATGGCAGAAGCTAGAGATTGGCATAATGCAAGGAAGCCAAAAAAGGCAGGAAAGTGGATTCTCCCTCAGTGTTTCTAGGAGGACTCAGCCCTGCCAACATCTTGATTTTAGCCCAGTGAGGTTCGTCTTGGACTTCTTATCTCCCTAACTGTAAGATAATAAATCTGTTCTGTTTTAAGCCAATGAGTTTGTGGCAATCTATCATAGCAATAGGAAACCAACAGACAGCCTAATAGGGGATACAATTATATCAACATACAATTTCCAAGAAGTAAATACTATGGAAGCACAAGGCTGGACTGCTCAGTCCAATCTGGGATTCACAGAATGAGGAATACTCACACATATGATAATAACCCACATGATCCCATAATCATTGGTCACCCGTGAGTACAGGAATACAAGGATGCTGAATGGCAGATTTTTTGAATAACTAAGAGGCTGAAACAAAACTTCAATTTATCTCTAATTAACAAGTTGGATTTAATGAACATAGTACTTTGCAGTCAGTACTTAAAGAACATATTTTTTTCCCAGGCTCATATGTATTTTCCCATTTCATCACTTATTAGGCTACAAATTAGGATACAAACGAAGTCTCAGAATATTTGAAAGAATTGATATCCTGCAGATCATCGTCTCTGACCACATGCAGTTGAATTAGATTTCAATTTTGAATAATAAATCAAAAAATCCCCCTGCATTTGGAAACTTAAAAACACATTCAAGGGAATTCCCTGGTGGTCCAGTGGTTAAAACTTCATGCTTCCAATGCAGTGGGACTGAGTTTGATCCCTGCTCTGGGAACTAAGATATAAGATCCCACATGTCAAGCAGTACAAAAAAAAAAAAAACAACAAAACAAAACCACAAGATAGTTACATCCTCATCTTCCATAGCGAGGGAAGACAATATATAATTCCCAAAGTCAAAAATTAAAGAAATAGTACTGCAATTATGCTATTTAGAGAAATGGAAGTAAATACTAAAATAATCAGCTAAAAAGATAAAATGATTGCTTTTGGGGAGAGGAAAATGGGAGAGCAGTCAATGAGACTTTGCTATTTTTCACAACAAACTTGGTATAACTGCATTATTCTAGACCAGGAGTTGGGAAATCTTCTCTGTGAAGGGCTAGGCAGTAAACATTCTAAGCTTTGCAGGCCATATGGTAGACTTGTTGCAAGTACTTAACTATGGCTTAACAAAAGCAGCTAGAGGGCATTCCTAAACAAATGGATATAGCTGTATTCCAATAAAACTTTATTATAGACACAGAAATTTGAATTTCATGTCATTTCAGGTGTCATAAAATATTTTTTCTTTTGAGTTTTTCAACCATTTAAAAATCGTAGTTTTGGAGCTGTATAAAAATAGACTGGATTTGGACTGAGCTATTGTTTGCTGATAACTGCTCTAAATGATGTGTCTTTATTTAACTATTTAAATAAACAAATAAAACCCAACACACCTCTTGCAAAGAAAGCTAAGACTAGCAGCAGACTTTATTTTTATCTTGATGAAGTGTACATTTTAAAACACTATAGCAAACAGCTTTCTTTTCATAGTCAAAACTTGTATATATGTACTTCCTTCAGAAAATCAGGAGCAAGACAGAGATGTCTGTTATCACCACTTCTATTCAGCAGTATACAAGGCTCTAGAGAATGCAGTAAGACAATGAGAAAAAAATATAACGATTAAAAAGGAAAACCAAAAATATCCTTATGCACAGACAAAATAACTGTTTAGGAAAAGATGCAAAAGAATCTGCAATTTGTTACAGTTAAATGGAGAATTTGACTGACTATAAGTTCCATAAATAAAAATCTGTTACTTTGATACACCTGCAAGAAACTGTTAGAAAACATTAAAAATAATAGTTTATAATTGCAACCACTGACAGCAAATTTACTTTAAGAATAAGTCTATGTGACCTGGACTTCTCTGGTGGTTCAGTGGGTAAGAGTCCACCTGCCAATGGAGGGTCCATGGGTTCGATACCTGGCCTTGGAAGATTCCACATGCTGCAGAGCAACTCAGCCTGTGTGCCACAACTACTGGACCATGTGCTACAACTACTGAAGCCCTCAGGCCCTGGAGCCTGTGTTCCTTAACAAGAGAAGCCACGGCAATGAGAAGCCCGAGCATCCTGATGAAGAGTAGCCCCCATTCACTGCAACTAGAGAAAGCCTGTGTGCAGCAACAAGGACATAGCACAGCCAAAAATAAATTCATTAATAAAAGAATAAGTCTATGTGCCTCAACTAAGACCCGGAACAGCCAAATAAATAAAAATATTTTTTAAAAAAGAATAAGTCTGACAAAAGATATGCAAGAAGTTTATGAAAAGAAACCTCTGAAGTTTAGAAAGAAAAGAAAATTATACACTTGCTGAAAGACTTTAAGGAAAACCCAAATAAGCGATAGTGTTAGGAAGATTCAATACCAATAGAAGAGAGATCTATTCCCACCAAACTGATTTAGTGCCATCTCAATTAGCATTCCAACAAGGTTTCCCATGGAACTCCATAAACTTAATAAAAAGTATTTGGAAAATCAAAGGGTCAAAAATAAAAATACCCCTGAGAAGAAAACAGGTATAGGGCTTGTCTAACTAGACTGCTGCTGCTGCTAAGTCGCTTCAGTTGTGTCCGACTCTGTGCGACCCCAGAGACGGCAGCCCACCAGGCTCCCCCGTCCCTGGGATTCTCCAGGCAAGAACACTGGAGTGGGTTGCCATTTCCTTCTCCAATGCATGAAAAGTGAAAAGTGAAAGTGAAGTCGCTCAGTCGTGTCCGACTCTGCGACCCGTGGACTGCAGCCCACCAGGCTCCTCTGTCCATGGGATTTTTCCAGGCAAGAGTACTGGAGTGGGGTGCCATTATCTTCTCCGGTCTAACTAGACAGCAACACTTAAAAATTTATTGTCATTAAGACTGGAGTTTTTGGCATTGGGATGCATGTCTGACTCTTTGTGACTCCATGGACCATAGCCCTTCAGGCTTCTCTGTTCATGGAATTCTCCAGGCAAGCATACTGGAGTGGGGTGCCATTTCCTTCTGCAGGGGGATCATCCCATCCCAATTCAGGGATGGAACCTGGGTCTCTTACATTGCAGACAGATTCTTTACCATCTGAGCCATGAGGGAAATATATGAATTAACATTGTTGTTCAGTCACTGAGTCATGTCCAGCTCTTTACTACCCAATGGACTGCAGCACTCCAGGCTTCCCTGTCCTCCACTGTCTCCTGGAGTTTGTTCAAACTCATGTCCATTGAGTTGATGATGCCACCAACCATCTTGTCCTCTGCCGCCCTCTTCACCTTTTACCTTCAATCTTTCCCAGCATCAGGGTCTTTTCCAGTGAGCTGGCTCTTCCAATCAGGTGGCCAAAGTATTGGAGCTTCAGCTTCGGCATTAGTTCTTCTAATTAATATTCATGATTGACTTCCTTTAGAATTGACTGGTTTGATTTCCTTGCAATCCAAGTGATTCTCAAGAATCTTCTCCAGCTCCACAATTTGAAGGCATCAATTCTTCAGCGCTCAGCCTTTTTTATGGTCCAATTCTCCCATCCATACATGACTAGTGGAAAAATCATAGCTTTTACTATGTGGACCTCTGTTGGCAAAGTGATGTCTCTGCTTTTTAATACACTTTCTGGGTTTGTCATAGCTTCCCTTGCAAGAAGCAAGAATATTAACATATTAGGAATCTTTCTGACAGATACACATAGGACTCTGACAAATTACTAACAGAAATGTCTTTAGTGAGTTATTACCATAGATTTTCTATTGTAAGAAACATATTTTAAACATATATTAAGAAACTAGTTCATCAAGACCTTAGCACTACTATCTATCTATATTATGTTTCGGTATGAAATAAACTTGTAGTTAAGTTTAAGTTGTGGGTAGAATAGTTAAGTGAAAGGATTGCTAGGTGCCCGTGGGCAGGCACATTCTAAGGGCAATTGTTTTAAAGTTCTTCGAAGCTGTCAAAATAGCATGATGCTGTCCATATAAAATATTGCCCCTTCTAGTTCCAAGCTTATCTTTCAGAAAGTACTGTTAAGAGTGATGAAAAGTAGAAAGAAGGGTATTTAATTTTCAAAATGATTATTTGCCTTCGACAGCCTATGCCTAAGAAATACAGAAAATCTGTTATAATTAATAACTTTCAGAGAGCACATTTCAGTTAATAGTTAATGTGCTTTAGATTTAGTCTCTGACTTGTAATTCTCTAGTAAAATTTGAAATTCTAGATATGGAATTTGATTTAAAGATATGCAAGCTCAAGACAGGCAATCCCTGTGATTTCTTTTAAAATTAAGTTATAATGCTTCAAAACAGCAAGCATTTTTATAGCATGTAGTTGTCATTGCTCTATACTTACATGTATGAACTAAATTAGTCCTCATAACAATCCTATGAGGATTTTCCTATTATTTGTCCCACTTTACAAATGAGGAAATTGAGGCAGAGGTTAAATTACTTGGGCCCAAACCCCATGGCTAGTAGGTGGCAGAGCTATGATTCAGACCTGCACAGTTTGACTGTAGAAACTGTGCTTTTAAATATTAAATGAAACTGCCTCTCACACTGATTTAATAATTAGTGAATATGCAGATTCAAATTGCTCTGACCTTTAATTTCAATGTATCGTAATGAGCTACTAGGGGATTAATTACAGTGATTAGCACAAACATGAAGAATATAGCACAAATTCATGGTCACACACAAGTAAAAGGAAAAAGTTTGCTAACCATTCAGCACTGATGTTTCCTGTTATTTTCAAAAAAAATTTTTTTTTCCTTTCTAAAATGCCCAGTAAGACTGCAAGAACCACAGGGGTGGGATCCACCTTTCTTGACTGTTTTTTTCCATAACAATCTCTACATCTAGCATGGTGCCTGGTACCTAGTGGGTCCTCAAATATTTGACCAACTGCAGATTCAGGGGCCTCAAGGAATGTTCCTCAAGAGGCTGTTTACTTGCTTTGTTATTTTTAGTCCTATTTAAGACTACAGAAGACCTTCACAAATTCTCACTGCTAAAGATTAAAAAACATATAAGTAGACACAATAAAACTTGAAAATTCACTTTCTAAGCACCAATACACACTCTTTTCCAGTTGACCACTGTCCTGTTTAGTGATTTCTCTTTCTTTTGCTTACATGCACGTATGCCAGTACAGGTTTATATGAAAACACAATTGTAACCACAATTACACATTTTCCTGCAACTACCTCCTGTTAGTTTCTCATGTCTGTATAAATCTACTCCATTTCTTTGAACAGTTATCCAGTATTTCACAGTACAGACATATTAAACTTTATGTAATTACTCCCCATGGATGGACATGCACAGGGTTTCTTACTAGTATCTACTGAAAACCATGGAGCAATGAACACTGCTGTGCAAATACATGTAGACATGTAGCATTACTGAGTAACACAGATCCCTGCTCACTGAAAAGCCTGTTAGCAGGTAGGCACAGAAGCTCTTTGGACACCAAGGAGATCAAACCAGTCAATCTTAAGGGAAATCAACCCTGAATACTGGCTGGAAGGACTGATGCTGAAGCTGAAACTCTAGTATTTTGGTCATCTGATGCCAACAGCTGACTCATTGGATAAGTCCCTGAAGCTGGGAAGGACCGAGGGCAGAAGAAGAGGGCTCAGAGAATGAGATGGCTGGATGGCCTCACTGATGCAATGGACGTGAACATGGGCAAAATTCAGCAGATGGTGAGGGCCAGAGAGCCCTGGTGGGCTGTAGTCCATGGGGTCTCAAAGAGTTGGACATGACTGCACAACTGAACAACAATAGCAACAGGTAGCCACTTCAACTGCGCTTCTTCCCTCTGGCTTTTTAAGAAGAGGTATGAATAGAGCCGGGGCTTCCCGGGCGGCTCAGTGATAAAGGATCCACCTGCCAATGCAGGAGATGCCGGTTCAGTCCCTGGGTCGGGAAGATCACCTGGTGGGCTATGGTCCATAAGGTCGAAGAGAGTCGGACATGACTGAGCACGAAGCACGAAAGATGAGAGCTGATGAGTGCAAGATAAAGAGTAGTTAAATTCCTCGTCTAAATGTTCATAAAGCAACTCCTCTTGCACATCGTTTTTGGTTTTTTTTTTTCCCCTCCAATAGCAACCCGCATTGGGAGTACAGGACAAGAGCGGCAAGAGCTCGGACGTTGGCGACCGGGAAGTCGTTGGCTAAACGAGCTTCTGGTAAGAAGTGCCTGGATGGCTATGTCCTAGTGGACCACGCCTTCCTATTAAGCCCTCACCCCATCAATTTTGCCCTCTTTAGGTTAGAATGAGGGAGCAGTTCTAGTATTAAAAAGTTCCTGGAGACTGCAGGGCTAAACTGAAGGTATAGAGATGTGGCGTGAGAAATGAACTGGATGGTTGCGACGCCCAAGGAGGAACCAGGGGACACCTAAAGGGCCACCGCCAGGGCTGTGGCAGCCTCGGCCGGCCCCCGCGGAGGACTCGGTTTCCCAGCGGCCCCCGCGGCCCGCAGGGGCGTCTAGCCCCGCTGGCCCTCGCGAGCGGGGGCGGGGCCGAAGCCGGAAGTCACGTGCTGCTACAGCCGCCGGGGTGAGGCCGCGGTCTCAGCCAAGGCTGGTTTGGGCTGTGACTGTGGGAGGCGCCGCGGTGATGGCGGTGGAGACTCTGTCCCCGGACTGGGAGTTCGACCGCGTAGACGACGGCTCACAGAGTAAGGGAGCGGCAGGGCGAGGGCTGCGGGTGGACGCTCTTCGGCCCACCGACGTCCGGGCAGCGCTCCTGCGGGAGGGCTTTGCGTTGCGGTGGGCGCGCAGCTTTCTGCGCCTTGGGGTGTGAGAGGGACGCGCTCGCGAGCCTAACTTTCGGGTCGGGAGCCCCAGTGATAGTGATGGTGGGTCAGGCAGGCCCGGCCAGGGCTTGGCGTATGGGGCTGTGCCTGTCCTGCGGGGCGCGCCGCGGCCCGGGGGGCGCGGCGTGTCCACTTGTGCAGCCGGGGCCCCGGGCGGGGCACCCCCGGGGAGGTCCGCATCCTGGGGAGCGGAGGCGGCCTGGTCGCTGGTCTCCTGGGACTCTCGCCAGATCCTCCGAGCATGCAGTTTTAGGTGAGGTTGAGGTCCAGGTTCCTGTTTCGGTTTCCTGTTTTTCTTCGTTTTCCTCCCAAACCAACTTTGGGAAGTTTTGAGTGTTTTTGCCTTCATATTCTTAGAACTGTAGAAGGTAGCGAAAAAGAACTCACGCGTGAAAAACAAACACGGGAACGTCAATTTATTACCTTCCATGTCTTTTATTTACGTTTAGTGGTATTTTTCAAAAACTGATGCCCTGTGGTTTCCAGCGCACCTAGACAGGTTTCGGAAATTAACAGCATATCTCCTGCAGATTTTACTTCATAAAATTGGATTGTCTCATTTTAATTTAGAAGTCCAACCCCCCAAACCTAACAAATTTAGTTCCACGTAGCAAAATTTAGATAGAGGTCAAGCTATTTCATTGAAACTACTTAAGATGATTACAGATTGGCAATCTGTTTCTTATCTTTGGTAATATGAATCTGTATAGGTGATTTAAATAAGATAAGCCTTAACTGCTTTGTGAATTTGTTTTTTTATGTAGTTTTCTCAAAAGGTGTAGTTTTCAAAAATTACGTGTAAATTTTGTTTAATTTTTACAAGGACAGACACATTAGATGTATCTAGGTTTTATTAGCCTGTCAAAAGAGTGAGTTTAATTCAGGATGGTTAGCAGTTTCTCAGAAAACTTTCCATGAGTTACTAGTTCTTACACAGCATGAAGAAACAACCCTGGTGGTAGCGACAGGATCTTTCAACTTGTTTGTGGAGAGGATTCTGTCTTTGTTAAAGTGAACTGCACCTTGTCATGTATGAAGTTTTATGGATAGAGTTTCCTTACTCTATATCTGTGAAATATATTGAAGATATGTTTGGGTTTGAAAATGGTTCAGGTAGATTGAATCAATTCAATCTGATTCACTCAAAGATATTTTCCACACAAAGATAAAAAAAAGGAATTTAGTCTCTTGGAAGTGATAAGCATGTTAATAGGTTTTTGGAATTTAGCTCTTGAAGAATCACTATAGAGTTCTTATTTCAGATCTTATTTTAACTTTTACCAGCTTAAAAACTTATCGACAAGGAACTTTAATGTTATTACAGGTTTTCTCTTGCCTGCTACTTTAATTTCCAAACAGACTAAATGAATAATTCATTGGGATATTTTTCTAGCGTTGTCATTAAGCCATTTGGTGGTAATGCAGCTTTGGTCATTTCCCTTGTAACTGAAAATTATACAGGTACTTGGGATTTTGAGAATCTTACACAGTTTTTAAGATTTAAGCTATAAGGGAGGGAAGAGCTCTCTTCTTTGGGCCTGGTTTTCATTAATTTTTGGAATATGACTCATTTATATTTTTTTCCAGAATTGCCTAGATTAATACTATAATAAAGCAGGAACCTTAATTAAATGGATCCACCTGATTCCAGGCATTAAGTTAACTAAATGAATCCACCTGATTCTGAACATTAGTTGCAAAATAGGGGAGAATGTGAAGCTAGGTCTTCACCGAGTTGGAACGTACTTACAGTTGGTTTGCATTGCTAATTTGAGGAGAGAAAAGTTTTACTTTTTTAAGAAGTCAGCAGTTGAATAAAGTAATTCACATCAGTAAGAGAATCTGATTTGGAGTTGAATTCGCTCCCTTTGGAGTAAGTAATGATATAATGTATGGTGCTGAGTCACTTCAGTCCTGTCCCACTCTTTGCGACCCTATGGACTGTAGCCCACCAGGCTCCTCTGTCCTTGGGATCCTCCAGGCAAGAATACTGGAGTGATTTGCCATGCCCTCCTCCAGGGGATTTCTTGAACCCAACAACTCTTTCATCTCCTGCATTGACAAGCAGGTTCTTTATCACTAATTTTGATGAGTAGGGAAACTTTTTTGTCCAGTTTATTCCAATGACTTCTAGAGTCCTCTATTAATGTGTAAAGTCTGTAAATATCAATACAATATTCTGTCCTCTGTGTCCTTTACTGGCTTTTCCAGTTCTGTTATGATAAAACAATATATCTTGGCGCATTATAAATATAAAATTAGCAATATAAATTTGGGGCATTACAGAAATAATATTATGATGAAGCAGATCTAAAATCATTTCAAAAACAATATTTAGGTGTATTTTTAGGCGTAGTTTACTGTGTAATTGAGCATTACAGTTAAAAATTTTCTTCTATGACAGCTCAGATTTTTGCACCTAAGTCAGGTTTTTTGCACAAAGTAGTTGTTTATGATTAAAATGGAGAATTAGGACATTGAGTTGTGTAAGGCATTTTCAGATTGTTTAGATTATGGGGTAAATGGTATAGTGACTTTTTCATAGTACTTTAAAGTTATAGTTTTAAGATGATTTCTTAAAGTACCATCTACTATATGTACCATTATTATTATACTTGGAAAAGATAGAAAGTCCAATTACTGTTTAACTTCAGGACTTTATTTTCAAGAAGTCCAGACATTCCAGGGTGATTCATTAACAATGCTTAGTATCTACTTTTCTGTGACTTTTGAGATTATTTGAAGTAAATGTCTTGGAATTCATTACTTTTCACAAACTTTTCAAATTTATATTTAGAAATTCATGCTGAAGTCCAGCTTAAGAATTATGGGAAATTTCTTGAGGAGTATACCTCTCAGTTGAGAAGAATTGAGGATGCACTGGATGACTCAATTGGAGATGTTTGGGATTTCAATCTTGATCCTATAGCATTAAAGGTTGGAATTTGTTTTATTTTTAATTTATGTATACATTTTCAGAACATATATGCTTTGAAAACAGTGTTCAAAAATGGGATATATATTTTTATTTGGAATCTAGAGAGCTAAAAGAAACTTGGAGAAACATGGTTAATTTCCTTTACTCTAAGCCATGCCTGTGTGTTTTTTTTTTTTTTTTTTGAAGAATGATGCAAACTCCAGTCTTTGAGCTGACTTTTGTTTTTCATTATCAAGAAAGTGAAGAGGATTGGAATAGCATATTTGGGCTTTGTTTTCTTATTAAGACTATTTTACATACAGAAAAGTGTGTAGATTTAAAATATATTGTATAGTGAATTTTACCAAACATCTATCCCCTTGTAACTCATATCCCAGTCAAGATAAAGAATATTTCCATGATTTTTCAAAAGCTCCTTTATGCTATTTAGGGGCTCTTAATATGGGAGGTTTTTTTTTTTAAAAAATATATAAATAAGCTGCTCTGTTCCATTTTGAGGTGGTTATATTTTGTTTCATCTTTGAAACTGTAGCCTCTTACTACTCAAATAATAACATTTTTTGAGCATATATTATGTGCTAGACAACTGTCCTAAGGCAACAGTGTTGACTTTTTTAATAGCAACTTTCCTGAGATGTAATTCGTGTATCATACAATTTCTTTGGTTTGTAGTGTATCCATAGACTTGTGCCACGGTCAATTTTAGAACATTTTCACCACTCCAGAAAGAAATCCTCTACCTGGTAGCAGTCCCCATCAGCTGTGGGACGGGTGCTGAGTACGGGGTTTAACAAAACTTTCTGTAAAATAGAGCTAGTCTCAATATGTGTATTGAGAATTCTAATGATTTTTTTCAAATTAAAAAGGAATTTATTTTCCTTTGTTTCTATAGCTTTTGCCTTATGAACAGTCTTCCCTTTTGGAACTCATCAAGACTGAAAACAAGGTACAGATTCCTAAACCTAAAAATCTATTTTTTTAAATGCTTTAATTGTCTTCTATAATTTACTTCTTTCCTTTTGTATTTTTCCTCGTGAAACTAGGTCCTAAACAAAGTCATCACTGTTTATGCTGCACTTTGTTGTGAAATCAAGAAACTAAAATATGAGGTAATTATTTGTACTCTTTAAGACATTAAAAACGTGATTTAAAAGCAAATATGAAAAAGAAAGCAAATACGTGCTTATATGTGTAAGTGTGCACAAATATTTCATGAAGATTGGGTGAGCTATATATTTATTTTAGCAATAATAATGAGATCATTCACTAAGTACTATTTACCAAACACCATGCTAACCCTATTAACAGTAATAACCACTCTGGGAGGTACGTGAGGAATAGATGAAAACATTGAAGCTTAAAGAGGGTGTCACTCATCTAACATTTTATTGGTAGTAATGGTTTGAGTCTGGGCCTGCATTCCTTCTGTATTACTTGTCATATATACTGGATCTTCTGGATATAACTGATTTTTTTTTAAAAAGGTTCGAATTTTTAATGTTTTGCGTTTCCTCACCCATGAGCCTTTGAAACTGGTAGATGGTAAACTTCATCTTCTCTTCTTTAGATTTTAAAAAAAAATTATTTATTTTTCTTTTTTACATTTTTGGTACTACATTGTTGCTTTCTTTCATGAACTTGTGAGAGGACGTTGGACAATTAGAGTGGTCAGATAAAACAAAGTAAAGGCTAAAGAAATCAAGAAGTAGCTTTGAGTATCAGTAGTATCTTCGGTATTCTAAAGACAAATTGAATTTATCTATATTATAAGCTGTTTTTGACGTTAAGTAAATTTGTGTGTATGATGTAGTCATCTGTGTATTATTAAATAAGGATAAGACAGCCTAGGAATTTAAAAACAAAATAGCAACCTTTAAAATTATTTTTATTTTTTTAAACAGGCTGAAACTAAATTTTATAATGGTCTCTTGTTTTATGGAGAAGGAGGTAAGTTTTAAAATTTCACATTGTAATGTTGTGGTGCCTTTTTTGAGATTGAAATAAAGTTAACTGACAGTTCTAGGACTTTTATGATCATGTGAAGTGTTAGTTTGAGCAGTGAACAGTCACAATTTTGGTTTGTGTTTTTGTTTAGTAAACAGGTGAAAACCTCAGTGAACAAGTGGCAGCAAATTCTGTATAAAATTGATTTGTGAATATTTTTATAAATTACAAAGCACAATAGCTAGATGAGGATTTTCCTTGAATTCATTAAATAGTGGGACAGATGGTTGCTTTTAATTGTGTGATTAATGATTGTTTCATTTTTTTCTTTAGTGTAAAATTTTATTTTTCATACTATCCAGATTAGAAGATGTCCTAATGAATAAAAATCATTTTCCTTTTTTGATGTTGATTCACTTTAAGATAAAAACTTGAAATATTCTTCATGTTGCCTTTTAAAGCTACAGATTCCAGCATGGTGGAAGGTGATTGTCAAATTCAAATGGGGAGATTTATTTCATTCTTACAGGTAAGTGGTTTTTACTTTTTATTGAGTTTTTTTTTTTTCCCCAAAAAAGTTTGAGTAAATCACGTAATCAGAAAAGAGTTCTGAAATGTCAGATGCTAAGAAATTGTACTCTGAGGCTAAGGCACTTCGTTGCCATTGGATTATATTTAAAGAGATTGTAATTCCTGAAAGATTTTCATAGCATTTTTAGTGACATAAGATGTCAAAATAAGTTTCTTTGTATAATTTCATTGATGGACAGTTTATCACCATGCCTCTTAAAACAATTTAAACTTTGTACCTGGTAGGAAAAGATAATTTATGTTAGAAAAAGTGGCTAATGGAGATCATTAAGGATGATGATCTCATCACAAGGATGAAGTTTTAAAAGCAGCAGCATATGCTTTTATCCAGATGTTTCAATTTAGATATACTTTTCATTACTGGAAAGTTTTATTTTACAGTGTAAAGTTATTCTAGGTTTTTTGATTTATCAAAAGAATGAAATAAGTTCTGTTTCTCCCCTCCCTGTTGTAAAAGCAGTGCTTATATGATGAAAGCAAAAACTAGAAATCAGGAAACAATAGCCATAATCCCGCTTACCTTCTGACTGTTGGATATAAGATTTGATATATTTCACTGAATCAGGCATGCTCATATGTTCAAATCTTTTATATCTTTACTACTTTGTTTTGGTCTTCTCACCTAATTGAGAGCATTTTGTTGCAGTTGTCCTCTATGATGGTACATGTCAGTCAAGGTTCAGTCCAAAAGCAAGTATCACACAGGATATTTCAAAAGTGGAGATTTAAAAGAGCTACCATTTGGTCCAGCAATACCATTCTTGGGTATATATTCTGAAAAGATGAAAACTCCTAATGTGAAAAGTTAACATGCACCCCAGTAATACGACACTGTTTATAGTAGCCAAGAGATGGAAGCAACCTAAGAGCCTGTCAACAGATGAATGGATAAAGAAGATGTGATATATACATACACAATGGAATATTACTCAGCCACAGAAAAGAATAAAGTAATGTCATTTGTAGCAACATGGCTGGACCTAGAGGTTATCATACTATAAGTGAAGGTTCAGTTCAGTTCAGTCGCTCAGTCGTGCCCAACTCTTTCGTGCCCGACTCTTTGCAACCCCATGAATCGCAGCACACCAGGCCTCCCTGTCCATCACCAACTCCTGGAGTTCACTCAGACTCATGTCCATCGAGTCAGTGATGCCATCCAGCCATCTCATCCATCCTCTGTTGTCCCCTTCTCCTCCTGCCCCCAATCCCTCCCAGCATCAGAGTCTTTTCCAATGAGTCAGCTCTTCGCATGAGGCGAAAGTACTGGAGTTTCAGCTTTAGCATCATTCCTTCCAAAGAAATCCCAGGGTTGATCTCCTTCAGAATGGATTGGTTGGATCTCCTTGCAGTCCAAGGGACTCTCAAGAGTTCTCCAGCACCACAGTTCAAAAGCATCGATTCTTCGGCGCTCAGCCTTCTTCACAGTCCAACTCTTGCATCCATAGCCTTGACTAGACGGACCTTAGTCAGCAAAGTAATGTCTCTACTTTTGAATATGCTATCTAGGTTGGTCATAACTTTTCTTCCAAGGAGTAAGCGTCTTTTAATTTCATGGCTGCAGTCACCATCTGCAGTGATTTTGGAGCCCAGAAAAATAAAGTCTGACACTGTTTCCACTGTTTCCCCATCTATTTCCCATGAAGTGATGGGACTGGATGCCATGATCTTCGTTTCCTGACTGTTGAACTTTAAGCCAACTTTTTCACTCTCCTCTTTCACTTTCATCAAGAGGCTTTTTAGTTCCTCTTCACTTTCTGCCATCAATGTAGTGTCATCTGCATACGTGAGGTTATTGATATTTCTCCTGGCAATCTTGATTCCAGCTTCTGATTTGGAGCCCAGAAAAATAAAGTCTGACACTGTTTCCACTGTTTCCCCACCTATTTCCCATGAAGTGATGGGACCGGATTCTTATTAGAAGTTCCTAATACAGGCAATTCCAGAATGCAAACTGTGATAGAACACATCTGGGAAGGTGAGAAATTGAAACCATAATTTTGGGATAATATATTGCATCGCCATTATCCTTGCAGCCTTCAGGTCTTCTGTGCCACCCTCCATTAAATCATTTAATGTGCAATATCTTTATTTGCTTCACAATTTTTACCAGATTTTTCTGCTTTTACTAGATTCTCCAGCACCCAAAATGCTGGTTTCTTGTAGGCCTTAAGAAAAAAATATATATAGAGAAAAGGGCAAGTGCGGGGATGGGGTAAGACAGGCACAGAGAGGGGCCACCAGGGGAGGAAAGAGGGAACTGTTTGGCCAAACCATTCATCCTTTTAAAGACATGTTCATCTACTGTCTCACCAGCTGGGCAAAGAGTGCTGTGAGAGAAACGTGTCCACTTTCTTGTAGCTCTTCGTGCTTTCCAGTATATTGACTTTGCCAACGTGGGCACTCAATCAGTATTTGGTCATTGATTGATGTTTAGTCATGACAGAGGGCAAATTGTTTGGTCTAGTTCATTGAAAAGGTACAGCAAGTCAAACCATGTGAACTTTTATCATTGAAAAGGGAAAAGAGAATTACAGAAGTTGGAAATTGACTGCCCACTACCATGGAGGTAGGAAGTCAAAAAAAGCAATTTTTCCCGCCAGCTCTTCCCTTTGTGTGCTTCTAGGCCTATAAACTCAGCATTTTAACATGAATTGCCTAAAACTACCTGCAAGTGTCTATATTTCAAAATGTGTCTCTATTTTATCTTTGGAGCACTGACTTGTCTATCAATTCCTGAAAAACTTCTGTAAGATCAACATAGCTGAAGATTGACCCGATCATGTTGAAGACATTTGTGGACATATGCCATAAAAAGGAATGAAATTGTGCCATTTGCAGAGATGTGGATAGACCTAGAGTCTATCAGAGTGAAGTAAGTTAGGAAGAGAAAGTGTGAAAGTATTAGTCAGTTGTGTCCAACTCTTTGTGACCCTGTGGACTGTAGCCTGTGAAAATTCTCTGTCTATGGGATTTCCCAGACAAGAATATTGCAGTGAGTTTCCATTCCCTTCTCCAGGAGATCTTCACAATCCAGGGATGGAACCTGGATTTCCTACATTGCAGGCAGATTCTTTACTTTCTGAGCCACCAGGGAAGCTCCAAAAGAGAAAAACAAATATCACATAATAGTACTTATTTATGGAATCTAGAAAAATGTTACAGATAGACTGCTTTGCAAAGCAGAGATAGAGACACAGATATAGAGAACGAACTTATGGATACGAAGAGGGGAAAGGGAGGGTGAGATGAACTGGGAGATTGAGATTGACATATATATGTACACTACTATGCATAAAATAGATAACTAATGAGAACCTACTGTAGAGCACAGCAAACCCTATTCCGTGCTCCATGGTGACCTAAATGGGAAGGAAATCTATAAAAGAGGGAATATATGTATACATGTAACTGATTCACTTTGATGTATAGCAGAAGCTAACGTAACATTGTAAAATAAATACACTCCAATAAAATTTTTAAAAAACACATATAAAGACCCTCAAATAAATAAATATGTATGTACAATTAGACAAGGGAAATTAATAGCGGGAAAAATAATTTGGATGCCCTGTTTTATTTGATCCTCTCGTTCATGTACTTATTGCCTCAAATGCCTTCAGAGTAACCATATGGGGGACAAAGTGGAAAAACATGGAGAGACAAAACAGTAGAATATTCAGTAAACTTGATTCCCAAGGGCAGGAATAATTTAGGGTAGCATTTCAGAGATGATTTTGCATGATAATAACTTCCACCTTAGCAAACGCTTTCTTCACTAGACTTGTTGGCTTCTCTGGAATAGGTTGCTGTTTTGATAAATGGGTACCCCTTTACTCAAGCCCCAAACCTGAATGGTACCCTTTATCGTTTTCTGTCCCCCACCTACTACATCCATTCAACTACCAATTGTTGTTGATTCTGTCTCCTAAATAGTCCTAGACTTTTTCTACTTCTCTCCAATCTGCTACTATCACAATAGTCTGAACCAACAATATCTCTCACCTAGACAATTTACCTCTTCAAGCTAATTTCCATCCCTTTCTACAATCAAATAAAATACAGAGGTTAAGACTGCAAGTTTTCAAGTCAGATTGCGCACTAATCAGCTTTGCAACACTGGGCAAGTTGCTAAAGCTTTTTATAAAGTGGAAATGTTTTCCACCTCACTGAGTTGTTATGAATATTAATATCTGAATACATGTAACATCCCTAAAGAGATCTGGTGTATAAGAGGTTCTTAGTATTACACTCAGCAGATTTAGTGATATGTAAAATGAATAGCTGATCATCCCCTTTTCCAGCTTAAAATCATTTGATGACTTCACATTATTTTTAGAATAAAGTCCAAAATTCTTAATATGGCTTCAAGTGAGTTTCCTTGACTCGGCCCTATACATATCTCTAGCCACATCTTTGCCATTCCTGTGTTCATTATTTCATCTTTAACAGCACTGGTTTAATTCACATTTCTTAGACATTCAGGACTTATTTTGATCTAAACCTTCACACGCACAGTTTCTTTTACCTTCCTTGGGCTGGATCTTCTCTCATTTTCCCTTAAATTCTGATGTTCTTTCAGAATCAAACTTAAATAACACTTCCTTGTAGACTTCCTTGGAGATTTGAGCTTTCCTGGTGGCTCAGCTGGTAAAGAATCCACCTGCAATGCGGAAGACCTGGGTTTGATACCTGGATTGGGAAGACTCCCTGGAGAAGGGAACGGCTACCCACACCAGTATTCTGGCCTGGAGAATTCCATAGACTGTATAGTCCATGGGGTTGCAATGAGTCGAACACGACTGAGTGACTTTCATTTTCACTTTGGAAATATTTATTAAGTGACATTATTGTATGAGTACTCAAAACTAGATCAAATCCCCCTCTATATGCAATTTCATAATGTCTAGAGTTAAAACTAGCTACTTGTGTAGTTATATGTTTTGTTCTTTTCTATCATGTAAATTTGATTACATTAAGCTTGTAGTGAAACAGGCAATGTCTATTAACCAGTGTAGACACGATCACTGATCTAAAACAGTGCCTGTCTAGCTGTTTAGCAAATTCTTTAATAAATTCTTAATCAATCAGTCAATCAAAGGGTTAGAAGAATAACTGTAGAGTTACTCTACACCTGTTCTTTGATTCTCTAGAGGCTTCATCCTGGATCTACTTATCAGAAGGAGAGCCAGAGATGCCTTAGATAATTGATCCTAATCTCCCATTTTATAGATAAACCCATCAATTCAATGAAGCAATATGAAAGGCTCTCTCCACTTTTCTCCTGTCGAAAGTTCAACTGCTTCCCTATCTACTGTCACTATGGAAAAATTCCCAAATATTAACCTGGACATTAGTAGAGATTAGTTGGCCAATTTATAAAGCTGTGCATTGTTGAGTCCAATATTTAAATGGTAAAACTAATGAAATCAGTAAAATACTGTAATAAAAAAAATCTTGAGACCATAAACAAATATCCCCCCTACCTCATCATAATGTCCTGTTTGAAATCATTCTTAAGCATAAAATATAAACTGTGATAGATATTGTTAAAGATTTCTTAAATTACTTCTGTTAATAAACAGAAAAAGGCATGATAAAGGATAAAAACTTGAATCTTGACAGATGCCTTAAAATCTGACTGTTCTTATTCTTTCCATTGTGGAAAAAGAAATATATTTTCAATATGAAGGAACCCAAACATATAAAACACAAACTTGAAAATCAGAAAAATTGGAAGTCAGTTACAAGATTTAAAAATATGTTTTATTTCTCTGTTTCCTTAAATAGTGTGCCACTTAAGGGCAATGGATCCATAATTTGACTTTCTAAAATATTTCAGTTAGACTTGCAAAAAGTCATATTATTAGGATCAATAAAGGGTACTTATTTCACAACTGGAATTGCATCTACTTACAATGACCAGATACAAAGTTTTATTGAAAGAGTTTCATTTGTTGAGCATTTCTGTTTTATATAATTTTATTTTAGTCTACAGCATCACTATTGACTAAAATTATATAGCACTTCATACATCTCAAGTTATTTTGTGTTTTCTGTGCTCAGGCAATCTTGACTGAATATGAATTCTCTCTTTTTGTCAACTTGGAGTAGTTGAAGTATATTTATTTAAAAGCAATACTAATTATATAAATAGATGTAAGAAAGGTATCACCTGAATAGGCATTTTCAGGTAAAAGAAATGTTTATATTTGAAGTGGAGGAGACACAGTATGTATTTATGAGTTGTTTTTTACACTTAAATTTCAATGTTGTTTTAGTTCTTGTTCTTCAAACGCTCTCTCTCTTGTTCCTTTTCCTGTGTCACAGACATTTATACTCCTCTTTTCTCAACGTAACCTTTCCTTGATTACAGGCATTGTGCTAATTACTCACTGTGATTCCAACATTCCACACAGCCAGCTTTGTTCTCACTTCTGCAGAGACACACAGCTGCATCCATATTCAGTAGGGAGTTCTTGAAAATAACCTAAGTGGCATTTGGGAATAGATCTTCCTCCAGTGAGTAAATACCTATTCAAATAAACAAAATATACATTCAGTTAGCATATTTATGAAATGTTACAACACTTTCCAAATGAGTCTTTTTACAATGAAAGATTCATCATATGCTAATACAGTTGTAAATATTGTGCCAGGTCATATCTAAAGATACAGAAGTCTAAATGCCCATTACCCTGGGTCTTCAACATTTTTCTGCCAGAGACAATACATGATAGTAGCACTTTGTCACTGCAAAGAACCAGGAAGCTTTGTTGCTGTAGCTTTGTTTGGTTTGGTGGAAGTATATCAGCAAAAGACACCAACTGTAGAGTTCTGAGTGTGTTTTGTTTCCCTAAATAGAATTCTGATTCTCTTGTTAAAATAATTCAATTAGTTCCTACTTTAAAAAAAATCAGAAAATATTACATAAGTACTGGATCTCTGTTTTTTTTTTTTTTTAAACCATGAAGATCTTCCAACTCTGAGCCCCATCTCTGTCCCAAAGCAGTGACCACTGTCCAGTAGCTCAGCTAGTAAAGAATCTGTCTGCAATGCAGGAGACTCTGGTTCAATCCCTGGGTTGGAAAGTTCCTCTGGAGAAGGGATAGGCTACCCATTCCCATATTCTTTGGTTTCCCTTGTGGCTCAGTTGGTAAAGAATCTGCCTGCAATGCGACAGACCTGGGTTCAATTTCTGGGTTGGGGAGATCCCCTGGAGGAGGGCATGGCAACCCACTCCAGTATTCTTGCCTGGAGAATTCCCATGGACAGAGAAACCTGGCAGGCTACAGTCCATGGGGTCACAAAGAGTCTGAGATGACTGAGTAACTAAGCACAGCTCAGCACACAGCGATCTTTCTATCCTCAGAGGGAGGAGGGTTCTATTGTTTTCCTAATGTTAGTTAAAAGATATTTTTTCTTATATCTCTTTTTTCAATAAGTGTGGTAAAATTAAAAATGGACCAAGATTCTAGTAGGCTTCAAATAAATGGAGAGCAGTATATGGAGCCAGTATATTTCTTCATGGAAGCAACAAACATTCCATATATTTAATTTGTAGCAGTGTATGCATGAAAAGACTGCATCTTCAACACCTCGCCAGTCTCCCCTCTTGCACACATTTATATTAACTTACTTGCCTCTTAGGAGTTGTGTTTACAGCCACTATGACATAGTGTGAGCTGACTTTTGTAAAATGAGTGCATGAACATGTGTACACTTAGGAAAAATTGGCAAAGGATACTCCCAATGTCAACTGCACTCTTTCTGGTCGATGGGGTTGTGAGTGATTTTGACTTTACTCTGCTTCCCTTTTTTTATATTTTTACTGTATACTTGTGTTATTTTTTAAAAAACAGAAACAACAGTAATTTTTTTTTTTTTTTTAATTAAAGAAATGGTTTGGTCAGAATGCTAAACACCCATTCCCTGTTTGTTCCCCTCTGGATGCAATTAAAGCATATTTCAATCTTCATAGAACCCAACCCCAAATGCAAGGATCTTTATAATCAACCTTGCCAAATCGATTTTCACTCAATCAAAAACCTCGTCTCCAGGCATATTGATTTTCTCATTGTCGTCTAAACACACCTGAACCATGAACTGTTTTCCTCCTCTCCATTTTTATTTATTCTGTTAACCCTCTCAACTTGCATCCCAACCCAGAATATCTTATTTTGTCAGTGCTCAAAATACTCACATCATTCAATGCCAGCTCAAAATCCTCATTAATGCCTCCTTAGATTTCTGAAGTGATCTCCCTAATTGCAATTGTACTAAACCAATTATAGCAGACAGCTTAATTTTATAATAATACTCCCTTATTTGTCCTTTGAGGAATACTAAGTCTTTGAGATATTAACAATTTTTATGATATAAAAATCCAGTGTTTTAAAACCAAAACCAAATCTTTAGAAACTTTGGTTTCTTAAATGAAGTTAACCAGATTTATTAACTGCAGTGCTAAGAACCATTAAATTTAAAATAAGAGAACTATTAAAATATGCATGCTTTCTTATTTATATTGAAGACAAGAAGTTTTAAGATATGATATTTTACAAACTCTTATCAGCATCAAACTCCTTTTTATGGTCTATATTTTTTTGTAGAATTTCATAGAATACTATTCTGCAGAAGACAGTTTGGATGGTGCTAGTTTATACTGCAGTTCTATGTTTATGCTTTTCTTCCAAATCAGCTAGAAAATCTCTAAAGACACTGAACTTGAATTTGAGCTCTTAACAATATTTTTGTGCCTCAGAGTTCTTGGACAGTTATGAGCATATGGTAGGTGCACAAAAGCCACAGGGAAATGAGAATAGCCCTAAAGATGCATTGGCTATTAGCTGCGACAGTGGAGGAACAGCAAAGGGAAGGGAATGGGGCCAGGGGTGGGGCCATGCCTAAAAGTGCATTAGCTAATCTCTGAACATCTAACTTTTTCTCTTCGTGACACTTATTCTTTGTGACTATTCTTTCTGGATCAAATACTTTCAAACCCATGCTTCATGTGACTCTCCACTGCAAAGAGGATAAAGGATAAAGAGATAGGGTCACTTCCATTCAAGGTTCAGCCTCATTTTTCCCTCTCTTGTTGGCAAATTGATGGGAACTTGACACCTGACATATTGTCTTTTAAAATGAATGTAGGGAAGGTGGATGATAATGTACTCGATTTTGTTTTCAGTTTCCAAATGAATGGCACAGTGAAAATCCTTCATGATCTCGATCCTAAGAAATTAATTCAAAGAAATATTTGAGCTGTCTACCTACCATCTCTAATAGATTTTGACCATTTATTTCTGAGCATGTTTATTTCTGAAGTACTTACATGTCTATGAATTAATTAACATCCTTCTTGTTTATATTTTCTTGTACATCTCATAATATCCTTAAACTGCCCAAGACTGGATTTAACATGCCTTGTTCCCTGTTCTGCAAAGGAGAGGTATATAAATATTGAGCATTTAGTACGGTTTTAATGAATACATGAACTATTCATAAAATGCAGTCCTATTGTTCCTCTTTGCCATGTTTAACCATCCCATTTCCTGTCTTTTGTCAAACTAATGTCCTTATTTTGCATGTATTCTGATTACACCCAAAAACCCATTCTCCTCACTCTTAGTTTCTCTATGTCCTTATTTCTCAAATAGTCACAGAACTAGTGACATTATCACCTGACAACTTGTTCAAAATACAGAATTTTAGGTCCAACTCAGGCATAGTGAATCAGAATATTCATATAAATAAAATCTCTTGGTAATTCTTACGGCTGCTCCCGAACATTTTAGAAGCTACATTCCAAGTGTCTTCTGAATTCCCACTGTGGTCTCAGGTACTTAGCTTACAGATGCCTTTCTTTCTCACTTTCTGTTATTGCAGGCGATTTCGCCAATTTTTCTTTCTCTCTCTCTCTCTTTTTTTTTTTAAGCAAGTCAACTGGCTTAGGAATCTCTAAACCATCTTCACAATCCTGTCTTCTATCTTTTCAAAACTCACCTATCTGTACATCCTTTACTCTTACTCCAAAGATAAACATTTCATTGAATCTACTTTCTTCATAGTTAATTGAATCGCATAGAATTTCCTGCTTCAAGATTCTCTGAAGAGGAGATCGCTCCATTTTTAAGGCATTCTGCAGCCTTTTGTCTGCTTTTGTGCTCCATAACTCTCTTTAAACTCCTTCAGGTAACAATTACATAAAATTTCTGAAGGTATGGAGCATTTCCCAAACTTCAGTTGATGTCTTACTGCTCAAAACTTTCTTTTCCCTCAATTTCTGTGGCATAGTCCTTTCCTGATTCTGCAAAGACTCAGATCTCTCGTTCTCATTTTCCTACATCTGCTTTCTTAATAAACATACTGTCTACAGTCATCTCTCTTCAGTTTTTCTCATTTATCTCCTTACACAACTTTTGTTACCTACCCTCAAGGTTGGAACTACCAAATTCAGTGCTACTGACTCTTTGTATCTCTGGCCATGCCTTCTCCTGGGCTCCTTGCCTTTCTTTGCCTGTTTGAGAGTTCTCCTTGTCCGTATGCCCCCAATTAAACTAATTTTCTTCTCCCTTTTTGCATTCTCTGTTCCTTAGCTGGGTTGGTAGAATTGAAATGCCCTTCTCAACTCCTCCTTTCCCTTACCCTCCATATCCAATCACCTCTTAGTTCTGTCAGTTCCACTGTCTTAATCGCTCTCAAATCTATCCTGTCTCTCTTATCACATTGTTCCTGACTCAGTCCAACATTTCTTCATTATTTCTTCCTTACACTGTTATAATTGTCTCCTAATAGATCTTCTTGCTCCTCATCTGCTGAGCTCCTTCTAATTAATCTTTCTCACTTCCTCTAAAGTGAAAAAACTTCTTTCCTCAAACTGGAGTCAACTCAGTGGGTTTCTCCTTGTGCTTAGTTCCTCAGTCATGTCCAACTCTTTGCAAGCCTTTGGACTGTAGCCTGTCAGGCTCCTCTGTCCATAGAGATTCTCCAGGCAGGAATACTAGAGTGGGTTGCCATCCTTTCCATCCAGAGAGTGAACCCAGGTCTTCCACATTGCAGGAGGACTCTTTACCATCTGAGCCACCAGGGAAGCCTGGGTTTCTCCTTGCGTGTTCACAAAAAGCAAGTAAGGTCTCCTGAGGTCCCAGAAACCTGAAAGGGACAGGTAGGTAGATAAACAACCTAAGTGAGGTGTGGTTTCTTAGGCAACATTTCTTTCTAATAACTATGTATAAATGAAAATAGGGAAAAGGTTTAAATTGATTCTGGGTCAAGAATATGATTACAAATTGTTTTTAAGACTTCCTATCTTAGCCTTTAGTGAGTTGTTCTTAAATAAGCCCTACTAATTGCCCATTCAATTTAGGTATGTTTCATAGATGTGCATCATTTTCCTCATTTATATCTTTGACTTACCTAAAAACACAGCTCAGTAATGACCTTCTCTTATTTTCAGATTCTTCACTCTCAATTTCCTTTTTCTTTTCCCCAAACTACCTCTTCTGAAAGGGAGACTGGAAATTCAAATCTTACGATTTGAATTCATGGGCTAGGATCAGGGGGAAAAAAAGGAATTATTCCAGGGGTTTGTGAAAGATTCCAAAATCTCAACAGAGGAAAACCTCAAAAATCACCAGTTTATGAACCAAAGATGGACATGATAATTACTGAAAATATCTTTCATGATATCAGCACCAAAGCTAAATTCTATGAAATGCACAATCCAAGATGGTGGAAGACAAGAGCAGGTACAGGGAGAAAAGTCTTTGGCAAATACTTGTAATTACTGTGAAACACTGTATGGAATGGGGGCCACTGCCTGGGAATGGCATTGACATTCAAGTATTTGGTTGGTGCAGAAGTCAGCCTGCCATGTTTACAAGACAAGGACTTGATACACACCTTCTCTCAGAGCCTTGCTATGTGGAGGAAATGCCTTTCATTTCCACCTTATGCCTTGTTCTGCATTAGAAATGTGAGAAAGCCTGATCTAAATGAGGATGACCAGAGAATCTCCAGATTAATAATAAGGATGATAGCAATTCCAGGCAGAGGGCCTGGAAGATTCCTGAAATGAGAAACTATCTTATTTAAATCTGTGTTCCCAGGATCTGTCATATAGTAGACCCTCTAAATGCATTAATATGTGAGTCTGCAATTAGAAAATCACAAATATAAGATAAATGCTGAAGCCAAACAAATGCCAATGGAGTTGAAACAAATAGAACAAGACCAAAACTTACGTAAATTTGTCCATACATACTATTCTGGTGGGCTGCAGTCCATGGGGTCGCTGAGTCGGACACGACTGAGCGACTTCACTTTCACTTCTCACTTTCATGCATTGGAAAAGGAAATGGCAACCCACTCCAGTGTTCTTGCCTGGAGAAACCCAGGGACGGGGGAGCCTGGTGGGCTACCGTCTATGGGGTCGCACAGAGTCGGACACGACTGAAGCGACTTAGCAGCAGCAGCAGCAGCACTATTCTGGTATTCATTTGGTTGGCAGTGCTTCCATAGATCAAAAATATTCCTAAATTGGATGCCATTTAATAAACAGGAAAATTTCTAAATGCAACTGTGAACTACGTGACCAATAGAAGATTAAGTAGCCAAACCTGAAGTTTCTTAACTACTTGAACTATAATAGAAACTTTCATCTATTCATACCATTAGATAATCAGACATTTGGATCCATACCTATTAAACCCTCCATGTGGGCATATTTGGGACATGTTCAAAACAGCATCAGAGTCAGAATTACTAGAAGTCTTATTAAAGAGTCCCAGTATCATTTCAACAGAAACAAATGTGCAAGTATGTTACTTCCTGTGTATTCAAATACAGAAATTAACAAACCATTCATGCTTTATTTTGCTTCCCTCAATGCCAACACGTAAATGTTAAGTTCATATGTGAAAAGTGGTGTTAATGGATAATCCTTAAAAATACAGATTAACAAGAGACATTTCTCTTTAGGGACTTAAAGATCAAGGAACTGAATTAACATTGAGTTCTTAGTGGATCCCGAGGCCTTTAGATAGGTTTTTTTCATTTAATCTTCACAAAAACTCTAAGTGATTGTTATCGATAGGAAACAAATGAGAAAAAGTCAGTGAAAATAACGGCGACTTCAGTTCAGTTCAGTTCAGTCGCTCAGTTGTGTCCGACTCTTTCCGACCCCATGAATTGCAGCACGCCAGGCCTCCCTGTCCATCACCAATTCCCAGAGTTCTCTCAAATCCACGTCCATTGAGTCACTGATGCCATCCAGCCATCTCATCCCCTGTCGTCCCCTTCTCCTCCTGCCCCCAATCCCTCCCAACATCAGAGTCTTTTCCAATGAGTCAACTCTTCGCATGAGGTAGCCAAAGTATTGGAGTTTCAGCTTTAGCATCATTCCTTCCAATGAACACCCAGGACTGATCTTTAGAATGGAATGGTTGGACCTCCTTGCAGTCCAAAAGACTTCCAAGAGTCTTCTCCAACACCACAGTTCAAAAGCATCAATTCTTCGACGTTCAGCTTTCTTCACAGTCCAACTCTCACATCCATACTTGACCAATGGAAAAACCGTAGCCTTCACTAGATGGACCTTTGTTGGCAAAGAAATGTCTCTGCTTTGGAATATGCTATCTAGGTTGGTCATAACTTTCCTTCCAAGGAGTAAGTGTCTTTTAATTTCATGGCTGAAATCACCATCTGCAGTGATTTTGGAGCCCCCAAAAATAAAGTCTGACACTGTTTCCACTACTTAATGCCAAGAACTTTATTAGGCATGTGGGCATCTATTATCTAAAGCTCATTTTGCTGTTGAGGGATACTGCTGAGATGATTAGTGATTTGCTTACAGAAATGCTACTCTTAGTGTAAAATGGGGCATATGAAGATTTGATTACTAATTTCAAGGCTTGAGTTGCTTTTATTACTAGCCCCTACAATCCTTAAAATAGGTTAAGGCCATTTGGGAAACAGTGAACTGAACTACTTATCTATCTGTCATTTAATCAAATCTGTCTGCTAAAATGCCTGCCTGCTATTTTGTATTTGTCCACAGTGCCTAGCATTGTGTTCTGCCATACTTGACAACCAATAAATGCTTGCTGAATTGATGGATGATCTTTTGTGTTCTGTTAAAGAACACTCATCAAACTCCAGGAACTGTTTGTCTTTGTGTTACAACTGGTTATGATGACCCTTTTAAAGAAAATTAAATTGTCCTCTTCCAAAAACATACACATTTAGTAAACATGAGAATTTTATTATTTGGGGATATGTTTTCGAGGGTATTGATTTTGCATTCAGTTAAATGGCTAGAAGAATGGGAATAGGATTATGAAAAAATTTTTCTTTATGAGCCATATCTAATAATAACTATTTGATATGTAGATTTAAGTACAAATTCACGGAAATCTTTATCAAATAACTAATTTACTGTCTTATACTTGAGTGTACAATAAAATATATCTTAATAGATCATTTATATATATGCTATATCTATATGTTAAGTATATCACTTACCCTAAGTATATGTAACAATGTAAGCCTTATCCTCTAGACATGAAGACAGGAGATGACATGTATTTTGTCTGCTCTGCATTTGGCAGCTGGCTGGACAGTATGCATCCTTCCTAATACTGATGTTCAAAATAATCATATGAAACATATTATTGCATTTAGATGGAGAAACTAAGTCAGGAAGACTTAGTTGCTCAACTCACACACCTTATTTAGAGTTTAAACCTACCTGTCTGATTTCAAAGTCTTTGTCTATTCTACTTATGGCACACTAATCCCAATAATTAAAATATAAGGAAGACATAGTGATGCAAATAGAGCCTTCATCCAAAAGGATCAGAATAAAAGGGTAATGGATAATAAAATATTTACAATATCTGTAGGGTCAAAGATAAGTGCATTTTTGGAAAAAAAATAAGAATGACTGGAAGGAAACACACCACAATGTGAATAGTGGTTTCATTGCATTACATTTTGTTATTTTAGTAATGGAAAAATTTAAACTCATAATAAGGCAGGATGAGGGCATTGTAGGACAAGACTTTACATCAAATTAAAGGAGAATTATGGCAGAGGAGCCTTGTGAAGCCGTCCGGAGCTTGGGCAGGGAGAAGGAAAGTCCCAAGCTTCTACTCTGAATAAACACAGACAAGAGCAGTTAGCATTTCATTGTGAAATTACACTTTCATTTCAAACCCAGGATGAGAGCAGTAGTCATGGTGGGGTGAGAATGTTGAGGAAGAGAACAGTGATGAAGTCTTCTACTTATCACACAGGCAGGAAGGTCCCAGACTGACTAGACAATCAGTATGTTAGATGCTGAAGACAGAAAGGTGAAGTCATGCCAGAAGGCCCGACATGCTGTGAGGCAAATGATCCTACTCCTCGCTGTTGCAGGAAGGGGGACTCCTCCCAGGTCCTGAGAGTGGGCCCTTGTCTAACGCTCAGCAATGAATTGTCTGAAGAGACACACATGCTGACAAAGCAAGAGACTTTATTGGGAAGGGGCGCAAGGGGGAAGGCAGTAGGGTAAAGGAACCCAGAAGTACTGCTCTGCCACATGCCTGGCAGTCTCAGGTTTTATGGCCATGGGGTCAGTTTTCAGTTGCCTCTGGCCAGTCACTCCGACTCACGGTGTAATGGTGCACACATCACTCAGCCAAGATGGATTCCAGTGAGGTGGACTCTGGGAGGTTAGCAGGAGGACTGGAGTTTCCACTCTCCTTTGACCTTTCCCAGATCTTCTGGTTGGTGGCAGCTTGCTGCTTCCACATTCCTTGCCAGGGCCTCTGTTTAAGATAACTGATGTAAGTAGTTACTATCAGGACTGGCCAGGGACGGTGGATTCCGTCAGCGGTTCCCTTACACAGTTCCTTTACAGCTCCCCTGAGAGGAGGTGTTTAGGCTGCCTCTCACTGTATCAATGTGTCTTTTCCCTACCGTGCTCCTGACGAAGCACTCTGGAGATTGTGGAGAGGAGAGTAGACTGGTAATGAGAGAAAATAGAACTTTGTGGTTTTTATTCTTCCTTCTACACAGCTTTTACTGCTTCCTTTTCCCCTTTCTTTATTTCTCCTTTCCTTCCAAATATGTGCATCCTGCAAGAATTCCCACTTACCACCCCATATACTGGCCAGGTGTGGAGAATGTATTGACTACGGCTTTCTTTAACAATAGTACAAAACTCATCTATTTTATTAAAAAACAAAACAAAACTCAGGTCTTATATTTCATTTTTAATGCCCCCAAAGAAAAGAAGTCACTAGCATCTTAAGAGTGCTGCTGTATCAAATGGTGGTGGTGGTTTAGTCACTATGTCAAGTCTGACTCTTACGACCCCATGAACAGTAGCCTGCCAGATTCTGTCCATGGGATTCTCCAGGCAAGAATCCTGGAGTGGGCTGCCATTTCCTTCTCCAGCTACATCAAATAGCCTACCCTTCAAAACTGTTTATGATTTTAAAACTGGACATTTTAAAGCTTGGAGAAATCATTTCTGGTCCCCAGTCAATGAGCTTTTCTCTCATCTCCTAAGGAGGCTGACCTGAACGTGCTAAATGAGGGTCCTTTCAGTTCTAGTTTATGTGAGTAGTGATACCGAACCACCAACCTAGCACAGAAGATGGCTCCCTGTGGGTCTTTGAGGCTGGGTATTCAATCTTTCATGTTTTAAGCATAATCCCAGACCATTCTGCAAAAAGATTTCTTGACTTCCACTTCAAAAATCAAAGGCAAGTTTTCTCACGGTTGTTGATTTTTATGCCATAAATGAATGTACAGGAAAGTCACAAAGTTTTTCTCTTTACCTTGGGCAGTCAAGCTTGCTAATTTGACCTCCTACTGTCATTCAGAATCTTCCACCAAGAGAATTTTTTTAAGAAGCAAGAAGCTGAGCACTTAGGCATGGAAGATTGTTTTAATTATTTATTTTTATGGGATGGAAAGAATTGAAAGAAAAAAAAAAGAGGTATCTTGTATCTTTGAGGAGTCTTTCATGGATGAGAAACTTTAGGGTACAAAACAACAGCTTTTCTCAGTTTATCCTGAAAATAAAAAGATAATGTGAACACAAATCACAATGCAGCAAAAACTCTGAGGTGAATTCTATACATGCCCAGATCCCTAGAAGCATACCTATGTGTGTTAGATTATCTCAGACAGAAATTGTGTTGGAGTTTACGACAGGAAAAGTGCACCTGTGTGAGTTCTGTCTTACTATTTCTGTGATAATGTAGATATTCAATGAAGATATTTAGAACAAATGGCAATGTTTTTCCAGCTTTTATGTTTTCTCATAGTATTTACAGAGACACATCAACTGGATAGAGTTGCAGCTATAAGCAAGAAACTAAGGCCATAATATTTCACAAATTATTCCACCTAAAAGCTCATGTTTATATTCTCAAGAGATGTCCTCAGGCATTGAGCCAGAACCAATATATTTTTATGTTATGACCTATTCTACCATACATGGCTATCTCGTGTCTCAGGTCTAAACAGATTAAAAGAGGAAATGCTGCTAGCAATCAACAAAGACAAAACATGCAGAGGGATAGATGGGAAAACCACAAAGCAGACACAGAGATTTAAAGAGTCAAAAAATGAGGGACACCTATTTTAGGAACACAGCTATACTAATTAAAACAGCTATAATAATAATCTTTGGGAGCACGGCACAGAAATGTATGTCTGAATGTTGACTGAAGTCATATTTAAAATCCCCAGTATAAGTAGGGAACCATGTAATAATTCTAGAAGTCTGTCCATCCAAAATTGACTTTTAAATATTTTCACTTAAAGAGATTTCCTTTACCAATGATGGAGGATACATTTGGTATGAGATTCAGTTAACTCAGTGTTTTTAGCATTAGGTGCAGGGGTTGGCTTCTCCCTTACATGGCCCAAATGACTTTATTTTCTTTTAAGACAGAGCCAGAGCAGTTAGCATACATGCAAGCCATGGGGCAGGTGGGAAGAAGAGATACTTTGTGCTAATGGAAAATTAGCTCAATAACTCAAAGAGCATATCTGGCATCACTTTTGTATGTGAGAGGCATCTTTTTGGGTTTTCATTTTCTGATAGGGAGTGATAGAATTACAACTAACACAATAAAGAAATAGAGCTTTAAGAGGTACAACAAAAACATCCCTACCCTGACCAGTGATTTGATTTGCTCCAGCACATCTATTAACTGAGCCATCTGGCAGGGAACCAGGGTTTCCACACAGCAATGGGTGGAGCCAGGAAGCAGGCAAGCCTCTTAGCAGGGAGGCTCATGGGAAAGTGCAAGATGAGGCAGTACTGCGACTGGCTGACTGCCCAGGCTGCAGAGGCTCTCAGCACAGGACAGGAAATGAGAGCTCCATACCACTTTGTCCAGACTGTTGGGCCAGGCCAGGTGTGGAAGGGATCTGGGTCCATCATCAAGCAAGCAATATCAAACAGCAGGTGGACCAGGCAAAGGAGGGAAATCAATCTCTAGTTCAGAAGACACCAACAAGCACTGTAGTTTTGGAAGAAGTTCATTCACAGTAGAAGGAAAGGGGCACTAGATGAGGTGGAAAATTTCCCCAATGGAAAAGATATTGATGGGACTCCAAGTAAGATGGCCAGTCAAGGGGCTAGAATTCTAGTTAGATAAAATCTAGGTAGATAAAAACAAGGTATAGAGAAGACTGTGATTTAGAGACTATACCAACTACATTCCAGGCACAACTGTGCTATTAGACTATTAGACAAAGAACCAGTTCAAAGTTCTGCTTAACTATGGGGCTTAGGCTGCCAACACTTTCCATAATATCACATGTGGCTAGGCTAGACTTACACTGAGAAATGAGGGTGACCAGTATAGAGGTTGGGATTCCCTGGTGGCTCAGATGATAAAGAATTTGCCTGCAATGCAGGAGACTAGGGTTTGATGCCTGGGTGGGGAAGATTCCTTGAAGAAAGGAATGGCTACCCACTCCAGTATTTTACCATGGACAGAGAAGCCTGACAGTCTACAGTCCATGATGTTCAAAGTTTAAGAACAAAAATGTAGAGGATATAATGTAGGGACTGGCAGAGGCACTGGTGTGCACCACACTGTGCTCAGATGAACTTACAAACCTCGACAAATAAAGGGTTTTTATTCTAATTTGCTTTTCAAAAAGTTATATACATAAATGGTTGCCTTGCTTCATTTCCCCTCTACATGGGTAGCTGGGGTGGCTATCTAGAGAAAAAAAAAAAGGCTTACCAAAAATTTTTTAGTACCCTATTGAACACATCACTGCATTTTAATCTGGGACAGCGGGTGGAAAATGGCATCTGGTTAATCAGATGTTTCTAGATTATTTGGTGATATAACTTAACTCTGTTGATGATGAAATGAAAAACTGCGTGTCTTCCCTTGAGCAGCATTATAAAGCGTTCTGCTTGGTACTTAAAATTGATTGTGCATTATATTGGTTAAAGAGTGACATTTTGAAAATAAAATTAAGGCTGGTTTGCATTTGTGTTGAAAAAGTTGCACATCCATTTAACACGAATATTACTTTTCTTCTAGAACACATTTATAGTTTGCATTTATAATAACTCAATGTTTTAACCCAATATTGTTTTAAAAATAAGATGAATATAGATATAATCATTCATAAGGAAAATAACTGTTATGAGTGAGATTGGTTGCTATATATTTCCTTGGAAAAATAAAATGCAAATATATATTTTATTAATGACAGCACAAGAAATACCATAGTAAAAATACCAAAATGGTTTAATTTTTTTAACTAAAAGTCTTTATAACACAGTAGGAAGCATTATATATTATTACCTTTTACATTTAAAGTTACATCTAGAGATGCTATCGGAACCTGGATCAATATCTGTTTATTATGATTCAAGCTCCATGACTTTGTTGCATTATGTTTAATTTGTGTGTATTTCCTTGATTCACAACCTACAGTAAATTCTTATTACTTAGATCTTGGCAAAATGTCTTTTAAATTATCCATAACTTCCAGGTAGTAGAAAAAAATGAATTTCATATTGATGGTAAAGGAAAAACTGCTACCCATATGTGATGCACATAGATTTATTATCTAAATAAGTCTTTAATTCCTCCTTCAAATATGATTGGGAGTTATATTCTTTCTAGAAAATTTCATTTTCCAAGGGAACATTTGCAAAGATATCAGAGCAGCAATTAAAATAGCAAATAGCTCTGCAATTATGACAGAGAACTTAAAAATATATGTGGAAAAAAAAACTATCTTATTTAACTTAGAGTATATTACATGATATTTGAAAAGGGACTCAGGAGACTTGGTGTTCAGAATTTTAATCACATAAGTGAAAAAATATATTGCTGTTATAAAATTTGTGTTATAAGATGATGTCAGAGACAAAAATAATAGGGAAGTTCAAAGATTGTGTTTTCAATTTTTAAGTGATTTAGGTAAATCATCAAAGGACTCTAGGAAGACAGTCTCAATTTCTTTCTTTCTCACACACCTTAAAAGCCTCACATTTTAAAAGGCCAGGCAAATACTGTACTAAAAGTCAGTGAGTGAAATATATAGTAAGCATCTGATTGTAAATCTAGCCATAATCATCTAGAAAGATAGTTATAAAATGGACATTTTGGGCCGAGTATCAAAGATTTAATAAATTAAGCTTTGTCAAGCAAGAGAAGCAATTGAGTTTCAAAGCAGCCTAGAGGGAGAAAAGTAAGAATAGAAAGATACATCTAAGGGTCTAACTGAGTAGTATTTAATTGAAAGACAAATCTGAGAAAACAATAAACAAGATCTTGAGAGTATTTTGTTATAAAATAGAATGATGATTCTGTGGTAATGATGCATTAATCAATCTCTGACCAGCAAGACAGTGAGATTGGCCAGTGAACTGGCTCTAATGTGAACCTCTTTGTCCCATACAAATGGTTCTAGGCCAGAAAATCTAAGCTGAAGGACACTGGATCCCACTGGAGAGCTCAGAGCATTTGTACATCAAACTATGTATTTATTGTGTTAGTCCTTAGTCATGTCTGACTCTGAGATGCCATGGATTGTAGCCCACCAAGCTCCTTGATCACGGAATTCTCCAGGCAAGAATACTGCAGTGGGTAGCCATTCCTTTGTTCGGGGGATCTTTCTGACCCAGAGATCAAACCTGGGTCTTCTGCATTGCAGGCAGCTTCTTCACTGAGTTAACAGGAAGCCTAATATGTATTTATCGAATGCCATGTAAGAAGCAGACCCTATGCTGGGTACCTAGGGCATGGGCATGAACAAAAGAGACAAAGGCCTTAAGGGATGCTATTTTAGGGAAGTTAATCAGGAAAGATCTTCCCAGGATAGCAGCACTTGACAGAGACTTGAAGGAAGTGGAAAGTGAGCATCATGGGTTTTAGAAGTGTGTTCCCTGTGAGCAGTGGTCAGTGAAGCTGCATGGGTAGGAGCAGGGGAAGAATGATGGGAGAAGATAGATCTGAGGTAGTGACAGCAAAGGGGCCAGTTCAATGACAGCCTTTGAGCCACTGTGAAATCTGGCTTTTGTTTCACTAAGGTCATTGAAAAAATTTGAGTGGAATAGGCTGCTCTGAAGAAATTGAAGGGAAGCAAGATTATAGGAGGGATATGAGCAACTTTAACAATCATCCGGATAAAAGATTTTAATAGCTCGAACCAAGTTTCTAGCAGTGGGGGTACTAAGATGTGACTGAACCCAGGATCACTCAGCAGGATTTGCTGCTGTAGTAGATATGGTGTGTGAGAGGAGAGAGACATTAAAAGAGGAGTAATTGATGACTCCAGGTTTTCTAATAATCAGAAGGATGGACGTGCCGTTTACTACAATGGTTTATATTATGAGAAGGAGATAAATCAGGAGTTTGGGGCATGACCATTTTGAGGTGTCTACTGGACATTCAAGCACAAAGGAGAAGTTGAAGTATTTATCTTTGAAAGTAGAAAATGAATGGAATAGAGGAATATTGTAATACTACCATATAGCCCTAAGGATCTACCAGGGATTATGAATTTCCCCAAAGGATTCTAATGTTTAGTCAAGAATGAATACTGTTGAATAAGACAAGAAGGCATGGATATTCCATTAAGTTACTAAGGCTATCAAAATGCCTTGGCAATATATTGCACTCTGCACTTTAGTTTTTGGGGGTGGGAGTGGGGACTGGAAACTGAGTGGCTTGGAAAAGTTCCTTAACTGATTCCATAGATTGTTCTCAACATGGAAATCACAAACATAAATCAGAAGAAAATATTTTTTCTAGTTTCTTTCAGGAGCATTCTCAAACTAACATCTATAAACTTGACATTTATGAAGGAGCAAAGGAAAATTCCAGAAGGCAGGTTATGTCCCAAACACTGTATTTGCTGCTTTATGCATATTATCTTTTTTTAATGAAAATTTTAATTGGAGTGTAATAGCTTTGCAATATTGCTTTAGTTTCTGCTGTACAATACCATAAGTCAGCTATATGTATACATATGTCCCCGCCTTCTTGAACCTCTGTACCATTTCCTCCATCCCACTCCTCTAGGTCATATTATCTTAATTGATCCTTCCAGCACACTGTTGAGATGGAGACTCAATTTGTAGGGATGAGGAAAAAAGGTTAAGGTATTGCACCTAGGTAACAGGGATAGAGGTAAGATTTTGCCTTCAGTTCAGTTTAGTCACTCAGTCATGTTCATCTCTTTGTGATCCCGTGGATTGCAGCATGCCAGGCTTCCCTGTCCATCACCAACCCCTGGAGCTTATGCAAACTCATGTCCATCAAGTCGGTGATGCCATCCAACCATCTCATCCTCTGTTGTCCCCTTCTCTTCCTGCCTTCAATCTTTCCCAGCATCATGGTCTTTTCCAACGAGTCAGTTCTTCACATGAGGTAGCCAAAGTACTGGAGTTTCAGCTTCAGCATCAGTCCTTCCAATGAATATTCAGAACTGATTTCCTTTAGGATTGACTGGTTGGATCTCCTTGCAGTCCAAGGGACACTCAAGAGTCTCTCCAACACCACAGTTCAAAAGCATCAATTCTTTGGCGCTCAGCTTTCTTTATAGTCCAACTCTCACATCCATACATGACTACTGAAAAACCATAACTTTGACTAGATGGACCTTTGTTGGCAAAGTAATGTCTCTGCATTTTAATATGTTGTCTAGTTTGGTCATAGCTTTTCTTCCAAGGAGCAAGCGTCTTTTAATTTCATGGCTGCAGTCACCATCTGTAGTGATTTTGAAGGCCAAAAAAATTAAGTCTGTCACTGTTTCCATTGTTTCCCATACTTCTCCTGGCAATCTTGATTTCAGCTTGTGGTTCATCCAGCCTGGTATTTCGCTTGATGTACTCTGCATATAAGTTAAATAAGCAGGGTGACAATATACAGTCATTTCTACCTGAAGAAGCTGAAAGATGTTTCCAAATGTTTGTTATAAAGTACAGGTTTAATAACTTGTTTAAGGGCATACTGTCTATACAGTGATGTCCTCAGTGGTAAAGAATCTACCTGCCAATGCATGAGATTCAGGAAATGTGGGTTCAATCCCTGGGTTGGGAAGATCCCCTGGAAGAGGGAATGGCAACCTACTCCAGTATTCTTGCTTGGACAGAGGGTCCTGGTGGGCTGTGTGGTCAAAAAGAATCAGACAGGGCTGAGTGACGGAGAACACACGCATACCTCTATACAGTGATTTGTTAGATTATGGAAACACTTAAGGACTGTAAGTGTCATGAAGATTGAGTGTGCTGGATGCAGGTGTGTTCTTGTATTCCTTTATTCATCCAACTTTTACTTAGAGCTTATGATGGTAAGGAGCTAAATAACACATAGCTCTTGTTCTCAAGGATTTCTAATGCTATTAAGAAAGTCAGATAATGGTGCATGTTTCTGCTTTAAAGGCTGTGCTCCTCTTGCCTATTTAATATTCATCAATTGCCTATAATCCTAGGCTTTGCAGAAATCATTTACTGCTTTCTGCAGTGATCAGTTAATCAAGCAGAGTCACAAAGGGGATCAAGCAAGGGTGCTAGAAATCTAGATCCTGGAATTCAGTAAAAGTCTCTGCTAGCTAGAGCCCAGGGTTCTAAATACAAAATCAGAGGCTGGGAACAGAGAAGTGTGTGTTGATAGGTAACCTGAACCTAGCAGATGAGCCAGCAGGAGGGAGACCAGATGGAAGCCAACACTGCTGGTTTCAGTAAAGGCAGAACAAGGTTGGAAATTCCAGGTCAGAAGGTCAACTGTTTCAAAGAGAAGAGTATTGCTGAAACATATGAATGAAAAAGCAAAGTTCAGAATCTCTACCTCCATTATGGATCTGCTTAGGTATCAGACTTTTCAGAGTGGGCTGTACTACTTTTTCAGCACTTAGGGAAAGAGGGATGAATGCTCCATGGGTGTACTGACTGCTACCAGCAGGAAGAATCAAAGCTGCAACCCCTAGGTCCCTAGCTACATGAGTTCCTTGAAAGTCCCTGGCCTACTTCAGTACAGGAACAACAGCCAGAGGGCTGCATGCTTATTAGGACAGTCTTTTGCTGGGAAGATCCCCTGCAGAAGGGAACAGCTACCCACTTCAGTATTCTGGCCTGGAGAATTCCATGAGCAGAAGACCTTGGCAGACCACAGTCCATGGGGTCACAAAGAGTCGGATACAACTGAGCAACTCTCATTTCACCTTGCTGGAAAAGGGAATAGCAACCCACTCTAGTAGTCTTGTCTGGAAAATTCCATGGACAGAGGAACCTGGTGTGCTGCAGTCCATGGGGTCACAAAGAGTCGGACATGACTGAGAGACTGAATTGAACTGAACTGAACTGAGCGACTAACCCTTTTTCCTTTTTCACTTTCTTTTGCTAGCACATAGCTGGGCAGATAAACTTAACTCCTTTCAGAAACTAGAGGTTGAGACATTAATTATGAAACTAAAGAATAAGGCAACTGGAAGAGGTGGTTTATTAACATTATTAAACCAACAGCAGCAATGACACTTCCCAGCCTAAGTTGCTATTTAAGGCATTGTAAGATGCCTGCATAGACAGACTTGCTCAACAGACCTGAAAGAGTAATAAAATACGAGGTGAAGTAAAGGCAGAGAATGAATGGATTTGATCAGTGAACAGAGCACTATCCAAGTTACAGAATAATTTCCACAAGGTTACAAATTCTAAAGGCAGGGAAAGTTCAATAGGTTTAAAATGCACTGGAATCCTAAATATGCCAAATGCATTGCAGAGTCCAGTAGACTTGATCCTGCTGGGGACGGTCATACCTCAATAGGGTTTAGTTTTCTGAACTTCACATCACTCATTTGATCTGAGGGTGTAAAAGTGTGTGCCATTGCAGAATAAGCACAATTTTGAACAATCTTCCCAGATACCCAAAGGTCCCAAGCACATTTTATTCTGTTCTTTTATCACAGCGCAAGTAAAGGGCAGAGGACAGAGAGACTGTCAAATGCTTCCTCTGGCAATCCAGAAATTCCTTTAGCAGATCTTCACAAGTCTCGGGCAGATGGTTTTTGCTTCTCTATAGCCTGGTTCCAGATTCATTTCACAATTTATCAAGCAAAGTAGTGGAAAAAAACACAGAAAAATTTTAGGCTGAGACCCTCTCTGTTGCATGACACCAGAGGGCTGTGTACAACCTGGGGTAGAATCACTTGGTGTATTTACTAACATTTAAAAGAGTACAAGTTTTTAATATAAAACTGATTGGTTCACTCAGTTACTGTAAGGAGATGAGGACCTCATTAAAATGCTGGCCAAACCCAACCACAATTCTGGGACCTGGGAACTCAAACATTTTCTTAAAAATACCAGTGTGAAGGAAATGAGCATTATTACCCTGGAAGCAGTGAACCTCACTCTGAGACAAGAACACCTCACTCTGACCCATACTTCTAGTTGTTGGGCAACCCCTTTCCCTCTTTCTATGATTTTTCTTTAATGTATGTTGCATGTTATTCTTTGACCATTCTCATATGGATGGACTATTCCCTTCCCGTGCAAAAGTTAGGATTCAGAACAAGAAGTCACTTAGCTCTTGTTATGTAGAATGGTTAAGAGTCCACAACCCTGACTTTTAAAAACTTGAATTTTCAGCCTGGGTCAGCTCTCCTATCTGGACTTTTTATTAAAAGCTTGGTGAATTTATACATAATTTTTTAAAGCAATTTTGACTCTATGTATAGAAGAAGAGGAAAGAGAAACATTCAGTTGTTGAGTGCATGTTCCACAAATATTAAGTCAATGGCATCAATGAAAAAGATGCTATTTTTCAACTCATCTACATCTTTACTATTTTTTTTTTTTTGGTCTAGTTCAATCAGTTGCTAAGAGAGGATTGGTAAAATCTTCAACTCGAATTTTATTTCTTCCTTAAATTTTTTCAAATTATGCTTCAGATATTTTGAAACATGAGACATTATTAGAGGTTGAATTGTGTTCCCTCAAAATTCATAGTTTAAAGTCTTAGCCCCCAGTATCTCAGAATGTGACTGTAGTTGGAGACAAGGCCTTTAAAGAGATCATCAAGGTAAAATTGGGTCAGATGGGTGGCCTCTAATCCATTACTGGTAGCCTCATAAGAAGAGGAGATATGAACAGGCATAGGCATAAGGAAGACCATAGGAAGATAAAGAGAGAAGGATGCTGTTTGCAGGCCAAGAAACAAGCCCTCCAAAGGAATCAAACCTGCTGTCACCTTGATCTTGGGCTTCTAGCCTTCAGAAATGTGAGAAATTTCTTCCCCTTATGATTAAAACCACCCAAGTAGCATAATTTTGTTACAGTTCAATTCAGTTCAGTTCAGTCGCTCAGTCGTGTCCGACTCTTTGCGACCCCATGAATCCCAGCACACCAGGCCTCCCTGTCCGTCACCAACTCCCAGAGTTCACTCAGACTCATGTCTATCAAGTCAGTGATGCCATCCGGCCATCTCATCCTCTCTTGTCCCATTCTCCTCCTGCCCCCAATCCCTCCCAGCATCAGAGTCTTTTCCAATGAGTCAACTCTTCACATGATGTGGCCAGAGTACTGGAGTTTCAGCTTTAGCATCATTCCTTCCAAAGAAATCCCAGGGCTGATCTCTTTCAGAATGGACTGGTTGGATCTCCTTGCAGTCCAAGGGACTCTCAAGAGTCTTCTCCAACACCACAGTTCAAAAGCATCAATTCTTTGGCACTCAGCCTTCTTCACAGTCCAACTCTCACATCCATACATGATCACAGGAAAAACCATAGCCTTATTTAGCATAGTCAGTAAAGCAGAAATAGATGTTTTTCTGGAACTCTCTTGCTTTTTCCATGATCCAGCAGATGTTGGCAATTTGATCTCTGGTCCCTCTGCCTTTTCTAAAACCAGCTTGTACATCAGCAAGTATACAGTTCACGTATTGCTGAAGCCTGGCTTGGAGAATTTTGAGCATTACTTTGAAGCCCTTACAGATATAACCATATATGTTTATAATAGCTATGCCTTTGGTAAATTAAAACTTTATCTATATAAAATATCCCTCGACATCTGTGATATTATATATTGTATTAAACTCTATTTTCAGTTCAGTCACTCAGTCATGTTGGATTCTTTGTGACCCCATGGACTACAGCATGCCAGGCTTCCCTGTCCATCACCAACTCGCGGAGCTTACACAAACTCAAGTCCATCAAGTCAACAATGCCATCCAACCATCTCATCTTCTGTCATCCCCTTCTCCTCCTGCCTTCAATCTTTACCAGCATCAGGGTCTTTTCCAATTAGTCAGATCTTCATATCAGGTGGTCAAAGTATTGGAGTTTCAGCTTCAGCATCAGTCCTTGCAATGAATATTCATGACTGATTTCCTTTAGGAAGGACTGGTTTGATCTTCTTGTAGTCCAAGAGACTCACAAGAGTCTTCTCCAACACCACAGCTTGAAAGCATTATTCTTTGGCACTCAGCTTTCTTTATAGTCCAACTCTCACATCCATACATGACTAATGAAAAACCATAACTTTGACTAGATGGACCTTTGTTGGCAAAGTAATGTCTCTGCATTTTAATATGATGTCTAGGTTGGTCATAGCTTTTCTTCCAAGGAGCAAGCGTCTTTTAATATCATGGCTGCAGTCACTATTTGCAGTGATTTTGAAGGCCCCAAAAATAAAGTCTGTCACTATTTCTATTGTTTCCCCATCCACTTGCCATGAAGTGATGGGACCGGATGTCATGATCGTCCTTTCCTTATGTTGAGTTTTAAGCCAACTTTTTCACTCTCACTCTTTCACTTTCATCAAGAGACTCTTTAGTTCTTTTTCACTTTCTGTCATAAGGGTGGTGTCATCTGCATATCTGAGTTTATTGATTTCTCCAAACAGTCTTGATTCCAGCTTGTGCTTTATCCAGCCTGGCAGTTCACATGATATACTCTGCATATAAGTTAAATAAGCAGGGTGACAATATACAGCCTTGACGAACTCCTTTCCCAATTTGGAACCAGTCTGTTCCATGTCAAGTTTTAACTGTTGCTTCTTGACCTGCATACAGATTTCTCAAGACAGATCAGGTGTTCTGGTATTCCCATCTCTTGAAGAATTTTCCATAGTTTGTTGTGATCCACAGAGTCGAAGTCTTTGGCATAGTCAATAAAGCAGAAGTAGATGTATTTCTAGAACTCTATTGCTTTTTTGATGATCCAATGAATGTTGGCAATTTGATCGCTGGTTCCTCTGCCTTTTCTAAATCCATCTTGAACATCTGGAAGTTCATGGTTCATGTACTCTTGAAGACTGGTTGGAGAATTTTCAGCATTGCTTTGCTAGCATGTGAGATGAGTGTAATTGTGTGGTAGTTTGAGCATTCTTTGGCATTGCCTTTCTTTGGGATTGGGATTAAAACTGACCTTTTCCACTCCTGTGGCCACTGCTGAGGTTTCCAAATTTGCTGGATATTGAGTGAAACACTTTCACAGCATCATCTTTTAGCATTTGAAATAGCTCAACTGGAATCCAGTCACCTCCACTAGTTTTGTTCTTAGTGATGCTTCCTAAGGCCCACTTGACTTCACATTCCAGGATGTCTGCCTCTAGGTGAGTGATCACACCATCGTGGCTATCTGGGTCATTAAGATCTTTTTTGTTCAGTACTTCTGTATATTCTTGTCACTTCTTCTTAATATCGTCTTCTTCTGTTAGGTGCATACCATGTCTGTCCTTTATTGTGCCCATCTTCCCTGAAACGTTCCCTTGGTATCTCTAATTTTCTTTCTAGTCTTTACCATTCTATTGTTTTCCTCTATTTCTTTGCATTGATCACTGAGTTCAACAGGAAGTGAACTCTATTTTATCTGACATTAATTCTGGCATTCTAATCTTCTTATGCTAACTGTTAACTTTCAACCTGTTTGTGTCTTTATATTTAAAGTATATCTTTAATAAACATAAAATAGTTAGGTATTTGTTTTGCTGAAGGTTTTCACTTTCAACTCAGGTTCAGAGGATTTGTTAACAAAATAAACCACTTGTTATATACAAATAAATAATACAAATATTTATTAGAGAATTATCTAGTTTACTTATACTAGCATTAAAAGAGAAGATAAATAGAGACAGCAGAGGATACATCACCGAACTGGGTTTTGACCAATATCCAGACTCTAACAGTGCTGGGAAGTCAGGTGACACAGCACATCTGGAGTCCCAATTGGGAAAAGATTCCAGGCAGAGAGGCAGCTCCATGGGTTGATTTCAGAGACTTTAAAGATTGCAGTTTGGGGTTCTCATTTACAATCCCAGGAAGCAAACTGATGTCATCATCAATCTGTGAGCAAATAGCACCCCTGGTTTCATGTTAATATTGTTGGTTTTGTCTTGTAAAACTTGGAATGTTGTTAAACCTGGGGTTACCCTTCAGGGGTTCAACAGGCTTAGGACTATCTTATCTATGGTGCCAGCAAGTCTTACACTTAAAGCAGGCAGTCACTCACAGTCAGTCATAGGCAGGGCAGTGTCCAGGCAGGTTAGAATCAAGGTCAGAGGCCTGTTCCGCTTTGTCTCTAAAGTCTAAACAAGACTATTTATTTAATTTCCCTAAAAGTATTTTAAAAATCCATTTTGACTATATCAGCCTTTTAAGCAAAAGGTTTAGTCCATTTACATCTACTGCAATTATTAACATAGTTATTTACCATTTTCTTTTATCCTCAAGATACCACCTTTTTATTTCTGTTTCTTCTTATGGTAAGTAATTTATTTATTATATTCTAGAATTCTGGACATTATATAATGAAGACCCTGGAGTCTGTTTTGTTCCTCCAAAGAATTCTGATATCTTGTTTGTTTATGAAGCAGATAAGTTGATTGGACTCAAACTGCAAAATCTGTTTTTTTTTTTTAGTAGAAGCCCAAAATTCAGTTAAGTTCTTCAATTCTTAGGTCACCTATTTGGAGTATTCTCTAAATGTCTATAGTTCATGGGTCAGCCAGAAAATTAAGCAGCATCTTTAAATGCTGTTTTACCTGCTTTGCCAGGTACAAGCTGAAGTCTGCCCTTAGATCAGATGCTCTGAAATGAAAAACTCACTCAGTGCTGCTCCTTTCTTCCAAGTGTTGATTCCCTTTCAAAATGTGTATTTTTTTTCTCCCCCCCCCATCTCCTTCTTTTAGCTATGTTTTTCATAACTATTTTTGCAGTGGTTATAGCTATTATTTTGGGGAAGAGTGGTCCAATGGATGCTCATTTAAGAAGTAAGTTAAAATAAAGTTAGGAAAAGTGGATGGGAGAAGGAAAGAAGAAAGAGGAAGAGGAAAAAAGAAAGAAGAGAGAGATTTCCAACAAACAGTGGGCAAATTGGAAAGACCTACAGGAAGGCACCTGAGATCCTGTCCATCAGATTAAATAACATGAAGAGACAGAATAACCATTTCATATGGACCTGAGAGAAAAGTGAGAAGAGCTAGTGGGAAAGGAAGAACCCCAGACACTGGTAAGAGTTATGTGAGAGACACACACAGGAATGACTTCTAATAATAAAGCCCTTACGTAGTATAGTACCCTCCCCTTGAGTGTAAGCAGAACCCATGGCTTGTCTCTAACAGATAAAATATGGCAAAGGTGATGGGATCTCATGCCCTTATTTATGTTCCATGACATGAGATGCCTGGTGGACAAACCAGAGTGAGAGGTTCTCCTCCTGACTGTGAAGAAGCAAACGGCAGTGCTGTAAACTGCCTATGTAGAGGGTCACATGGAAGAAAGTATATGTGAACGGCTTCTAGGAATTGAGAGCAGCCTTCAAACAAGAATCAGTTAGCAATGGATGTCCTTTTTCATACGTATTTTTTGTTGTTGCTATTGTTGTTCAGTTGCAAAGACTCTGCGACCCCGTGGGCTGTAGCAGGCCTAGCTTCCTTGTCCTCCACTATCTCCTGGAGTTTCCTCAGATTAATGTCTATTTAGTCTGTGATGCTATCTAAACATCTTATCTTCTGCCCCTCTTCAATCTTCCCCGCCATCAGGGATTTTTTCCAGTGAGTCAGTTCTTTGAGTCAGGTAGCCAAAGTATTGGAGCATCAGCTTCATACAGCTACAAGGAAATAAACTCGACTGACAAAGTGACTGAGCTCAGAAGTAGATTGTTCTCCAGTCCCAGTTCTAGATGAGAACACAGTCCAGAAAAAAATCTTAATTTTTGCACTGTTAGATCCTAAGCTGAAGACCCAGCTAAATCATGCCATGATCCCTAATACATGGAAACTTGTGAGGTAATAGATAAGTTTGTAGTAATTTGTCAGCAACATAGAAAACTAATACAGGGTCTAAGCCAAAAAGCACTGCTCTTCAAAGTTGAGTATCTCAAAGCAAATCAGAAAAATGGCTATCTGATCAAGACATTCAGGAATAGGAGGAAGAGGGCACACATCAGAGGGACTAAGTAAAACTGACTGACTCAAGATTATACTGGCATGTTACCAATGGAAACTCTGAAAGTGACTTCAGTCAGTGGTGATTGGGAAAATTCAGTTATAACAGGGAGTCAAGAATTAGAGTGACTGAGCTCAGTCACCCTGAGGCCAACATGCTTATACTGGCATGGATTAGAACTTTCAGGGGAAAATAATTATAATAAAAAAGAAACTTTGACTATATATAAGAAAAGTATCGGAGAAGGCAATGGCACCCCACTGCAGTCCTCTTGCCTGGAAAATCCCATGGACGGAGGAGCCTGGTAGGCTGTAGTCCATGGGGTCACACAGAGTCGGACACGACTGAAGTGACTTAGCAGCAGCAGCAAGAAAAGTATAAGAAAAAAAAAGTAGTGAAAGTCCACTACAAGAAACTCAAGACATTGACTACTACTACCTAAGAGCTGTGCTAATATTTGGAAGGACTATTGTATACTGGGACTTCCATGGTGACTCAGATGGTAAAGACTCTACCTGCAATGTGGGAGACCCAGGTTCAATCCCTGGGTTGGGAAGACCCCCTGGAGAATAGCAACCCACTCCAGTATTCTTGCCTGGAGAATTCCATGAACAGAGGAACCTATTAGGCTACAGTCCATGGGGTCTCAGAGATTAAGACTTTCACTTTCACTGGTATACTAGAAATTTTGCTGATTTCATAGATCAGCATTGACCAAGAGAAATATAATGTGAGCCATATATATAATTTTTGAAAATTTAGTAGTCACACATGAAAAGTAAAAAGGAAGATGTGAAATTAATTTTAATAGTAGATTGTATTGCATCCAACATATTATTTCATTTAGTATTAAATATAAAATGTGTTAATAAGATAGCTTCCTTTTTTTTCTACTAAGTCTTCAAAATCTAGTTGTGTATTTTTCACCTAGAGCATTGTGTCATTCAAAACAAGTGTTATTCTTTCAATGTCATATTTTCATATTTAAGCACTCAAATAACAACTACGTTTTTGCCTGTTTTATTTTGCTTTGTAATTATTGATTTTATTTTTAAAAGCAGTTTTAAGATTACAGAAAAATTGAGTGAAAAGTACAGAGATTTCTCATATACCCCGTACTTGTCCCATATACACTGTTTCCTCATTATTAATATTTTACATTAATTTAGTATATTTTTTACAATCAATAGGCCAATATTCATATATTATTATCAACTAGCTGCCATATTTGGCATTAGGGTGCTTTCTTTGTGTTGTATATATGATGGACTTTGATAAAAGTATAATGATACATATCCACAGTTGCAATATGATACAGAATAGTTTTATTGTCTTAAAAATCCCTGTTGCCCACCTATCTGTTCCTCTGTCTGTCCTCTCCTGAACTCCCAACAGTCACTGATAGTTTTTGCCTTTTCCAGAATGTTACATAATTAGAATTATATGGTATATAGACTTTTCCGATTAGCCTATTTCACTTAGCAATGTGCATTTTAGTTTCCTCAATACATTTTCATGGTTTGATAGGTCATTTATTTTTATCATTGAATAATATTCCATTGTATGGATATACCACAGTTCATATGCATTTGCCTAATGAACAGCATGTTGGCTGTTTGCAAGTTTGGGCAATTATGAATAAAGCTTCTCTAAATATTTGGTGCAGGTTTATGTGTGGACAAAAGTGTTCAACTCATTTGGGTAAATGCAAGACATGTGATTGATGGATCACATGGTAAGAGTATGTTTAGTTTTGTTAAGAAATTGTCAAGCCGACACCCAGAGTGGTTGTGCCGTTTTGTGTTCCTGCCAGCAGTGAATGAGAGTTCCTATTGCTCCACATTCTCACCAGCATTTGGTGGTGTCAGTGTTTTAGATATTCGCTATTCTAATATATATGTAGTGCTATCTCACTGTTTTAATTTGTAATTCTCTAATATCACATGATGTAAAGAACACCTACATTTTAACAACTGCTAATACCACCACTACCACTACTTACTAACACTTAATTATCACTTCCTATGTACTAGACCAAGCACTTTTCACGTACTTTCTCACAACATCATGAATCAGAACCTTTTATTTTTAGGCATTTATGCAGAAAGAACAAACAAACAAACTGAAGTTTAGAGAAGTTAAGTACATTCTAGTAAGTGGTTTCTCTGACTCCAAATCTCATCTCTTAACTACTAGTATCTTTTTCTTCCTCTCTTGAAGTGTGATCCTAGAATCTCTTACTTCAGAATGAACTAAGATGTTGATAAAAACTCAAACTCCCAAACACTCTCCTGACATTACCATGGAGAAAAACATGGCAACCCACTCCTGTCTTCCTGCCTGGAAAATTCCATGGACAGAGAGCCTGAAGGGCTACAGTCTGTGGGGTCACAAAGAGTTGGACACAACTGAGTGAATGAGCACATAGACATTACTCTATTATATCAAAATCTTCATTATGACTATCTGGAGAGGGAGATTCTGATTTATATCCAAGACTGACAGTCACTACACACTACACTATCATATAAGGATTATTTAAAATCTAAGTAGAAGTTGTGATATTTTGTTGTACTTGATTCATGTATTTCTCTTTGAATCATATTTATAAAAATATAATTATTTATATAAAATAAAATATACTGGAAACAGCTAGAGAATAACTTCAGTGTAAGTCAATAAGTGGCTCACTGTGTCTCCTCATTAGAGAATACATAAACAGTTTTCCCCACATATATCAAAGCTTGTATTGGAAAATATCTACCAAAGATTCTTATTATTAGTACATGCACTTGAGTGCGGATTATAAAATATAGGAGCTCTCACCTAGATAGGATTCTAAAATAATATATCTGAATGAGGAATAGAATAAAATTGATAGTTTTATAATAAGGAAGCATAGCTGTAATTCTAATAAGAGAAGAAAAGTCCATTGAATAACTCTTAGGTATCCCTCTGTGTTAGATAAATTGAACAAAATCATACAAAATACTCCTAGTGTTATGATAGATTTGTCTAATTATATGTCTGTATACCCTTTTTTATTGGGCATATATATATATAATAACTCTAAATATGCATATATATGGGACTTCCATGGTGACTCAGTAGTAAAGAATCCACATGTAAATGTAGGAGATGCAGGCTTGATCCTTGGGTTGGAAAGATCCCTTGGGGAAGGAAATGGCAACCCACTCCAGTATTCCTGCCTGGGAAATCCCATGGACAGAGGAGCATGGTGAGCTACAGTCAATGGAGTTGCATGACTTAGCAACTAAACAATAACAACAATGCATGTATATATATGTGTGTATGTGTGTGTAAAGTTTATAGTATATTTTAAACATCAACTCAGGCCAAGCAAAAATCAGCAAAATAGAAAGTCTATAAAAACTTATGAATTAAATTAAATAGATACGTATTCCTTGTGACTTTTGACCCAAGACATTATTAAGGATATTCTCAATAGGATTACCTGTATTCAAATCCTCGTTATGCTTCTAAATAGGTTTGGAACATTGGATATTGAAAGACTTGGTTTACATCATTCTAAATGGAGGTAGAGATATATCTACACTGTAGAGGTGTTGCATTAAAACCATTAGACAGTGTCTGAATCACATTAAGCCGTCAATAAATGTGAGTTATTATCGTAACTATTATTATTATTCACAGGAAAAATTCAAAAATGGGAAGGGACTTGATAGAGTAGTAGAGTGGAAAGATGCTGGAATGCCAGTGTGGTAGCTAATGGTATCAGGAAGTAAATGGTATGTGACAAATGCACAATGTAGAAATCAAGCTCTCTAGGAATGGAAAACAGAAGAACTCACTTTTCACAGGAGTGGGCACGGATGGTTTCTTCAAGAAACCTAAATGAGTTTGCAGTTGTCTTTAGGTGGAGAAAATGTGCATTTGAAGGGAGTGTGCTTTCAGGGATATACAAATTCAGAGATTTTAGCACTTCTCCACAGATGGAAGAACCTCAGTTGGACCCTCAGACAGAGCCCACTGTGCCAAGATTTGGAATGTAAGCAGAGAGAGATTCAAGATAGGTGCTATATAAGAAAGAAGCTCTGCTCCAAATGAGAAGAAGGCATCTTTCTAGCACTAACTGAAGCTCACCTTGAGTAGCAACTGCACAGCCATGTATAGCTAGAAAATTGCAGACAGGACAAAAGAACCCTTTAGAAAAGATGCCCCTGAAGACAGAAGAGAAGAGGCATAGCTACCTGAAGCCACAAATCCTGCCAAGAAGAGCATTAACTGTTCTCTCTCACATAGCCTGCGTACTTCTGCAATCAATAAGAAAGAGTGGGCTCAGACTGGGCCTCATTGTTTTACCAAGAAATTTGGAATTGAACAATAGACTCAATCTCCCATTTTCTACATGGCGTTATACAGAAGCTCAGTTGACACAGCATTTAACTATATGCAAATAAGTCAACGGCCTTGAGTTAATGGTCTTGCAAGGAAGATCCCAAAGAGGATGCCCCCCAGCAAAAGATAAAACTTCTTTCTCCTTACAACTTCTTTTGTTTATCTCCTTGTTGATCTCAGTATTTGCTACCTTGAGGAGTTCTAAAAGCATAAACAAGGTTAACTTTCCATTTTCAAAGCCATAAACCATTTTGGAAAGTCAGGAGCAATTCTGTAGCTGTATGTACATTGAGGAGAGAGCATGACAGTGAGCATAGACCTTTACCATCACTCAAAACAATTTGGAAGGGATTATTCTAGAATGCAATACCTATCTTTTATTTTCTATTTTTTTTAATAGACACCTTTTATTGTTTACTAAGAGCCAAGAACTCTCTTACACATTTTTTAAACTGCTATTTTAAAACAAAATACATACACATGAAATCACAGAAAATTATTATAAAGCAAATACTAAAATACTAGCATTTTAACCGAGCTTCCCAGGTGGCACTAATGGGAAAGAACCATCTACGAGTGCAGGAGATGTAAGAAGCCTGGGTTTGATCTCTGTTTTGGGAAGATCCCCTAGAGAAAGGAATGGCTACCCACTTCAGTATTCTTGCCTGGAGAATCCCATGGACAAAGGAAACTTTTGGGCTACAATCTACAGGGTCACAGAGAGTCGGACACAACTGAAATGATGTGGCATGCACACATTATTTTAACTACCACCTACATCAATGAATAAAACATTGCTAGATATCTAGAAACCACTCCCTCCAAAAGAAGCTCTGTCCTCTCCCTCCAAAATTAAGCACTGTTCCAACTTTTACGGTAATCCTTTCCTTTTCTTTACAGTTTATCCCTTAAATGTGCATCATAAGGCAGTAACCTAGTCATCAGTTTTCAAGTTGATATGTTTTTCTTTTTTAACTCCATTTTAATCGTCATACCTTTCTCCTCCCACCACCAATTGCTTCCTTTTCTCTTTTTTAAAATGTATCTTTTTTTTCTCGAGTTTGCTCTAGAATAGAGTTGTTAATTGCATATTCATGATGCAGCTTCTCAGGTTTTCTTTTTTGTATTGTGGGAAAAAGGACCCTTCTCAGACACAACATTGCTGTTTTTGGCAAGACTATTGGTGGTGCTGCATTCTTTTATCAGGAGATACAACAACAATGACTAAAGTCTTAACATATCAAAGACTGATGCTTAACACATCAGTCCATCCATAAATATCTAATAGAAATTAGAGTTTCCAAAATGGTAACACTCTAGCTCTATTCAATGTTTTTGTACATTAACTCTAATAGTTTTATGGATAAGGAGATGCTTCCTCTCATCTACAATTTGGTTACCCAGTGGTACAGTTCCAAAAAGGCAGAATTAATGTTTGATTCTTTTCTTTCATCTAGTTTTCATGAGAACAAATTGGTTTCCTATTAACTTCAGAAGGGGACCAATTAAGATTTAAATGTATCTGGTGGATTCCCATCTACCGTAATTTCTATCCTTAGCAAAGTTCAACATTTTCTTTGGCTCAGTAGAGGCATTTTAATGCTCCCTTTTAAGTCCCCTTAACATTTTCACTTTGATGCACTGGAGAAGGAAATGGCAACCCACTCCAGTGTTCTTGTCTGGAGAATCCCAGAGACAGGGGAGCCTGGTGGGCTGTCGTCTATGGGGTAGCACAGAGTGGGACACAACTGAAGTGACTTAGCAGCAGCAGCCCCAGCAGCAACATTATCCTAATAGTCTTTGAATGTTTTCATGCTGCTGCTACTGCTGCTAAGTTGCTTCAGTTGTGTCCCACTCTGTGCGACCCCATAGACAGGAGCCCACTAGGCTCCCCGGTCCCTGGGATTCTCTAGGCAAGAATACTGGAGTGAGTTGCCATTTCCTTCTCCAATGCATGAAAGTGAAAGTGAATAGTCTTTGAACGTTTCCATGCTAGTTTATGTCAAAATGTTTCAGGTTTACCTGCTGCTGCTGCTGCTGCTACTAAATCGCTTCAGTTGTGTCCGACTCTGTGCGACCCCATAGACGGCAGCCCACCAGGCTCCCCCATCCCTGGGATTCTCCAGGCAAGAACACTGGAGTGGGTTGCCATTTCCTTCACCAAAGCATGAAAGTGAAAAGTGAAAGTGAAGTTGCTCAGTCGTGTCCTACTCTTAGCGACCCCATGGACTACAGCCCACCAGGCTCCTCAGTCCATGGGATTTTCCAGGCAAGAGTACTGGAGTGGGGTGCCATTGCCTTCTCCTGGTTTATCTGGTACATTGCTTATTCCAGATACAGTGCATCTATTTCTAGAATAAGCCCTGGTTTCTTTTATGATGACCATCTGGCTGTAGGTGATAACTGTTGCTACTAGGGTTGCTAGATTTAGCAAATAAAAATAAACGACACTATGTTACATTTCAATTTCGAATAAACAACAAATATATTGTCCCAAAATCTACACAGGAAAACTTGTACTAAAAAGTATTGTTGTCTGAACAATTTGAAATCAAATTTAAATGGACAGCCTATATTTTATCTGAAATCAAATTTAAATGGACAGCCTATATTTTATCTGACAACTGATTACAACTAGGTAGGTCATCTCTAGACAGTATTAGTCAAGGTCCTCTGAGAAGCAGGTATGATTAGCTATGCAAGAGAGTTATGGGAGGAAATCATTATGAGAAAACAAAGCCAAGGGTTTGAAAAGACAGGGGAGCCCTCAGAGGGTGATGCAGGCTTGACTTCTGTGAAAGGCAGGGAGATGAAAGGAGAGTGAGAGAACCAGAGTCTCAAATTACAGTTCAGTTCAATGAATATAAATACTTATAAATATATACATATCCCTGGTTCACATGTTACTTTCTTAAATATCTTAAATGTGCAGATTTATTTTCCCCTTAAGATAAAGTATTGTTGTGGAAAAATCGAATGATAATATTAGTTAATTTTAAGTATTTTTTTGCCTATATGCCCTTCCAACTTTCTTCCTTTAAAACCTCTTAATTTTACATGGTGTTGATTGTCCTGTGTTAATAATCTCAGGCACATTATGTGATTTTTGAAAAAGTAATTAAATTTTTTTTTCAATGTCATGATATTTTCTTAAATCATTGTTTCTAATTTTTCTTTTCCCTCCCACCTTGATTTGTTTTCCCACTAAGGAACTCCCATAATCTGTATGTTGGATCTTCCTTTGTGTCTGCAGTATTTATGGCTTTCTTTTGGACATGTTTATTTCTTTCTTCACTTCGTTTGTTTTTTTGTCATTTTTCCCTTCCCACTTTGATTTTCCTTAGAAAGTAAATATTTTACTGTTTGCAGATCATTTATTCTCTGTCATAATACTTAACACTGTCATTACACCTTGAAAATAATCATAAGTATATGTAAATGATCAAGTATGAAAAAGTTTTATATTCCAGTAACTTTATTTATAAAATAGGAAGTGCGCTGCCAACTATAGCTTGCCAGTCCTTGGTCTATTGGGATATTATTCTCCTTCTTTCTTGCAGGAAGTTTGTTTTAAAGGGAAATGTTTAAGTGAACTTTTAGATTGTTAGAAGTTCAGACAGGTTTTCTAACTTCAAATAAATCTTTTTTGTTTTCCTGTAGTGCTTAAAAAAACATAATAGCTTGTGCTCTTAGATTTCCCAGACCTGTTCACCTTTTGTCCATATTTTCTCTTTCCTTCATCTCTATTAGTTTTATTCTGTTCAATTTTGATTCCACTTCTAGTAATTTTTCCTCAGTGTGGGGTTCTGTGTTGGAAAGAAACCTTGGAAGTTCATTTCAAAAGTTCAAAGGATCTAGGCTGCTTTAGCTACCTTAGACTTTGACATTGGCTTGTTAAAAGCTATGAAGTTAAGAACTATGAAGCTGTGAAGTGTTTGAGATTTTTACAAGGCTTACAAGTTAACAAGTTAACCTACCAGTTTTATGGATATTTTCAAAAAGTATGAGACTCTTGAGTCAGAGACAAAGAATTTTACTACTTATAGCAAAGAGCATGAAAGTGAAAGTCGCTCAGTCCTGTTCAACTATTTGCGACCGCATGGACTATGCAGTCCATGGAATTCTCCAGACTAGAATACTGGAGTAGGTAGCCATTTCCTTCTCCAGGGGATCTTCCCAAGGCAGGGATTGAACCCAGGTTTCCCACATTTCAGGAGCATAAACATTATCATATTCTATTTGAGTAAGCTCTCCTTGTCCCCAAGTCCCATGGAGGTGAGTGACTGGACCCAGATGAATGTTGGTTTATACAGTGGGTTACAGATGAGGAACCCTGAGCTTAAGAAAGTCACACCTTTTTCAGTGAGAAGTACAGCAGCTCTTTGCCTTTGTTCCAGAGGAAGACTGTGCTCCCTCTTTCCAGGATAATTGCTGTACAAATATACTTTAAAAGATACTCAGAGAGATGATATGGGATGGGAGGTGGGAGGGGGATTCAGGATTGGGAGCTCGTATACACCTGTGGTGGATTCATGTCAATGTATGACAAAACCAATACGGTATTGTAAAGTAAAATAAAGCAAAAATAAAATTAAAAAAAGAGTGAAAAAAAAAAGAATAAAAGACCATTTCTTGTTATTAAGACCTGCAGAAATGGGAGTGATCAACTGGAAATTGACTCCCTGCAGAATCCCTTTCACTCACTATTGAAATGCACAAAACCTCTCCCAGTTATTTTTATATTGATCCATGGTGCTTTCTAGTGAATACCATCCACTGACTATTATTTGTTTTTTTTTTTCCTTGAATATTTTGGGATTGTAGCTATGTCATTTGCCCTACTGTTTCCCTCTGCTTTCTCTAGATACCACGGGTACTCAGGCTGCGTGGCTTTTGGTATTTACAGATTAGTAGAGGTGTTTTATTGAATGGATTTGTTGTAAATGTTGTGCTTCTGGTTTTGATGTCTAGTTCTTATCTAGCCTAAACCCATGCTGACATCACTGCAGTCCATCTTCCCAAAATAACCCTATCTTTTTAAAGAAAGTGTGCCAAGCTGATTTTCCTTTTTTTTTTTTTTAAAATCTCATTTTGAACACCAACTTTACTATGCTATGATATGATTATACTCTATGATCATACTGAGTTGCAGTGGGGTGTTTGACCTTTTCTCCCTCCTCCCGACACTAAATGGTACTGTTTTTCTATCAGTTTAACTGGAGGTCCAGTCTTTTTCTTTTCTATTTACAAGATTACAGATTACTCTCTTTTTTAATATCTTACCCAGAGACTAGTAAATCAGACAAATAAACTTGTTTAAAATGTGTGGAGAGGTTGCAAAGAAAAAAGAAAAATGCTCTGAGTTTGGGCATAATTCTAGAAGATTCTGTTGACCTTGTGGTAGTTTTGGCATTATATGGACAGGCTATAGAAATTTAAACTATATGACGATTACAAACCTTTGTATTCAATTCAATATTTCCTCATAAGTTTACTTAGTATGGCTCCTCCTCCCTCAAATTCAATAAAAGATTTATATACAAGGTGGGAAATAGACGTCCATAGGAGCTACATTGCCAATATAACTCTTATCTCCAAATTCATTTTTTCCTATGAGTTCTCAGTACTAGAGGTTCAGTATTTTATAGCACATGCTATCTGCTCATGAGCAGTGGAAAATTCCAAGTTTATTTGGCTTTCACTTAATGTTTTGAAATGCAGCAATATCTGGCAAGCCTTTATCAATATCCAGCCTCAGCAGTTCAGAGGATTATCAAGATTACATAATTCCTACATGTTAAATAGAAAAACATAAAATATTCTGAGACAATAGGAAGATAGAAAAAAAAAGATATTTTCTTTGGGTGATGCTGCTCAATAAATTATATAAAAAATAAATTCATAGGAGATTGTGAGAGAGCTTAATATTGAAATGGTAAGGATAAGAATTATTTTTTTCAAAGTATGTTTCATCCACAACCTCTTTTACTTAAGCAAGGAGACCGATACAGACCCTCACCCCCAACCCCTGTACATACACAAATTGTACCTCTGTGCCCAGTAAGCTTTTCTGCTCCCCCCTCCCCCCATACAAATTACAGTTTAGTAAAAAAGGTAAAATGTCTTTTGTGGCAATTAGAATGCTGAGCAAGCTAATATAGAATAAAGGCATGAATTGTGTAGTGAGGTATACACTAGAAGACATGTTAATGAAGAGTGTCTCTTTGAACTTGAGTTAGGAAAGGATGTGAGAGGAGCTTAGCCCTAATCAATCAATTACAGTTGATTGGATGGACAAGTGAGTGGATTACTTCTCCACAAGGAGGGGTAGGGAACCACAAAAGAGACTGTCATCCATCCTATGATGCTATTTTGATGTTCTATCAATAGGATTAAATGCTCATATGAATACTACTGACTCAAAAAAATAGCTAATTAATTGGTATTTCTCTAGACATTGGTTTGTATAAACTGTGATATTTGTTAGTGATTTTCTCCACCTCCTCCACTGATGCATGTGGTCAATTGTTAAATGCAAAAATGATAAACTTTACAAGAAAATATAAATAATTGATAGTAATTGAAAATATCAACTATAACTCAACTAGAGAAGAATAAGGAAATTAAAATTTGGTGTATGCTTTCTAAAAGTATATGAATACATACTATAGAACCAATGGCAGGTGCTATGCTTAATACCTAGCCAAAAGGAATTAAAGTATTTCACAATTCTTATGAAAACATAAATAAGAATATAAAAGAGTTAATATACCTGGATATCCCTAATAGCATTAGAATGCATCTTTTGGTTTTCCCTCTTTCTTTTTCTTTTCTCAATTCTCCTTCTTCTCTTCTTCTTCTTTCTCTTTTTTTTTGATTTGAATAAAGATACATGAAGTTAGTAAATATTTAGAATCGTAGGATAGACATCAAGTGACTCAGTTATCTTCCCAAATAGATACAGATGATGGATAGGTAGATGAATTCAAGGATATAAGAAGTAATGTACATCAATAGCAAACAACTCATCTAGGTTAATATGTTAAACAGAGTTAAACAGTGTTCAGTAATAAGAGATGTATTTTATGTGCCTCATTTCAATAGAGGTCACATCCCAAGATGTCCTGAACTATATTTGCAAAATCTAAACATAGAACTCTGGGATGAAAGGACTGGCTGGAAATCCAAAGACTTGGCCTCAATTTTCTTCGGAGATGGTAGAAGGAAAGTTGCCAGTGGTAGAAACTCAGTTGATAGAGAAGAATGCCAGGGGCCCTTTAACGCTAATGGATGGTCTGGAGCTTCTCATCTGAATCTCAGACTAGACTATCTTCAGTTTTCAAGAGGAAAATTCATGAGGGAGTGTGAATCTAGCACTAAATCCTTAACAGTACATTAAGTATGGTCAAATTGTTAAAAACAGAAAAGAAAAGAAAGTAGGAATTCTCTCTGAAATTAGTCAAGATCTCAAGTTTTATCTTTCAATTTATAAAAGATTTCTCCGAATGAGAAATGTTCTTTTTGCTGTTCTGGGAATTATATAAGGAAAGGAGTCAGATAACCACTACGAAGTCTGAGTGTAGAAGTAATAGTGTACTTTCCAAGGACAAATATAAAGAGGTTATTTTGAATCATTAGAAAATCTAATCCTGTTTAGGAAGTCAGAAATATCAGAGATATCAGCCTCATAGAAATGTATCTATCATAGACACATTACCTGAAAAGAGCAAATAGTATGCCAATGTTTCTAAGTACTTTTCCACATCTGACAATCCTTCTGTCATTTGTGGACAACATCTGATTCAGGAAACATGATTTCATTTCTGAAGAAATAGGAAGATGAGGAAATACTTATCACAATAAGGAAGGGAAGGCATTTTTACATAATTACTCTTAAAAATCAAATAAACACAAACCCCTTGTAAAGCAAGGATACTTAAGTAAGTAGCCATTCCCTTCTCAAGGGGATCTTCCTGAACCAGGAATCAAACTTGGGTCTCCTGCAGGCAGATTCTCTACTGTCTGAACCATCAGGGAAGTGTAAAGAATCTAGTAGGTAAAAATAACAGGCAATTCCCCCCACATTCTAGATGTTTTGGTGTTGTCATTCAGCTATACATTGGAGAGAAAATATTAGATGGGAAAATCATGTTCACTGCTTTCCTGTCTTAATACTCATATATGTCGCAGAGGGACCGTTGGGGATAAAAATTTGAGGTGTGTTAATGTAACAACCAAGAGGACTGTACAGTCCTGGTCTCAGTGCGAATGAGAAGTTTGTTAATATCTTCCTGTCTCCAGTGAGCAACAAGAATGACTCTCAGGATATTGCAACTCTGTCTGCTTCCACCAGAGATCATAATTGGGCTATGAATTTTTACAACAGGAAAGTCTTCCTATCATAGACAGAGACTAACAAGTTTAGTTAAATTAATGCCCACAGAGTCTCAGAACAGGATGAGTTCTGTACACGGGTATCACTCAAATATGTAGTGACACCACCTCTTTTTCTTTCTTTTTTTTATTAAAACATCTTTGTGATAGTTTACTGGTTAGAGCTTCTGTTAATACTTTATATCTTATTTCTCAGGATTGCTCAGCATCCTGGTCTTCTGCCCAGTGACATGATATGCACTTCGGGGAATTCAAGAAGCCAATTGAGGTGAATAGAGGTGATTTATAAATCGAAAGCAAATGATAGTAGAAGATGTGAACCAAAGCTATTTCTTGATCTGCAAAAAGCTAATTGGGCACATTTCAGGCCAGGTTTCAAAGGCACAGCTCATGAACTCTGTCTTCCTGATGCTGTGCTCATTACAGACACTCAATAGAGAACTGGCTAATGCTAGAGAAATCCCCATCAAAGTGGCCTTACATGACACTGCAGATTTACTTCTGGAAAGAGAGAGAAGCAAAAAGAAGGGAGAGATTCCAGGCAACCAGCCCTTACAGAGTCCTATTTGCCTTAAGTAATTGATCTGAAACTGAAGAGCTTGTCTCTAAAGGCTCTCTGGGCTTCACAAATCCTCAAGGGACTTTGTCTTCCTCTAACTTTTCAGGGTTTAGCCAGCCTTTATTTGTTACTGTTTGTTGTCAGAGGAAATGTGGGATTTTATAACCTTGGGTCTACCCTTCGATATGGAAGACTGAATATAGCAAACATGATCTAAATATTCTGGAAAAACCCATTTTTGCCATTAATGCTTAAAAATCTTAATGATAATCTTCAATGAATTTAATTATCTAAATCTCATGGCCTATGCTCAGTCAGTCATGTTAATAATTCTAGGTGAAATGAAATGTATGAGTTGGCCTCATACTTTTAAAGAATCAAATATCAAGAAAAGAAAGACATTGCAAATGTTCACAATGTCATATGTGAGAAAATTTGGGGGTGACCTGGAAAATTTAAATCAATATATTGAGGAAGCAACTTAGTGAGTTATGTTTACGTGGGAACCTGAAACTAGGATTTGAGTCAGTAAAATTTTTCCAAAGGGAATAGAGGAGTCTGAATCCTAGAAATTTTCCTGAATAATATGGCTACATGTTGCAAAATTTGGATATTTATAACCCCAAATAGAAGGGATTTTGGTGGACAATCTCTTCAGGTTTTTTCAGTTTTAAGACTCTGATTCTATTCCACAAAAACTGTAGGAAAACTTCCTTTATCATTTGCCTGACTGTTATAAAATGAATGCTTGTCCATGAGTTAGCTTGTTAAAGATAATATATGAAAAAAGTACTGAGAAATACTGTATAAACCTCTACAAAACTCTCCTTTAATAAATCCTTGCTTTTAAGAAATGATACACTATAAAGAAATTAATTTTAATTTTCTGAATTCTAAAAATAGTATCAAGACAAGAATTGTCAGTGTACACACGTGTGTAACTAGAGAGCCAGGGTAAGTTTGGTGGATATTAAGGGTCTTTTGTGAAGTAATTTACTTACCTATTGATTTTTTGTGTTATTTTTGTAAGTACTTGTCTCACTAAGATTTAAAAGTATGTAATGTAAATATTTTAACATTTCAATGATACGTTTGCTCCATAAAATTAATATATCATTGTAGAAAGTTATAGAGAAAGATGGGCTCTTAGTGGTCATGTACTCTAAAGACTTGAATTATATCAGGTTAGGAAGCAGATCCATAAGTGACTTTCAGTTCAGTCACTCAGTCATGTCTGACTCTTTGCGACCCCATGGACTGCAGCACACCAGGCTTCCCTGTCCATCACCAACTCCAGAGCCTACTCAAACTCGTGTCAATCGTGTCGGTGATGCCATCCAATCATCTCATCCTCTGTCGTCCCCTTCTCCTCCTGCCTTCAATCTTTCCCAGCATCAGGGTCTTTTCCAATGAGTCAGTTCTTCATATCAGGTAGCCAAAGTATTGGAGTTTCCCTTCCAATGAACATTCAGGGCTGATTTCCTTTAGGATGAACTGGTTGGATCTCCTTTCTGAACAAGGGACTCTCAAGAGTCTTCTCCAACACCACAGTTCAAAAGCATCAATTATTTGGCACTCAGCTTTCTTTATAGTCCAAATCTCACATCCATACATGACTACTGGAAAACCCGTAACTTTGACTAGGCAGACTTTTGTTGGCAAAGTAATGTCTTTAATTTTTAATATACTGTCTAGGTTGGTCATAGCTTTTCTTCCAAGGAGCAAGCGTCTTTTAATATCATGGTTGCACTCACCATCTGCAGTGATTTTGAAGGCCAAAAAAAATAAAGTCTGTCACTGTTTCTATTGTTTCCTCATCTATTTGCCATGAAGTGATGGGACCAGATGCCATGATCTTCATTTTCTGAATGTTGAATTTTAAGCCAACTTTTTCACTCTCCTGTTTCACTTTCATCAAGAGGCTCTTTAATTCATTGCTTTCTGTCAAAAGGGTGGTGTCATCTGCATATCTGAGGTTATTGATATTTCTCCTAGCAATCCTGATTCCAGCTTGTGCTTCATCCAGCCTGGCATTTCACATGATGTGCTCTGCATATAAGTTAAATAAACAGGGTGACAATATACAGTCTTGATGTACTTCTTTCTCAATTTGGAACCAGTCTGTTGTTCCACGTCCAGTTCTAACTATTGCTTTCTTGACCTACATACAGATTTCTCAGGAAGCAGGTCAGGTGGTCTGGTACTCCCATCTCTTTAAGAATTACTTCTGCCCATACCTCCATGCATGAATTAGGGCATGAGACTAGGGCAAGAACTACAATACGATAACACCTAGTCTGGCACAGGTCCTCTTGTCTGCACTTCACTAGCCTTATATCTAACTGAGTAGTTTTAAAACTTTGTAGATGTTTGATTGGAAATTAGTGTTTTGTGTCTTTATACAATAACTTAATCAGAAACCACACAAGACTCAGCTTCAGACATTCTCTCAGAATATAAGTTTTTTTTTTTTTCTTGCCCAGTAGAATTTTTTCTTCAATAAAGAATAAAGTAGAAAATCCTATGTTGTAATTCAAGGACATCACATTTCAAAAAATAGAGTTAAGTTGGAGACATTAGTTTACCTGTGCTTTGCTTAGTCATGTCTTTTCGACTCCCCTGAGTGTAGCCTGCCAGGCTCCTCTGTCGGTGGGGGTTCTCTAGGCAAGAATATTGGAGTGGGTTGCCATGTCCTCCTTCAGGGGATCTTCCCAACCTAGGGGATCAAACCCAGGTCTCCTGCATTGCAGGCAAATTCTCTACTGTCTGAGCCACCAGGGAAGCCCAGTTTATCTGTGATTAAGTTTTAATTAATGCCCTTAACTTAGATCCCAACAGCTATAAAATAATCCTCTTAGCTTAGACAAAATAAGGACCCACCAAAAAGACAAAGACTCAAATTAAATCAAAGAAGCTTTCTTTTAAAAAGTGATATATGCGCACAAATACACGTTATACATGAAACATACAACTTATGTCTTGAATTGTGACCTAAGTGTATTTTATAGTGAATACTGATAATGGATGTTAATTGAACAGCTTAATTCAATCAAATAAGTAATCTTAAGTAGAATGAGGATAACTGCCTTGCCCTATGTGGCAGAAATCTTTGTATATAACTAAATTCCTGCAAGTCAGTTGTTCAATATAGAAACAAATGCAAAGGATGAAACATTGAAATAATGAACAGAAGAGCAAAATATAAAGACAAAAACACTTTTTGAATCATAGAGCTCCCTTTCTCCCAAAACATTATATGTAAGAGAAAATCTGTATTGTCAGATTTAATGGCTAAATTGCCCAATAGCTATTTTACTACTGTTTCATTTAAATTTTTTGTTTTGTACTTTTACAACTAGCACAATTATTCCTATGAAAATGGTCCAACACACTATAATAGGTGACTCATAATATGTGCTTCATTACCTGTTTTTTAAAAGCAAGTTTTCTCTCCATTCAAATACTACCTGTTTCTGTAGAGGAAGTCATTTTATTCTCTAATCTACTCAAATTTGGGGAATCTGGCTGTCTTAAAAAAAAGAAAAAGCATATCTTAAAGGCACTATTGTTACAATTAATGCTTAGGACAAGTGTGACAATGCATACCTTAGGAACTATCAAGGCAGGATAAAAACTTTTTTTTTTTTTTTAATCCTACAACATTCCCTCAGCTGTGTGTATGTATGTGTGCGTGCGCGCTGAAGTGTTGACTATTTGCGACACCATGGACTGTAGCCTGCCGGGCTGCTCTATCCGTGGAATTGTCCAAGCAAGAATTCTGGAGCAGGTCACCATTTCCTACTCCAGAGGATCTCCCCCTACCAGGGATCAAATCCAGGATCATCTTTTGAGTTTGCTAGCAGGTGTCTTGTTCTTGGACTAAGTAACACAGAAAAGGATCGAGTTGGTCCTTAGCTAATAAAATACGACTCAAGGCGACTCCTCTACCCTTCCCCATGCATTTTCTAGGTCCCTTCTGCCAAAACCTCACAACTTGAGTTCTGAATCCAGTAATACCGGATAGTTGACTCCTCCCTTCCAGTCTCTGGCAAGAAATCTCCAACAACCAGGGCTTGAGACACACGGGCTGCTTGTAGCCCATCTGCTCTGGGCGGGTCCTTTCTACCATCCCGGGAAATCCGCGTGCTAGCGCATTTGGATGAAATTAGAGGACTTTGTTTTCTTATACCCAAAGGGATTCGGCTCCAAAAAGCTACATTGACTCATTGTTTTGTATCCATGCTGCAGGCTCCCAGTACTCACTGAAACGTAAACTTTGAAAGGGAGAGAGTTGTGTTGAGGAAGTGAACGGTGTAAAGGGACTTAAAATTTGAAGATTTTTCTTCGTGTCCAGAGAAAGAGAGAGAGAAAAAGAAGTATGAGTACTAGAGTATCATTATTTTATTCAACCTTTAGGAATTTCACTGGCATTATTAACCAACTAGCCGGGGAATCCAGGCTGGAGGCGAAAGGATCCCTGTCTATAGACTCAAATCAGAAGACCGGTCGTAATCAGTCTACGACAACCTCTTGGGTCCCGATAGGTGTTGGTGCCCGGGATGGGGCTCTCGACCGACAGTACCCCCTTGCCCCTGGCTTCTCGGAGCGCTGGAGCATGCCCAGCGACAGCGCAGGAGCCACCGAGGGCTTTGCAAGCGCGCACTCCGCTTCTCCGGGTTTTAGCAGGAGCCCGCGGGGGGCGGGAGGGGGTGAGGGGACCGCGGAGCCGGGCAGCCTCCGCCGCGCGTGTGGGGAGCTCGCGCCAGGCGCAGTGCTCTCGCCCGCTTTGCAGTTGCTCCGGAGATGCTGGCGCGCGGCTCCCGGCTGCTCCACCGGGCGCGCTGAGCTCGGCGCGGGGAGCCCCCGGGGGCTGGCGGGGGGCGCAGACTGCGGTAGAAGGCGAGCCGGGCTCCTCCGGGACTGCGAGACAACGCTCCGGCACTGTCAGGTGCCGCTCTCCAGCCGCTCGCCGCTCCACTAACTTGTCACTTGGCGGTGTCCGCTAGATGTGTATAAGAGACAGATTTTTTTTTTTTTTTCCAGAAATATCACAGAAACTTGAACAATCGATCTTGTCTATATTATATCTGGGACCACGTAAGAGTTACCTAACAACTGCAGAATTAAATCACAATGACTAATACTATTAATAAAAAGCCTAGAATCTTAAAACAAATAGTTTAAGCCATCACAGCAATTGTCCACATCATCTGCTCATCATTTTGTACGTCAAGCTTTAGACAAAGAATAGACTACACATAGGTATTTTCTGGGATTGCCTGGAAAACTCCCAGTGGGATGCTGAGATGTGTATAAGAGACAGCTCCGGGGCCGGGCGAGAGGATGCGCACGGTGGAGAGCCGCGGGGAAGGGGGCAGAGAGGTAAAAGAGGGGTGGCGGGGCAACCCCTCGGGCGGGCCCCCGACGGAGGGAGAGGTGGCCAGAGTCAAGAAATGGGGACCTCTTGGCTCCTACTGAAGCACGTTGGAGGAATTGCTGCTCTCCTGGAGGTTTCCACTTGCTGGGTTCGAACCCTGTTTTCACGTAGCTGACACCAAAGCTTACCCGAGTAGGCAGATGACCTTTAGGCCATCAGAGTTCTTCCTTTCCTTTCTGTTTTCCTTTGAGGAGACCGGGACGGGGGTGGGGGTGGGCGACGCAAAATGGGGGAAGAGGGTGTACTATGCATCTGTTGTCTGCTTGGAACCGAGCTTGGAGCGAAAAGGCATGATTAGGTGGAACTGGGAAGATACTGGCTTTAGTGATGTGTTGAGTCCAGATGTGTTGTTTCTGCGAGGTGCGCTGTGCTGGCTGAGGGTAATTTTAGTCCGTTTTCTGTCTTGCCTCTCTGGCCACCCTGTTTTGTTTCGGTCTTTAGGAATCTGTAGCATAACCATACGGTGAATCTCCATCTGTCTCTGTCCCTGGGTTGGGGTGACTCGTGAGTTCGGTGTCGCCTTTTCCCAAAGTTGGAGGGTCGGGAGCGCCGAGGTGCCCTGGCCGAGAGGAGGGAGGCTGTGTGAGCCAGCAGGTGATGCTGTCACGTCTACTCATTTAGAGAGTCTGAACCAAGAGGGTTGCACTTAGGTCTGCGGATAACCACGGAGCTGGAGGATGGAGGCTCCGGGGTCCAGAGGTGGGCTCTTTGCCCCGAGTGCACTACTGAAGGCCTCTCAAAGCATTTCTGGCGGAGACACTTCGAGCTCATTGCTAGAAGTGGATGAAGGGGGTGCAAACAGCGAGTCTACAGTAGGACTCAGCTCTTCGCATATTCTAAGCATTGAGGAGTTAGTGAACAGGAGCTGTCCGCTCAGAGTGGCGGGAGGCAGAGGGGGCGACTCCAGGGCTGCCGTTATTAATATTCTAGTCCTGGCTGTCGCTCCTGGCTAGTGGCCTCTCTTTCGCCCTTCCCTCCCCTTCTCATTTTGCTCACATACGTTTCACATAGGTGGTGAGGATTACTCAAAGACTTAAAGCCCCCTCCCTTTACTGAGATGGATGTTGCAGTTTTTATAAAGCAGTTGTTTTCGTAAACCATTCTTTTTGCTCCTTACCCTGAGAAAAGTATGAAAATAGTAAAACATGTATATAACTTGTCCTTTCTCCTTGTATCTCTTCCCTGCTCCCTTCAGCACACATCACAAGATAGCAACCAGTTAGCTGATTATAAAAATAATTTCAGGAGAGGAGCATGGATTTAACATCCTCTTTCAGGCTGACAGCTCTTAAATTTCATTAACAAGCCACTGAGCCTCTCTACTGCTCTTGGAATGATGCTACCAATAAGAATGATTAGTCAGGTGAGAGTCTCCACATGAAATCTTTACTCACTAACCTGTGACACCAGCTGGTTACTTGAGGCTCTGCAAACAGTTCAGTGATCGTGGAGGCGGGGAGGAAGAAGCAGAGGATACAGAAGCTGACAATGTTTATGTAAATAGTGGACAAGCTGTATATCCACAGTGAAGCCTTTTGTAAGAACTAATCTGGTATTTAAAATTCACATGAAGACAGAGACTCAAGCTTGAATCCGTTGTTAGTGTGCATTTTTGCTTATGCTACTTTGAATAGTCAGGGAGTGGCCATTTGTAGAACTCTTGTTTTAATTGAGTTTTTTTAAGTGCCTTTCTGAGCACTGACATGATTTTACAATGTCAATGGTATGCATATTACACTTGAGTTAAAATGAAAGAGATTGATTTCTCAAGGGAAAGGAAAGGAAGACTGAAATATACATGGCAGCATCCCACTGGGAGTTTTCCAGGCAATCCCAGAAAATACCTATGTGTAGTCTATTCTTTGTCTAAAGCTTGACGTACAAAATGATGAGCAGATGATGTGGACAATTGCTGTGATGGCTTAAACTATTTGTTTTAAGATTCTAGGCTTTTTATTAAATAGTATTAGTCATTGTGATTTAATTCTGCAGTTGTTAGGTAACTCTTACGTGGTCCCAGATATAATATAGACAAGATCGATTGTTCAAGTTTCTGTGATATTTCTGGAAAAAAAAAAAAAAAGATTCACAAAACTATCTAAAAATGTAGCTTTATGAAATCCTGCTTAATGGTTAAATAGGGGGCGTGTTTCAGTAAGTCACTTGCTAGGTGTTGATTTTGATTTAAGGTGTTGATTTAAGCTTTTGAATATTGCCAGAAAGGTCTTTCTCTTTTTATGGTAGTGATTATTATGAAACCTCAAAGATGCCTTGTCCAGAGGCCATCAAACACCCATTTCCATGAACAGCATTATGGAAGACCAGAGTCTTTCTTCTCCATGAGATGGTTATGAACCACATAATTTGATTGTTGTTGTGGCCTTTTAGAGAGTTCGACATCCCTATTTCACCTATCTACTACTGTCTTCTAGCATAGGGTGCCATGACCAGAGGTAGCCCCTCCTCTGGGAGCAGCTGCAACAAGAGTAACAGGGACTGCATATTTTTATTATTGTTCTGAACCATTGGAGATATTTTCATCATCTCAGTAGTCTTGCATTTAAAGCTTCATTGATTAAATAAATGTTTACAACAGTTACTTCTGTTGTTTTTATAACATTCCACATTTACAGAAAGTCTAAAATTAAATACTTAGCTATGTGTAGAAGCAGTCATTCCCACTTTACGTAATCAATATCCATTTTACATCAGGGAATACATAATCTTGAGTGGCTAGTTGTAACTTATTATTAGATTTGGAAATCACTTCCTGTGTGCTTGCCATGTGCTGAGTACTGTCCCCTGGGTTGATAAGGTAACACTCACTGAATGCATTTTCCTACTTGATTCTCAAAGCTGACACTTTTTAAGTTAGGTCTTATTATAATTCCTAGTTTAGGGATGAGAAAACAGAATTCTCTCAAGTAACTGAACAACTTGATCAACCTTGTCTTCATAAGTGGTAGAGATAAGACATAGTCCTAGTCTATGGCAGTTAAAAAAATAAGCTCTTTTAAGTATAAATCTCCATCTTCTAACCTTTACACCATTACAGTTCAACACCCTTCTACTGGCATAATGCAGAAGAATTGCAAATATTATGTATGCATGTGTACAAATTTACCTTGAATATAAAATAGGTTAAGATTTTGTTTAACTCAACTGTAAATGTAAATAATAAATCTTGAAATTGAAAAATTAGGTTAGTGTCTCTTAATATAAAGCCAGATATATCCTGATAAGTACATAGGAACTTAAAAAAAATGTTTCTATCATTTGCCCTTGGTAGTGATAAGACTTTCAACGCTTCTTAAACGTACCTTTTTATAGTTAGACCTGGTTTAGAATTTGCTCACGTTGCCACCAGGTGGCACCCTTCTGCTGAGTCCAATGGGTAAAAATATTTCCTAAAATGTTTGATAGTTCTCACAGCTCCAAAAAACCAAACCCAACAACAAAAAAGCAAACAAACAAAAAAATTAAACAAGGAAAAAATGATATCCTTACTTTCTGAAGTATGACTAAAAAGTATATTTTTATAAACAACTGTTTGGCTGCAGAGGCAGCATTAGTTATCCATAGAAAATCAACAACAGTAAAACTCATTCCAGTAGAAATCACTCTCTTACTCTCTTACATAACAGCCTATTAATGAAATAGTTCATGAACAAAATTGGGGTTAAATAGATAATACATAAAATGCCTTTTGTAAAATATTAGGGTACCTGAAGTTTTCACACGGAGAAAGCAATGGCACCCCACTCCAGTACTCTTGCCTGGAAAATCCCATGGACGGAGGATCCTGGTAGGCTGCAGTCCATGGAGTCGCAAAGAGTCGGACACGACTGAGCGACTTCACTTTCACTTTTCACTTTCATGCATTGGAGAAGGAAATGGCAACCCACTCCAGTGTTCTTGCCTGGAGAATCCCAGGGACGGGGAGCCTGGTGGGCTGCCGTCTATTGGGGTCGCATAGAGTCGGACACGACTGAAGCGACTTAGGAGGAGGAGGAGGAGGAAAGTTTTCACAAAGAAATTAGGATCCAGTATTTTTCTCCAACTTTGGTCTAGCAAACCTGATTAAAAATTTCAAATGAATACTTAGTGAATTCATAAAAAAGTTATTCTTCCATGTTTCCCTAAAACATAAACATGTCATAATTTAGTTTATATTGTTTTTAACATAGAACTTCAAAGAAAGCTTTTAGAAATCATGTTAAGAAACTTTAATAGAAAATGTACTACTTCTCAACATTCAATATAAAATACATAGTATCTTATTGGTGGAAGAATTCAATATCATTTGGTTATAAAAGACATTTGATACAGGTGCTATGTAGAAGTTTTTATAACTTGTTGTTCAGTCACCAAGTTATATCTGACTCTCTGTGACCCCATGGACTGCAGCATGCCAGGCCTCTCTCTGTCTCTCACCATCTCCTGGAGTTTGCCCAAGTTCATGTCCATTGAATCAGTGATGCCATCCATAACTTAGGAGATATTATATATATTTCCTAAAGTGAAAGAAAGTGAAGTCGCTCAGTTGTGTCTGACTCTTTGTGACCCCATGGACACTAGGCTCCTCCATCCATGGGATTTTCTAGGCAAGAGTACTGGAGTGGGTTGCCATTTCCTTCTCCAGGGAATCTTCCCAACCCAGGGATCGAACCCACGTCTCCTGCATTGTAGACAGACACTTTACCATCTGAGCCACCAAGGAAGTCCTATCATACCTTAATTTCTTATTACATATGTTATATATATATGTGTCTTACTGCAAATATGTACGACATTTTATCTTCTGAGTTTAGAACACACCACAAAACGTTCCTTGCTTATAAGCTTCTGATCTCTCTGTTTATTTCAAAGACTGAGCATATTGCACATTTAAGAAAGATTGAAATATATAAAAACAAGTTAAAGAAAATTGTATTATTAAATATTAATGCTACATTATCTTATGAAGAGCATTATGTTGGAAACAATTTTTCCAAGTCTAAGTAAAATTAAAATTATTTCCAAACTTTGGTTTCTTGAACCATTTATGATTATATTATGTTTTAGACTTTCAGTACTTGTAGGCATATTTTAAATTTATTTATAGGTCATCATGTAGCATGCATGGCACGCTAAGTTCTTTCAGCTGTGTCCGACTCTTTGCAACCCTATGGACTGACTAGAGCCCTCCAGGCTCCTCTGTCCATGGGATTCCCCAGGCAAGAGTACTGGAGTGGGTTGCCATGCCCTCCTCCAGGGGATCTTCCCACCCCAGGGATTGAACCTACATTTTGTATCTCCTGCATTGTGGGTAAGTTCTTTACCATTAGCACTGCCACAAAGCTAGAATACTGCAACTAGGACTGTGAGTTTTTGTGCCATCAACCGGAGTATTTATTTACCACTGTGTATATGTTATGCACTGGAAAGCTCAGATTCAAATTTATATCTCAGCTCTGATAGTCATTACTATGTTTTGGGGAGCAAGATAAAGTCATTTTCTGTATTTCATCTGTGAATGGAGATGGCTATAGATCCTCTACCTGATTGTTGTAAGGACTAAACGAAATAATAAGTAAAAGCTTTTGAATAATGCTTATCTCATACAAAGTGCTTTCATTACATGTATAATTTGGGAACAGGAACCCAGGGAGGAAGAAACTTAGAGGATCACTGAGTCACGTACAGCTGGTATATCATTTTAGCATTTTCCAGAATATTACATTAATTAGTACACATATGTATATGATTACATATGAGTTTTCACATGCATAAAAATATTTTAATGATGTAGTAAATATTATTGAGTTAGGCGTTGAATTGGCAGAAATGCAGACTTTATAATATTCTGTAACATCCTTATTTCCACTCAATGAAAACTCGCTTCTCTACCAAAATTGAAAAAGACACATGTACCCAGATTTTCATTGCAGCTCTGTTAACAATACCTAGGACATGGAAGCAACCTAGATGTCTATCGACAGATGAATGGATAAAGAAGCTATGGTACATATATACAATGGAATATTACTCAGCCATAAAAAGGAACACATCTGAGTCAGTCCTCAAATAATAATAGGCTCTAGGTGGATGAACCTAGAGCCTATTATACAGAATGAAGTAAGTCAGAAAGAGGAAAACAATTACTGTATATTAATGCATATATATGGAATCTAGAAAGAGGGTACTGATGAACCTATTTACAAGGCAGCAGTGGAGACACAGACATTGAGAACAGACTTATGGACATGGCTTGGGTGGGGGGAAAGAAGGAGAGGGTAGGAGGTATATAGAGAGCTACATGGAAATGTCCATTACCGTATGTATAATAGATAACCAATGGGAATTTGCTGTATGATTCAGGAAACTCAAACCAGGACTCAGTAATAACCTAGAGGAGTGGGATGGGGAGGGAGATAGAAAGTATATTCAAGTGGGAGGGGACATGGGTAAACCTATGGCTGATTCATGTTAATTGGTAGAAACCAATGCAATACTGTAAGGAAGTTATCCTTCAGATAAAATTAAACAAACAAAAATTTAAAAAAGCCTCACTTCTTTACTGTCCTAATCTATAAGAGGCCATGCTAAAAGTAAACATTGGTTAAGTCTCACTAACAGAGGAATTAGCTGCTGAACATGCATATTGTTTTCAATGCACTTATATTGGTAATAAGCATGGAGAAAGAGAAAAGAGAGGTGTGACTTACAGAAATATCTCAGGAGATGAGATTTCAGTTTTGGAACAGGAGAATGTGCATCGCAAGTGGAGTCCCCTGAGGAGTCCAGGGTGGGTGTGCCTGCTATCACTGGGAGTGAGACTAAGTAACCCAGTATTGGGCTCAGATAATTTGAAAGATTTTTACACACATTTTTTTTTTACAGCTATTCCTATGCAATATTTAAATATACACAACATTTTTGATGTCTGACTATTAAAATTACCTCCATGTATTTTCATACTTGCTGAGTGACTCTGTGGGTTCTAATCAAGTTAATATCTTACTGAAACATTTTAATGGGGATATGTACTAAAATATATGTCAACCAGGAAAGGGTGGAGCTCTCCCCACTTGAAGACCTCTAAAAGCTCCAAAAGAGCAAAAATAAATAGTGGAGGAAACATAAACTTCTTCATAAACAAATCTTCATGTAAAGTTAGAAATACTTCAATGAAAAGTGTATGCTGCCTCTCCTTGAGAAGTCATATAGTTCAGTACTGATTATTCCCAGCTCAGTCTTGTGTTAAAATTTGTACTTGACCTGGTCCACAAGCTTTTTGGCAACAGCCAGTCTCCATTTACTTTTCTCCATCTAGACAACACGTGTTTTCCAAGGCTTTTAAAATGTGTACCTACCATTCCCCTACCTGGTAGATATTCTTATCATTTATTATGTATTCACTAAAACAAGGCTTGTCATTTCCAGGATAAGAGAGGAAGCTGGGGAGTAGGCTCAGTGGGGAGAATGGGACATTTAAGAGAGACTTCATCTACTATTCATTCATTTTTCTTAAACTGCCCTAAATTTCCAAGGTTTCAGACATACTCGTATGTGATGGTAAATATAACACCCAGCCGCCAGGCCAAATGCAGAAAACTGGCTTGTATCTGAAGCTGATAGAAAAAACATTTTATTTCAAACTGTAATTGATGTTAACAGCACTCTTGGTAATGTCTTCTACATAATAGAAAATGATTTTCTTTTTCCTTTCAAGTTTGTTCATCCCATGGTTATTTCAGAATTGTTAAAGCATTAATAATTTTAAAACTAATTTTCAGATAATATGCTTTTTCCCACTAACCAGAACAGCATCTTCTGCAATATATTTTGGAATTGCCAAATGATTCTCAGATTAATTATATTTTGGAGAAGAAGGTGGCATGATATAGAGTTGAAAACAGAGTCCGACAGATTTCAGACTGAATCTTTCTTTTGCCATTTGCTGTGCAATGTGGGGGAAAGGATTTAACTCCTCTGAAACCTGTTCTTCATCTTTAAAGGATGGGGATGGGGAGAAAGTGGCAAGGATTAGAGACAATCCATATGAAGAGTCTTGTTTAACTTCTGTCCCAGGGTAAAACTTAGTGTATATTGGGTTGGCCAGAAAGTTTGTTTAGATTTTCCAGTAACAGCTTATGGAAAAGCCTGAATGAACTTTGTTGGTCAACCCCATGTTTTTATTCTTATTGCTACTATGTATCTAAATTATCTGAGAAAATTATTGTGTTTTTTTGCAAGGGTAATTTTGCCTTTACATTAATGAAAATACTAAACATGTATGTGTGTGTGTGTGTTTGTATACATTACTATGGGCTTCCCAGGTGGCTCATGGGTAAAGAATCCATCTGCAGTGCAGGAGGTGTGGGTTTGATTCCTGGGTAGGGAAGATCCCCTGAAAGAGGGAACAGCAACCCATTCCAGTATTCTTGACTGGAGAATCCCATGGACAGAAGAGCTTGACGGGCTCTATTCCATAGGGTCATACACACATTCACACTAATGATCTTAATATGCTAAGTAATTACAGTTGGTTTATTATAAGGCATTTGGTAAAAATTTATAACAGCCTGACTTATTTGTGCTATTTTCAGTTGCTAAACTGTTTAGGATCTTCTTTGAAGTGATCATGGTTTAATATTCTCTTTCCAGAAGTTTGGTTTCCAGAAATAACTGAATTTCCTTAAAAATTCTTTGCATGTGGGAACTGATGATATGTTGAGTTGAAATTTGAGAAAAGTGCATAATCAAAACTGACTTCAAATCTGGGAGAGCCAAATCAAGTCATCTATATATTCTCCAGCCAAGTTGTATGTTATCTGACTTGAATATTATTGTAATTTATCATACTTATCGATTTTTTCTCGTCAGTGCAGAAACCTATGCATCAGGTTACAAGATAGCAAATGAAGAAAAGTGAGGAAACAAGCCATTTTTATTATCTTTATCCCCAACCCCCTTTTAAGATCTAAATACAGATTCGATTTTTTTTCTTCTATATGAAAGTCTCTCCTCTGAAAACCTAAATATGACAAATCTGAGGTATATTATTGAGAACCTGAATGGCAAGCTCTCCTGTAATTTATTTTCAAATAATAGGCCAGAAAAACCACTCAAAGTTGCATTAATGAGGCTTATACAAAGTAGAAACAGGCCTTTTCTGTTATTGATATGTGGTTTTACTTTTTGCAAGAGTAATGGAGTAAGTGAAAATTCTGATACTCATGATTCCATTAATCACATCTCACCTCCAGGAAAGGTTTTAATATGTGTTAATGAATGCAAGACATGGATTTTTTTTTCACATATTTTGAAACAAATGCTAGAACTTTTTTTTTTTTTTTAACAAAACAACCCTTTAAATCAGTGTTTTATGAACTTGCATAATGATTCTTCTCACTTAGAAACAGAATAGAGGATTAGAAATCAAGATACCTTTGGAATAGAGGTCAAAACTATCTTTTCACAAAGAAAAATCTGAAATTCATGAAGAATATCTCAAATGTAGAAATAGGTCATTTGTTTGGCTAGGTTGGCATGTAATTTACATTTCCTGGGATTTATGAATTTATGAACAGATTTTCTATCTGCTCCATTAGCTTTTAGAGATTTTAAGGGAAAAGACTGTACATTTCACTGTTTCTTCTTAGAATACTATAAAGAGTGCTTTTAAGATATAAAGAAAGCATATTTTGAAGATATATTCAGCATCTTCATAAAGTTGTTCCTTTTCCCTGATCCTATGAATTAAGTGGTTTTCATTTCTTGACAAGTCATGTTAGCAGTTATAGATAGGTGTGAATTGAACGTGGAGCTGAAATGAAGAGACTCACCCTCATACTTATTGTAAATGTTTACCCAACATTAGTGCCAGAGTGGCATTATGGGTGGTTTCTTTTGCATCTGTCACTCCTTACAAATGTCTGTTTGCACACAGAATCAGAGCTTGTTATGTTACAGGATGGTCCCTTTGATTTCCTGTGTTTCCCTTTGCATCTGTACCATGTCTAAATCCAAATCCAGTTTTTTCTGCCTTTCTATATTTCTGAGATCCAGTTTCTTTCCAAGACGGATTCCTTGAGTCTGCTGCTGCTGCTGCTGCTAAGTCACTTCAGTCGTGTCCAACTCTGTGTGACCCAATCAACGGCAGCCCACCAGGCTCCGCCATCCCTGGGATTCTCCAGGCAAGAACACTGGAGTGGGTTGCCATTTCCTTCTCCAATGCATGAAAGTGAAAAGTGAGAGTGAAGTCGCTCAGTCGTGTCCGACTCCTTGAGTCTAGACAACTGCAGTGTCCATAGTGACCTTGCTTTTCCATATTCTTCCGTCAAATAGCCATAAAGTCATCAATGATAACATTTTGAGAAACTCTTTTTGTCTTTGTTTTCAAATCAGGAGACAGTCAATGTAGAGGTGAGTGTCCTGTCTCAGATCATACCATTGGTTAGAATCGGAAGCAATACTTGATTTGGGGTCTTTCACTTATGCCCATTTTTCATGTGTCATGCCACCAGAGTCAGCTATTGATATAGAGTCTCTGGTGATTTTTTGGTGGCACAGACACCTCCCTTAGCATTTTACATCAGAGTAAAATGTGTTTTTTAAATTAATGTTCTTAAAGGCTTTGAATCTGTAGGTAAAACTCTTGATATTTCTTGGTTTCTCCATTGTGATGTGCTGGTTCTAGGCCAGTGGTCTTTATACTCTTGACGCCTGGCCACAAAACCATGGAGCCACATAAGCATCTTCTCCAGCTAGCTATGGCAAGAGAGCACCCCAATGCCATAAAGCCATCATGAAAATAAGCTGTGAGGTGCACTGTTCCAAGGAAATGATAGCAGTTCTCACCATACATGAAGACATGGGCATTCTTAGACCTCTCCTCTTCTCCTCAGCATAAAAGAGGACCCATTGATCTTTACACTCAGCACTTTGAAATTGCAATTCAATGATGAATAGGCAAGTGATTGGATGAGTCCCTTCTTGTGAATGGAGGGATGGACCTAGGTACTCTAGAAAGCATCAAGGTGAATTTTAGAGCTTTCTTTGGAAGTTAGTAGAAACAACAGGCTTCTGATTTGCTGGAGCTCTTGGACCACAGAACCATTTCTAGAGGATGTAGTAATTTTGTCAGTATCCCAAGTTTCAGTACTAGGTCAGAGGAACTTTTTATTTGTAAATATATAGGAAGTAGTTTTGACATGTGAACTACTTTGAACTAGTTTGACAAATAGTTTTGTGTGAATTTTGAATTCACACAGAATTCTTGTTAGTGGAAAGAACAATGTCTTTCTATTCTTTTGATGATGTCATGCATACTCATCTTTGTGACTCCATAGACTATAGCCCACCAGGCTCCTCTGTCCATGGGATTCTCCGGGCAGGAAAACTACAGCAGGTTGCCATTTCCTCCTCCAGGGGATCTTCCCAACCCAGGGATAGAACCCACATCTCTCCTGCATTAGCAGGTGGATTCTTTACCACAGAACCATTTGGGAAGTCACAACCTCAGTTTAAACTCTACTTACTAGTTTGAGCAAGTTACCCAGTCTCTTTCTGACTTTAATATTTCATCTGAAAATGGTATGATGCTTGCCTTGCTGAATTGTTCTGAAGATTAGCAATAAGATAGGTTTATTAATCAGGGGATGATGAAAATGGCTGTGCTTTAATTGTTGTTAATGTGTATTGGGTGCTGGAGAAGACTCTTGAGGGTCCCTTGGACAGCAAGGAGATCAAACCAGTCCATCCTAAAGGAAATCAGCTCTGAATATTCATTGGAAGGACTGATGCTGAAGCTCCAAATACTTTGGCCATCTGATGTGAAGAGCCAACTCTTTGGAAAAGATCCTGATTCTGGAAAAATTGAGGGCAGGAACAGAATGGGGTGACAGAGGATGAGATGGTTGGATGGCATCATTGACTCATTGGACATGACTGAGAGCAAACTCCGGGAGACAGAGGAGGACAGGGAAGCCTGGTATGCTGCAGTTTATGGTGTCACAAAGAGTTGGACATGACTGAGTGTTGAACAACAACAACTACCAGAGAGAGGCAAAGGGATGGGGCGTCAGGCTTCCGATGGATTGGAGACTCTGGCTTCATCTTTTTTCTCTGTTACTTTGACTAAAAACTTCAGAGCACATTTAATATTGAGATTTTTTTTTTTTTGACATGGAGATTATATGGGTTCAACTTGGCTCCAAAGCAAAGATGAATTAGGTATTGGTTAGTAAAATATCCATTTATTTCTAGATTCTTTATAAATGCAGAAAAATCAACAATGTTTGCATTCTGAAGTGGAGAACTGAGTATGGATTTGCCTTTCCTGATTTTTTTCCCCTCCATTCCATGGTTAAAAAATCCTACTCATGCTTATGATACATTCTACATTTGGAATGTTGTTTCATTCCTATTCAGAGCTAAGAGCTGTAATGGCGAACCTAAAAAAACTAATATAGAATCACAGATGGTGCAAATATTTGAAAATAGGTAAATACAATCTAGGATTAGCTGTTTGGGCTCAGAAATGTCAGCTTCGTATTGCTTATTGGTCACACAAGACAGTTTTAGTTAAGGGGAAATCTAGGACAAAAGCATCATGGTATAAAATTTCTGGTTTGGAGCTATGCAGTATAACAAGCCCATGATTATTACATAAACTCCAGATGAGTCTCTGTGTAACCAGGAAAGGTGTTTCAGACAGGTCACAAAGTACCAAGAGGTTATATATATGATAAAAATTAAGTAAATATGATAACATGAAACTGTTATCATTAATATCTGCTAAATTACATTTAAAGCCAATTTTTGAGGAGAAAATATCCATTCTTATAGAAATGCTGCAGTTTCATATTACATGACCTGAGCATGGGAACTACTAGATTGCCAGCATAAAATCTGTAGATGGTAGTTATTAGAAGCAAGTGCTGTGTGTCCCTATTTCTGACTGAGAGTTTTAAGCAATATAATTTGTTTTTCTTTCACTTTTTTCCCCTATTACAGATAGGATTCTTTTAAAAGGTTCTTAGAACTAACTATGGTGATTGTGTTACCTAATTTACTGACAAGACAACTGATAATAGGCTAACTTGTTCAAGGTCGTAACCACTGATGAATTTAGAAACCAGAGTAGTTTATTAATTAGAGGTCCTCTCTTCTGGTTTGGGAGTTGGTAGGAGACTCACTCAATCATGGGATCATAGAAGCCATGTCTGGTTGTCTGTGTTGTTGTCAGATGAAGTAAAAGTGGGTGAGAATTAACGGGAAGGTTCCAGCTGGTTTAGGTTTTTTTCTTTTAATTTAATTTTTTTCTAGGCAGTAAGTTTAATAAGATTAAATCTATTATATATTGATCCTATCTGGAAGCATCAAGGAGCAGGTGGACATGAGTGTAATGGTTGGGTGAAACCTCGATTTTCTGCTATTTCTTATTTCTCAATGAAGTGACAGAGAATGGGAAGATAGATTGTAGATTATATACGATCTGTAAAGCAGCACTGATCCCTATCAAGTAAGAAATCCTAGCTTCTCATATGACTGTATAGGGAACATATGTCAAGGATTTAACATTAATAAAGAAACCATCAAGATGGGAAAGCTAGTTTGAAAAGCATATGAGGAAGAGACTCAGGAGATAAAATGGCATACAAAATCTGCAAACTTAGATCCAAAACTGGTTAATATCCAATAGGACATTTAAATTATAACCTTGGTGGTTATCTTTTATAGCAGACAATTTTTTTTGCTACTTACCTATCTTCTACAAGGAACATCTAATAAATACTTTGGATCTGTGTCGAGAGTAAATTTTAAGTCTAAGAAAGATATGTTCTCCTAGAGTTGTATAATCCTTATGTGGGTTGATTAGAAATGCCTCGGTCCAGCACTATAAAGATGGACACATTTCCAAGTTCTCTAAAATCTTAACATCCCCAACCTCACAAAAATGATGCAGTCCAGGTCTACAGTTGATGTTTCAACCAACTTCTTAAGCAATTTTATGATAGCTTTTTACAAGCCTTTTGGAGCTTGAATGTCAGACCTGATTCATCAACAGCAAAGTTCTGGAATGCAGCCAGTCAGCCAATGCTGTTTGTCAGGTTTGTCCCAACAAATTGGTCCAGGTGTTTCTGAAGGATGGGAGAGAACAGTGTGATAATTTCAAATAGCTCTCTGTGGATAAACTGAAGTATTTAATAGAATAATTGCACACAGGGGGATGAAAAGCCATTCTTGAGGATTTAGCAAAATAAAGTTCAGATCAAAATCCAAGAGACATGGGTTCAATCCCTGGGTTGGGAAGATCCCCTGGAAGAAGAAAATGGCAACCCACTCAAGTATTCTTGCCTGGGAAATCCCATGGACAGAGGAACCTGATGGGCTACAGTCCATGGGCTCATGAGAATTGGACACGGCTGAGTGACTCAACAACAAATGAACAAACAAAAAAACAAGTTGCATAATAGTAGTGGTTCCTAGAAAATGGCTGCTTTCAGAGATGCCCTTTGGAGGTGAGGGATACCATAACCACTCCCACAGTCTGATTTAAGATGTATCCTAAGTTTTCCTTCTCTTGTCACTCACTTTCCTGACTGCCAGTCTGGGGGTAGCTCATCTCATCTGTCTGCAGATATCTGACTGAATTCCACCATGATTCCCTTTGGCCTTTTAACTTTAAGACTGAGTAGACAGTGGTCATGATATTTGTCTAACTGTATTGATTTGAAGTTCCATGGTAACTTGATATGCTCTTTCTTGAGAACTGATATTTGGGCCAAGAGGAAATGAGGCCTTTGTGAAACTGAAGTGGTAGGAGTGGGAGAAAATAAACATCGATATGGGATTGAGAATCTCAGGCGAGAATGATCTCCTGCACATGGGACCAGACACTTCCCTTAACCAACCCTCAGTTTTCTTATCTGAGTGAAAAAAAAAAAAAGATTTAAATTTAGATGAGTATTTTTGTATTATGTACAAAGAAGTTTGATATCATCTGCATATCTCAGGTTTTTGATATTTCTCCCAGCAGTCTTGATTCCAGCCTGAATCTGTGCTTCATCCAGCCTGGCATTTTTCATAATGTACTCTGCATAGAAGTTAAATAAGCAAGGTGACACTATACATCCTTAACATACTCCTTTCCCAGTTTGGAACCATTCCATTGTTCCATGTCTGGTTCTAACTGTTGCTTCCTGACCTTCATGCAGGTTTCTCAGGAGGCAGGTAAGGTGGTCTGATATTCCCATCTCTTTAAGAATTTTCCATAGTTTGTTGTGATACACAAAGTAGTCACTGAAGCAGAAGTAGATGCTTTTCTGAAACTCTCTTGCTTTTTCAATGATCCAGCTTATGTTGACAGTTTGATCTCTGGTTCCTCTGCCTTTTCTAAATCCAGCTTGAACCTAGAAGTTCTCAGTTCACATACCGTTGAAGCCTAGCTTAGAGAATTTTGAACATTACTTTGCTAGTGTGTGAAATGAGTGCAATTGTGTGGTAGTTTGAATATTCTTTGGCATTGCCTATTTTGGGGATTGAAATGAAAACTGACCTTTTCCAGTCCTGTGGCCACTGCTGAGTTTTCCAAATTTGCTGGCAGATTGAGCACAGCACTTGAACAGCATCATCTTTTAGAATTTGAAATAGCTCAGTTGAAATTCTGTCACCTCCACTAGCTTTGTCTGTAGTGATATTTCCTAAGGCCTATTTGACTTTCCACTCCAGGATGTTTAGCTCTAGGTGAGTGATCACACTATCATGGTTTTCTGGGTCATTAAGATCTCTTTTGTATAGTTCTTCTGTGTATTCTTGCCACCTCTTCTTAATATCTTCTGCTTCTACTAGGTCCATACCATTTCTGTCCTTTATTGTGCTCATCTTTGTATGAAATGTTCCCATGGTGTCTCTAATTTTGGTTGCTGTTTCCTTCTCCAAGAGATCTCTAGTCTTTCCCATTCTATTGTTTTCCTCTGTTTCTTTGTATTGTTCACATAGGAAGTCTTTCTTATCTCTCCTCGTTATTCTTTGGAATTCTGCATTCAAATGGGTATATCTTTCTTTTTCTCCTTTGTCCTTTGCTTCTCCTCTTTTCTCAGCTATTTGTAAGGCCCCCTCCTACAACCATATTGCCTTTTTGAATTTCTTTTTCTTGGGGATGGTCTTGATCACAGCCTCCTATACAGTGTTATGATCCTCCGTCCATAGTTAGTCAGGCACTATGTCTATCATATCTAATCCCTTGAATCTATTTGTCACTTCTTTATAATTGTAAAGGATTTGATTTAGGTCATACCTGGATGACCTAGTGGTTTTCCATACTTTCTTCAATTTAAGTCTGAATTTGGCAATAAGAAGTTCATGATATAACAAAGTTACATAGTAAATTTAGAATTATAAAAGGAAAATAGTTTTAGTAATAAAATTATTGGCATTTTTATTATCACTGACAGAGGCTAAAGTTTTGAGTACTATTCATAAATACCATGTAGTGGTCAAGTGCATATATCTCATTTTATCCTCACTATAACTTTAGGTGATAGGTACTACTTTTATTACAGTTTTGCATATGAGAAGCTATGGTTTGGAGGGTGAAGAGATTTCCAAGGTAGCACAGCTAGTAATTAGGGAAGCTATCTTTTGGTCACATACAGTCATATATATTATAATAAGTATCAGGTGTTTCCTTTATCAAAATGAGGCCATAATTTGCTGTGTGTGGTTGATCAGTACATCATATTTGATTCTTTTCCACAGAAAATAGTAGTACTAGTAGTTTTACTAGTAGTTAACAGTAATAATCCCCTTTAGAACTCTGCAAGTTTCCACTGTCATCCTTATGTTAAAAATGGGGAAATTGTGAGATCTAGTGGCAAAGTAGTTAGACTAGGGCCACATACCGTAATTCTATGTCATAGATTCTACTTTTATTCTAGTTTTGCAGTTGAGAAGCTGCAGTTTGGAGGATTAGAAGATTTCCAAGAATCAAAGTGGCAGAACAGAAATCTGAATCCTCACTATCTGCCTTGAGTCCTCTACTACACAGTTCCTTAAGTGTTTAGTGCATACCTATTGTGTGTGAGGCAATGTGATAAGAGCATAGTTCCCGTCTTCTGTATGTTCCATGACACATGAAGTTTACTTTGAAATTATTAACCATGAGTAACTTTATGTTTACTCAAATATTTTAAGAAAGAAAAATGTTTTTCCATGTCCAAATGTGTTCTTCAGTTTGTGTGATATATGAAGCCAGCTTTAAAATTGGACATAGCTAATTTTAGTGTCTTTTACATGGTATCTTATGTCTACTTTTTTATTAGTGAAAAATGATGAGAACTAAAGGATATATAGGGTATGTCTATAAACTTCATCATGTAGAACTTAAAATTGACTTTCCTATGTCTCACAATAACCTTAAGTGACACTTGGGCTTCACTATTTTAATGAATGAAAAGGTGAATGCTTTCACCCTAGTTATTCAGCAACATAAGTGTCAGATCTAAGCCTTATTTTGCAAAATTCTCATGTAATTTCGTTTAGTTCAATGACCAATATTAACTGAATCTTTTTATATTTCCTGACTTTAAATGCAACAATCTTCATTAATTTCTGAATAACATAATCAGGTGGTTCAAACATCAAAATTGGTATACATAGAGTGAGAAATTTCCCTCCTACAGTTATTCCCCAGCTACTGAGTTTCTAATTCTATTATTTTCTAAATAGATGATCACTATTAATGTTTATATTTTTTTCTTTTCTTTGTTTTGGAGACATTTGTTGTATGTAAAAGCTACTCAAATTCTTTCGCTACCTCCCTTTCTATATAAATGTTAGCATATGTTGATTTAAAATGTGTGATATTTTAATTGTTTTGATAAATATCTGGATATTATTAAAATAGGTTAACAGTTGACTTCTTTTACATATTTGCTCTTTTATTCATTATGAATTAGAGCTCTTTGTGTCCACTAAACTGATAGCCAGTTTTGGTGCATGTGTGCGCTTGTGCACTTGTATGCATGTAGAAGAACTGTGCTCTTGGGACATTGCCTGAAATATAGTACATTCCCACTAAGCACCTGAGAAATTGTCTAGTGGAGCACACAGTAGCATAAACTCTAAAGGCAAAAAGCCAGTATGCTTTTCTAATCAGCCTCACATAGTAAGTCATTTACTATCACTTAGATCACTTGTGAGAGTGTTAGTCTCTTAGTCATGTCTGACTCTTTTGTGGCCCCATGGACTGTAGCCTGCCAGGCTCCTCTGTCCATGGAATTCTCCAGGCAAGAATACTGGAGTGGGTTGCCATGCCCTCCTCCAGGAGATCTTCCCGACCGAGGAATTGAACCTGAGTATCATGTATTGCAGGCAGATTCATTACTGTCTGAAGCTTAATATTATTTAAATATTTAATAAATCATTTAACCTCAATTTAATAAAGGAAAGCAATTGATGGTTATTAGGATGTGTCTGACTATATGTGACCAAAAAGATATTTTCTCTACTTACTAGCTGTAATACCTTGGGAATCTTAACCTCTCTGAACCTCAGCTTCTCATTTGTAAAACTGGAATTAAGATATGCAATTTGTTGACATTCACTTCACTGCTGTGTACATCTATGTATGTATATATTTTTATCTTTATAACCTTGGTCTATATATGTTAATAAGATTATTCATGGGAAATAGATGGGGAAACAGTGGAAATAGGGTCAGACTTTATTTTTTGGGGCTCCAAAATCACTGCAGATGGTGACTGCAGCCATGAAATTAAAAGACACTTATTCCTTGGAAGAAAAGTTATGACTAACCTAGATAGCATATTGAAAAGCAGAGACATTACTTTGCCAACAAAGGTCCGTCTAGTCAAGGCTATGGTTTTTCCAGTGGTCATGTATGGATGTGAGAGTTGGACTGTGAAGAAAGCTGAGTGCCAAAGAATTGATGCTTTTGAACTGTGGTGTCGGATAAGACTCCTGAGAGTCCCTTGGACTGCAAGGAGATCCAACCAGTCCATTCTAAATGAGATCAGTCCTGGGATTTCTCTGGAGGGAATGATGCTGAAGCTGAAACTCCAGTACTTTGGCCACCTTATGCGAAGAGTTGACTCATTGGAAAAGACTCTGATGCTGGGAGATATCGGGGGCAGGAGGAGAAGGTGACAACAGAGGATGAGATGGCTGGATGGCATCACTGACTCGATGGACGTGAGTCTGAGTGAACTCCAGGAGTTGGTGATGGACAGGGAGGCCTGGCGTGCTGTGATTCATGGGATTGCAAAGAGTCGGACATGACTGAGAGACTGAACTGAACTGAACAAATTAAAAAGAGAATAACATCCTTCCCATCTCAAGCATTAGACTTAGAAATAAGTGTCAACTGTTGCATATTCTAGAACTTTGCAGGGAATTTTTGAGCATTTCCCAGTGGATAGACAAAAAGGAAAGGGACATCTACTGTCATTTATTAAACACAGATTTATACTCAATGAGTTACTCAGGGTAAGGAAATAAGACAATCTTTATGAATTTTAATATAGCATTTTAAAAGTACCATGAGTTTTCTGTAACAATAAGAAAGATTTTGTATCACTAGATGAATGAATGGTGTTGTGAAGCATAAAGTCTGCTTGTGGACAGGACCCAACACTGAGAAAATATCATTTCCTGTAATTTTATTACATGGTATGGAGACTTTCAGTATGTGATGATGAATATATGTCATACTTGCATTTTTGTGTATCATGGAGGGGTTAACCTAATTTTTAAAATGGGAAGCATCTCTTTAAGAGTATACTATACTTCATTTTCATTAAAATGCTAAAATTATTTACTTAGCCTAAAAATGCTATATGTTGTTGTCAGCCACTGTTAACTTATTCTCCTAATGAAGAAGAAAGAATAACCATAGTTGAGGGAGAGATGGAAGACCTTGTCCTTTGTAGAATCCTTTTTTTTAATTTTCAAGGAAAAATTACTAAAATAAATGATAAATTCTTATGTCCCTACAACCTTATAGAAGGTGAGAACCATTTCAAACCCACAAAATCTATTCAGTCAAAACATTCCCCTCTGTTCCACCAAGTAGTACTAAAAATTATTAACAAAAACACCAGGAAGAAAAATAGCAGTGATGAAATGTTTTATTGATCCATTAAGGAAAACCAGGTTTCCAAGGCTGTAGACACTTTCACAGGGGGATGTTTTAGTTAAACTATTCTTAACAATAGGGAAAGAAAAGTTTTAAAATTTTCTTTTAAGATCCATAAAGGTTACAGAGCTATTTAAAATCAAATAACTCCTTTTCTCAAAAAATTTTAAAGAAAAATCAATTTTTTACAATGCACTTCCTGAATTATGGTAGAGCATACTTGGTGGCAGGTAATCTTTAAACATTAGGTGAAAGCATTTCATTTCTAATGGTTCTGGGAAGTCAGGCTACTAAACGGGAAGCAGTCATTAGAATCTGAAACAGGCAGTAATCCTTGATGTCCTGCTTGGGATATTAGGAGAAAATGGGTACAGTTTAAGAGGTACATTGATGGAAACAGAGGTTTTATAATTCATTTTTCTTGATTTCTAAATAACCTAATCAGAAAACATATATGAAGCAATACCAGAAGTATTCCTGATTTAATATTAAATGAATGAATATGACTTAAAATAAATCTTAATGTGTTAACTACTACATTTTCATACACAAAGACTGGGTAGCAGTATCATTTGATTTTATCATGAGGAATCAACCCTCTTGTGCATTTTAATTCAGCATCTCTTAAGTTAGACTATTGCTTTTTCAAATTAACCTGGAAATCTTAGGTCAGAATATTGGAGTGGGTAGCCTTTCCCTTTTTAAAATTTTTTTTAATTAAAAAAAATTAATTTATTTTAATTGGAGGCTAATTACAATATTGTAGTAGTTTTTGCCATATATTGACATGAATCAGCCATGGGTGTACATGTGTTCCCCATCCTGAACCCCCCTTCACCTCCCTTCCCATCCATCCCTCAGGGTCATCCCAGTGCACCAGCCCTGAGCACCTTGTCTCATGCATTGAACCTGGACTGGTAATTTGTTTCACATATGATAATATACATGCTTCAGTGCTATTCTCTCAAATCATCCCACCCTCGCCTTCTCCAACAGAGTCCAAAAGACTGTTCTTTACATCTGTGTCTCTTTTGCTGTTTTGCATATAGGGTCTTCATTGAAATCTTTCTAAATTCCATATATATGCATTAGTATACTGTAGATTGGTGTTTTTCTTTCTGACTTACTTCACTCTGTACAATAGGCTCCAGTTTCATCCACCTCATTAGAACTGACTCAAATGCATTGTTTTTAATGGCTGAGTAATATTCCATTGTTTATATGTACCAAATTTTCTTATCCATTCATCTGCCAAGGGACATCTAGATTGCTTCCATGTCCTGGCTATTATAAACAGTGCTGCAATGAACATTGGGGTACACGTGTCTCTTTCAATTCTGATTTCCTTGGTGTGTATGCCCAGCAGTGGGATTCCTGGGTCATTATGGCATTTCTATTTCCAGTTTTTTGAGAAATCTCCACACTGTTCTCCATAGTGGCTCTACTAGTTTGCATTCCCATGAACAGTGTAAGAGGGTTCCCTTTTCTCCGCACCCTCTCCAGCATTTATTGTTTGTAGACTTTTTGATAGCAGCCATTCTGACTGGTGTGAGATGGTATTGATTTGCATTTCTCATTGTGGTTTTGATTTGCATTTCTCTGATAATAAGTGATGTTGAGCATCTTTTCATGTATTAGTTAGCCATCTGTATGTCTTCTTTGGAGAAATGTCTGTTTAGTTCTTTGTCCCATTTTTTGATTGGGTCGTTTATTTTTCTGGAATTGAGCTGCATGAGCTGCTTGTATATTTTTGAGATTAATTCTTTGTCAGTTGCTTCATTTGCTATTATTTTCTCCCATTCTGAAGGTAGTCTTTTTACCTTGCTTATAGTTTCCTTCATTGTGCAAAAGCTTTTAAGTTTAATTAGGTCTCATTTGTTTATTTTTGCTTTTATTTCCATTACTCATAGAGGATCCTGCTGTGATTTATGTCAGAGAGTGTTTTGCCTATGTTTTCCTCTAGAAGTTTTATAGTTTCTGGTCTTAAGTTTAGATCTTTAATCCATTTTGAGTTTATTTTTGTGTATTGTGTTAGAAAGTGTTCTAGTTTCATTCTCTTACAAGTGGTTGACCAGTTTTCCCAGCACCACTTGTTAAAGAGATTGTCTTTTCTCCATTGTATATTCTTGCCTCCGTTTTCAAAGATAAGGTGTCCTTAGGTGTGTGGATTTATCTCTGGGCTCTCTATTTTGTTCCATTGATCTATATTTCTGTCTTTGTGTCAGTACCATATTGTCTTGATGACTGTGGCTTTGTAGTATAGTCTGAACTCAGGCAGGTTGATTCCTCCATTTCCATTCTTCTTTCTTGAAATTGCTTTGGCTATTCGAGGTTTTTTTGTATTTCCTTACAAATTGTGAACTTATTTGTTCTAGTTCTCTGAAAAATACTGTTGGTAGCTTGAGAAGCATTGCATTGAATCTATGGATTGCTTTGGGTTGTATACTTATTTTCACTATATTGATTCTTCCTATCCATGAACATCTATTTCTCCATCTATCTGTGTCTTCTTTGATTTCTTTCATCAGTGTTTTATAGTTTTCTATATATAGGTCTTTAGGTCATACCTGAATGGTCTAGTGGTTTTCCCTACTTTCTTCAATTTAAGTCTGAATTTGACAATACGGAGTTCATGATCTGAGCCACAGTCAGCTCCTGGTCTTGTTTTTGTTGACTGTATAGAGCTTCTCCATCTTTGGCTCCAAAGAATATAATCAATCTAATTTTGATCCATGTGTAGAGTCTTCTCTTGTGTTGTTAGAAGAGGGTGTTTGCTATGACCAGTGCATTCTCTTGGCAAAACTCTATTAGTCTTTGCCCTGCTTCATTCCGCATTCCAAGGCCAAATTTGCCTGTTACTCCAGGTGTTTCTTGACTTCCTACCTTTATTGTTTTTGCTTTGGCTCCATCCCTTCATTCTTTCTGGAGTTATTTCTCCACTGATCTTCAGTAGCATATTGAGCATCTACTGACCTGGGGAGTTCTTCTTTCAGTATCTTATCATTTTGCCTTTTCATACTGTTCATGGGGTTCTCAAGACAAGAATCCTGAAGTTGTTTGCCATTCCCTTCTCCAGTGGACCACATTCTGTCAGACCTCTCCACCATGACCCTCCCGTGTTGCGTGGCCCCACAGGGCATGGCTTAGTTTCATTGAGTTAGACAAGGCTGTGGTCCTAGTGTGATTAGATTGACTAGTTTTCTGGGAGTATGGTTTCAGTGTGTCTGCCCTCTGATGCCCTCTTGCAACACCTACTGTCTTACTTGGGTTTCTCTTACCTTGGACATGGGGTTATCTCTTCATGGCTGCTCCAGCAAAGCGCAGCCGCTGTTCTTTACCTTGGACAAGGGGTATCTCCTCACTGCTGCCCCTCCTGACCTTGAACGTGGAATAGCTCAGGGCCTGCACCCGTGCAGCCACTGCTTCTTGGACATGTGGTTGCTCCTCCCGGCCGCTGCCCCTGGCATTGGGTGTGGGGTAGCTCCTCCCAGCTGCTCCTGCACTGTTGCAGCCTAGCACTCTTGGCCACCGCCCCTGACCTCAGACGTGGGGTAGCTCCTCCCGGCCACAGCCCCTGACATCAAACATGGGATAACTTCTCTTGGCCACCACTCCTTGGGCACGGGGTCCTCCCGGCTTCTGCCCCTGACCTCGAACATTGGGTAGCTCCTCTCAGCTGTTCTATGTGCACCAATCGCAGCTGCTTGTGCCGTGTGTGCCAGGCGCAGCCACCCATGTGCTCATAGCAAAATCATAAAATCATAAAAAATCATCAAATCCCTTATGATTATACAGTGGAAGTGAGAAATAGATTTAAGGGCCTAGATCTGATAGATAGAGTGCCTGATGAACTTTGGACGGAGGTTTGTGACATTGTACAGGAGACAGGGATCAAGACCATCCCCATGGAAAAGAAATGCAAAAAAGCAAAATGGCTGTCTGGGGAGGCCTTACAAATAGCTGTGAAAAGAAGAGAAGTGAAAAGCAAAGGAGTAAAGGAAAGATATAAGCATCTGAATGCAGAGTTCCAAAGAATAGCAAGAAGAGATAAGAAAGCTTTCCGCAGTGATCAATGTATGTCCATCTAGTCAACTGACTGAGTATAACCCTGCCTCCAGGGCAAGACTCAGTTTTCCCCACAGTCAGTCCCTCCCATCAGGAAGCTTGCACAACCCTCTTGTCCTCATCCATCAGAGGGCAAACAGAAGAATCAAGAAGTACAGTCCTATGGCTTCCAGGATGAAAATCATAGTCACAGAAATCTAACGAAAATGATCTCATGGATCACAGCCTTGTGTAACTCAGTGCAGCTATGAGTCATACCTTGCAGGACCACCCAAAATGGATGGATCATGGTGAAGAGTTCTGACAATATGTGGTCCACTGGAGAAGGGAATGGCAAACCACTTCAGTATTCTTGCCTCAAAAACCTGGGATTATTCTGAAGTTGTCTTAGGCAGATTCTGGGTGTTTTTTTTTTTTTTTTCTTCTATAACCCATTGCTCAATCACTTGGTGGCTTAAAATAACAACTACTTTATTGCTCATAATTTTGTTGTTTGTTTATCCTTGCAGAAATAGGTGACAGCTCTCCAGTTCCCTCAAGTGTCACTAACTCTACTAGGAGCTAGGCTAGGTGAGAGGGCTAAGGAGGTGTCACTCGTGTGGCTGGTATCTTCGGACTTGTTCACCTGGCCTTTATCTTTCACCACACAGATAGCTTGTCCTTTGTGCCATTTAGTTGTCTTCCAAAAGGGAGCATTTCAAGCAGTGAAGGCAGAAATTGCAGATCTCTTAATAATCAACCTTGGAAGTTATAGAGTTTCTCTTCTGCCACTTTGTATTGGTTAAAGCAAGATATTGGGTCAACCCAAATAAAAAAGAGGGAAAAATACTTTATTAGAGATGTGTAAAGAATTTGAAAGCATCTCAAAACTACCACAGACTCAAATAAGGTTGGTAAAAACAGAACTATATCTGAGTATAAACACTATATGAGCATGTGAAGAATTTAAAGGTGTTTAAATGGTGAAAAATATTGTAAGAATGAAAGTGATCTCATGAAATACAGAGAACAAACTGGTGGTTGGGGACGGGAACAGGTGAGGTAAATAAGGAGGTACAACTTTCCATTAGGAAAATAAATGAGTCATGGGTATGAAATGTAAAATGTAGGGAAAATAGTCAGAGACATACTGTTTTTTAGTTGTGCCTTTTTTTAAACTTTGTATTTTATGTTGGAATATAGTTGATTAACAATGTTGCAATAGTTTTAGGTGTTCAGCAAAGGGATTCAGTTATGCATATACATTTATCTATTCTTTTTCAAGTTATTTTCCCATTTAGGTTGTTACATTATGTTGAACAGAGTTTCCTGTGCTATGCAGTATGTCCTTGTTGGTTATCTATTTTAATGTAGCAATGTGTAAGTGTCCATCCAAACTCCCTAACTATACCTTCCCCTCAGTTTTCTCCCCTGGTTACCATAATTTCCTTCTCTAAATCTATGAGTCTGTTTTGTAAGTAAGTTCACTTGTATCATTTCTTTTTAGATTCCCTTTATAAGCAGTAACATACGATATTCCTTTCTCTGTCTGATTTACTTCATCCAGTATGACAATCTCTAGGTTCATCCATATAGCTGCAAATGACATTATTACAGTCTTTTTAGTGGCTGAGTAATATCGCATTGCATAAATGTGCCACATCTCCATTATCCATTTCTCTGTTGATGGATGTATAGGTTGCTTCCATATCTTGGCTAAATAGTGCTGCAGTGAACATTGAGGTGCATGTATTCTTTCAGACTGTGTTTTTCTCTGGATATATGCCCAGGATCCTGTGATAGCTCCATTTTTAGTTTTTTAAGGCACCTCCATACTGTTCTCCAAAATGACTGCACCAATTTACATTCCCACTAACAGTATAGGAGGGTTCCCTTCTTTCCACACCCTCTCCAGGATTTATTGTTTGTGGATTTTTTAATGATGGCCAGTTTGACTGGTGTGAGGTGACATCTCATTGTAGTTTTGATTTGCATTTCTTTAATAATTGGCATTGTTGAACATTTTTTCATGTGCCCCTTGTCCATTTGTATGTCTTCTTTGGAGAAATGTCTATTTGGGTCTTCTGCCCATCTTTTGATCCAGTTGTTTGCAATGTTTTTGTATGGTGGTGGTGACGGTTTAATCACTAAGTCATGTCCAACTCTTGCGACCCTGTGGACAGTAGCCCTCCAGGCTTCTCTGTCCATGGGATTCTCCAGGCAAGGATACTGAAGTGGATTGCCATTTCCTTCTCCATTTGTATGGTCACTGATGGTAATCAGCTTTATCATGGTGATCATTTTGTAATGTATGAAAATATCAGATCACTATTGTACACTTGAATCTAATGTAAGTTGATTGTAGTTCAATTTAAAAAAAAATTCATAATACCACTTAATATTTAAGGGTTTGGGATCAGACTAGGAATTTGAAGAGAAGCTTCAGTGTCAATAAAAAATTTTTTAAAGTGATATCATGGCATCAATTCTATATTTGGCCATAGTCTATACATGTGAGCCTCTTTAGAATGTGGAGGTAAGTTGTAGTTAATAGAAAATAGTCTTTCAAATGCAGTGATGCTTAAAAAGACAAGAATTTATTATTTTCACTTAAACATAGAATAATATGTAAAGCAATCACATTTATCGAGGTATAGTCAAGAAATATATTTATTTGGAAATAAATTTAATGTACCATTTCATTGAAAATATCATATGTTCTAAATAAACTTTTAACTTCAGAGAAATTATGACCATCTGTAATAATTTGTTGCCGAAAAGTAAAATATATGTAAAGATTTCTGAGAAGGTGTACATTTTAAAGGATGGGACGACATTGTACATAGAAGTTGGTTGTTATGGCTGCACGGATACTTTAATTCTGACATATAATTACTTCAATGAATTCTGCCACTGTGAAATATTTTATCTGGTCACATTTCATGCTGGAAGAAGCAGCTAACCTGGGATCGATGGAATTCCAAAGATTTCACATGAAGTCAGCTGTTTCAGATGGGGGAAAATGATTCAGGAACAAAATCTTTGGGGTTCTCAAGAATATCATTCTTTGTAAAATATTTTTAAAAATTATTCCTGTCACTCCTTAGACCTTAATAGTACATGAAAATTATCCTGTTCTCAGTGGTATTGCCTAAAAATGGACTTCAGTGCTAGTGCAGATACCCCTCTCCATGGTGTATGTCCCTAGATATGGCTCCTTTCTCCTTTATTTACCCGTGGATCAAGCAAGAGCTATTTAACTAACGGAGAAGGTAGGAAGGCCATCTCAGAAGATCCTTATGTAATCTGAGTGATGGAAAGTTGTTTTTCTGTGCTCTCCACTCCTCCACATTACCTGTTCTACTTGGAATACTGCTTCATATTTGCATCTTCCCTCACTTTTAGGGGAGATGGGAATGTAGAAACCAAGAGCGTCCTAGTAGTAAACTTACCACCTGAGAAGAGTAGTGTGGCTTACACCACAGGGATCACAGGCTGCCAAGAGTCCTTTTTGGAATGTGAAAAATTGTGTGTGCACACACACACCCAGTGAAGGAAAATGTGAAAATTTGCACACATGTGCACACACACACACACACACATGCCCACACCCAGTGAAGGAAAAGTAATAAGTTGCTTGGAGATTTCTCTTGGCGCAATGACCTAAGTTGTGCAAAAGTAGATTTGACCACATTTTAAGCAACTCTCTCTTACTCAGAGCAGGAAAGAACATAGAATAATATTATCCACTGCTGTAATAAAATGTTTTGGTACCCCAAAATGGCACATAAAGATTCTTTTATTTCTTAGAGATGGGTACGTCCATTTATACTCCAAACTCTATGAAAAAAGTCCTATTCTTTTTTAATTGAATAAACATTTATTGAGTATCTATTATATGTCAAGCATTATACTATTCCTAAACTTACAAAGTCAACCTTCTAGTGGAACTTTATGTAGACACAATGATGCTACTGATGAGTATTGCAGTGAGGTGCCCATGGTAATGATGGAAATGAAAATCGAGCACAAATAGGAAATAACTAAGTACCCTTGAATATCTGTAGAGATTAGCTCTTCAAAGTTTCACCTCAAAAACTCTTTTTACTTTGACTTACTACCCTTTTGTGTTGACTCTGACTTGCGGTCCTCGGGAATAAAGCTATGTGTGGCATTTTAAGCATTCTATCTTGTTGGTTTCAGCTAAGAGCTCTCCAGCTACAATCTTTTAGAATCTTTTACTCCATCCTGTTTTGTATTTACCTGTTTACTGGTCTCTCTCCAAATAGCCACATCTCTTAAGGGCAGAGGCTGGGATATATTAATTTTGAATCATCAATGAGAAAGTTTCAAAAAAATTGTTGTGAGATTTGCATTTGTGGCAGAAATGATTTGAAGAGAAAGAAGTTTGGCATTTAGAAGAAGAGGTAATCTTTATTAAGCTGGTTAGTATTGATCATAGCTCCCAATTTGTGGATCACTTTAAGGGTACTAGGGCTGGTGAAGCCTTGGTGAACTTGTTTTGACAGATGTGATGAACATTTAGCCTTTTGTTATATAATCTCACAGGAAAAGTGCAGAGTGAGGTTATGTACAGCAGAAGGACAAGAACTCCAAAAGCTTAAAAACTCCAAAGGTTAAAAGAGTGTTAAAGAAACTTGGAAGAACAAAGTCTGGGAGAAACATAATCCCAGAGGGTATGGGGCTTGGAGGGGGTTGTGTTGGAAACTTTCTGTGTGACCAGGTGACCAAGAACACAAGCTAAACTGACAGGTGAGTTAATTACATTAGTTTGAACTTCAAATCCAATCAGTATCTTGGGATTTGAAGTCCAGGTAGGGGGAGGGAATAGGCAACTCAATGACTTTCTGAATAAGCAATTGAAAGAGCCTATAAAACCTAACAGTAAGAATGGTGGCCCCAAGGGCAGGACCACTATTCCTGAGGAATGTCGAGAATCAAAAAGGGGACTTCCCTGGTGGTCTAGTGGTTAAGACTTCACCTTCCAATTTAAGGGGTGCAGGTTCAATCCCTGATTGGGGAACTAAGACTGCAAATATCTGGTGGCCAAAAAATCAAAAGATGAAACAAGAATATTGTAATAGATTTAACAAAGACTTAAAAAAAAATGGTCCCCATCAAAAATAAGAAACAACAAACAAACAAAAAAAAACCCTTTAAAAAAAAAAAAAGTAAAAAAGGAAGCAGTACTTTAAACTCATGTCCAATCATCAGAATGATGCAGTCTTTGGCTTTTATTATTATTATGGTTATTATTACTATCATCATCATCATTATTATTTTGCCATAATTTGGTATATCAGGAGGAATTCTTGTGCTTCCTGATAAGAATTAACCATGCAGCTGAGCTGACTAGGCTGGCTACTAGCATTGGCTAGAGTAGAAGAAGATATTACAAAAAGAAGGAGAAAGAGAAAAATGTGAACATCTGTGGATGATGTGTGTAAAGTTCTTCCATTTCTTGAACTTTATAAGATGATGGTGGCAGGAACTTGACAACCGTAACATTCTCTTTGGAGGTTGCCCTCCATGGATGCTCCCATTTATCACAACTTACAGAAGTAGTATGTGGGAGAGCTACTCTAGACAAAGACAACCCAACTGTAATTAATGGCTCAGGCCAATGTTGGGTCTTTGCAACAGTTGACATCAAGTTGCCTGACGTAGTTACAATGAAAGAGAATAATCTAGTGGAAGCTTTATCCTAAGTAATATATTTTCTACAAAACAGAGTTAAGGAAAATGAATAACAGTATTTAATAATGCACAATATGAAGTCAAAGAAAATTTTGAAAACCTTAAAAAATGCTTTATTGTTAAGTTCCACCATTGCTCAAGAAAAATTAAATTTTATATAGTAGTCTTTTGTTGTATGTTAGTAAAATATTGAAATAAAGGAGGAAAATAATATTGCTGATATTTTTATTTTTAGAATCGGATCAGGATTACACAATGAGGTGTATCACAGCTTGTTTATAAGTTCTGAATTCTGAACTGGTATAAACACTGTAACGAAAGTATCTCATGCTTAGAACTCGCAGCAGGTTAACTGGCTTGTTCCTATCGCCTGCTTTTATAGATATATTTGTTGTTGTTTCTTTGTTTTTCAGCTTTTAAACTGTAAGCATACAACGAATTGCAGGAACTTCTGACCTGCTTGAAAAGCTTTGGAAGCTGAACTGCATTGTATTAATGAGTGAGAAGTTAAAGCCAAGAATTTAAATTTTTCAGCACTCATTAACATAAATGTAGAACATTTCACCAGAGAAATGAATGAAATGACAAAAGTTTTAAAGTCTTACAAGAGTCTGAACTAAAAAAGAACTCATGAAATATTAACTCACCATTTTACGAAATTCATTTTGCAGAATAAGTATTGCTAGAGTCCTAAAAAATGATGGAGAATTTCAAAAATAAAAAAAAGTATGGAAAAGTCAAGTTTTTAGCGATAAATATTTTAAATTTATGTCAATCTATACTAAGCTTCAAGTTTTTTTAATTTCTGAAAAAATTACATTAAGAATGCATGGAATATTTTAGAGTTATGATTAACAAACCAAGAAGAAAATAACATAAATATAAATATAGCTATTTGATGTTATCTAATTGGGCATAGATGGATGTGACTCTAATTCAGTGTAGCAGAAACTCCAGGAAGCTATTTTTAACAAGAAGATATAATCCAGACAATATTACATATGCAGGTCACCATATTTAGAGGTAATTACTGTAATTATAAAACTATTAGTATAGATTGTAATGCATGTATGTTCATTATAGAATTCTCCAGGAATTGGAGTTCTCCAGGAATTGAGTCTTCTCTGGTGAAAAATATTAAAATTATTTTCAAGAATAGAGCTGATTACAGTATAATGGAGCAACTCCCTACCACCTTTACCTCTTAATAAATGCACACCATATTATTGTATTAGTTATGAATTTCACAGAATTCTTTAATTGGTTGAATTTCCCAAAGTCTATTATATTTAAACTTAATTCGTTATAACTCTTTGGCAAGTAAGGAGAAAGTTTCTTTTATTTTTTCCTCTATTCTCTCTCTCTTACTGCTCAGTAATTCCATTGTTTTTATTCTCTTCTTCACTCCTGGTCTTGGTTCTTTTTGCTTGTAAACTTGGTTTTACATGGATATTTTTCTATGTGGAGAAAATAGAGTGCTTTTTATATGCTTAGGGTACCAGATACACACAGATGAACCTTATACACCAGGAACTGTACTCATCACTAAATTCATATATTTGAAGAAGACAATAGAGCTCTCAGAGCCTAAAGTGAAATAAAGGCAGAGACAGACAAGCACACAGTGGTTTGGTGAAGGTAACAGAGTGTGCAGTGAATGCTACAGGCATCTTGTAAGAGTTTTGCTCAGCTCATCCTTCCGTGTGGTAGTGGAAGGGAGTCAAAGAAGACTTCCCAGATAAGATGACATTTGACCTGAGACTTGAAACATGAGCAGAGATAGGATAAGGAGGAGGGATGGTAATCACTTCAAGAAGGCAGTGTGATGCATGAATTGTATAGGTCCTAATCATTGTTGCTTATGGAGAAATTACAAGCAATTGTGTATGACTGTCCATAAATTTCAAGGAAGTGGTGTGTGATGAGGTTGGGGGATGGAGGAGGTTTGTCCTAGGAATCGTTGTCTCTATAGAGTATTCATTTGGGCTTCCGTGGTGGCTCAGCAGTAAAGAATCCACTTGCTATTGTTGGAGAAGTGGGTTCGATCAGGAATATTCCCTGGAGAAGGAATGGTAGCCCACTGCAGTATTCTTGCCTGGGTAATCCCATAAACAGAGAAGCCTGTGGGTTATGGTGTATGGAGTCGCAAAGAGTTGGATACAACTTAGTGACTAAGCAACAACAACAAATAGGATATTCATAGCAGCTTGGGCTATTCCCTAGCAAATGAGGAGACTGTTGGAGGACTTCAAGCAGGTGACACTCAAGGCCAATTTTATATGTTTCATTTGATAGTTTTATATGTTTCATTTGTATATAGGATGGACTTAGAGTAGTAATACTCTCCAGTGAACAGTCTATCAATAAGTGCAGATGAGATAAAGCACCTGGCTGAAATTGTGGTTATAAGGAATGAACAGAGTAAAAAGTTTGAAAATATAGTTTCAGTTTATCAGGCCTTGGGAGTCAAGTAGGATAATGATACATCTTCAGGAATGTATATTTAAGTATGGAACCTCTTTGAGAGAATAGCATGAGTTCAGAATGCCTCCCAGGTTTTTCAGTTTGTTGGCTCAGGGATGTGGTGGGAAAACTCTTAGAATACATAAGGAGAAACAAGTCCAACTGAGAAGTTAGTTTTTGATATATGAAGTTTGAGATACTTTTGGACATTGTTGATCTGAGACTAAGCCTTAAAAAAGGAAAGTAGATATAAATTTGGAAGTCATCACTATATGTAATATATAATGTTGTGTATATATATATATAAAATTATATTTTTCTGAAATTCCTTGTTTTCTCTATAATCCAGCAAATGTTGGCAATTTGATCTCTAGTTCATCTTCCTTTTCTAGACCCAGCTTGGAACTCTGGAGGTTCTTGGTTTACATAATGCTGAAGCCTAGCATGCAAGATTTTAAGCATGACCTTACTAGCATGGGAGATGAATGCAATTGTCCAATGGTTAGCACATTCTTTGGTACTACCCTTCTTGGGAATTGGAATGAGGACTGACCTTTTCTAGCCCACCAGGGAAGGGTGGATCTTCCCTGTACCTCAGATGATAAAGGATCTGCCTGCAATGCAGGAGGCCTGGGTTCGACCCCTGGGTTGGGAAGATCTCTGGAGAAGGGAATGGAAATCCACTCCAGTATTCCTTCCTGGAGAATCCCATGGACAGAGGAGTCTGGCAGACTACAGTTCGTGGGGTCGCAAAGAGTTGGACACGACTGAGTGACTAACACTTCTAGTCGTGTGGCCATTGTTGTGTCTTCCAGATTTGCTGACATAATGAATGCAAAACCTTGATGGCATCATCCTTTAGGGATTTGAATAATTCTGCTGGAATTTCATTACATCCACTAGCTTTATTAAAACAGTAGTGCTTCTTAAGGCCCATTTGACTTCACACTCCAGAATGTCTGGCTCTGGGTGACTAATCACACCATCATAGTAATCCGGTTCCTTAAGATCTTTTTCATACAGTTCTTTCATGTTTTCTTTTCATCTCTTCTTTACCTCTTCAGCATCTACTAACACTCTACCATTTCTATCCTGTATTGTGCCCATCTTTGGTCAGAATGCTCCCTTGATGTTTCCAATTTTCCTGAAGAGGTCTCTAGTCTTTCCCCTCTTGTTGTTGTCTTCTATTATTAAACTGTGTTCATTGGAGAAGGCCTTCTTGTCTCTTTCATTGACCACGCCAAAGCCTTTGACTGTGTGGCTCATGACAAACTGTGGAAAGCTCTTAGAGAGATGGGAATACCAGACCATCTTATCAGTCTCCTGAGAAACCTGTATGTTGATCAAGAACCAGCAGTTAGAACCATGAGGAAGAGCATATGGGAAGTAAAACTTCAAAAGAGTTTTGCTGAGCAGGGAAGGAGTAAGACTAATAAGAGTAGAAGAAGCATGGGATTCAGGAGGTTTTCTTGTTTATTAAGTTTTATTTTGTATCACTTATTTGATTTCTCTTCTTATTTTTTAGGACAGCAGGAAGTGAAAAATGTTTATAAGCTGCAGGGAAAGAACCAGTTGAGACTAAGATTGAAACAATGGGAGAAAAGGGGATTATTAAGGAAGTGGTGTCTTGGATATATGTCAGGTAACTGGATCTTTCTGTGTAAAGAAAAGCTTGGGCTAATATATATTATGACTATTCAGATTTCATTGAATTTAACTAAAAAGAACCATGACTTGAGTAATTTTAAGCCTACAGAATTGCATTAAGATAACAGGCAGTACTTCAGAAGATTCATGCCCATTTAGAAAATTCATAGATGAGGTCATAAAACATAGGAAATCTGAGAAAGGTCAATGATAGAAAATGGGTAGAAAGCATAAATGCAAATACTTTCTAACTGTGCATAAAGAGGCTCATATTTTCTTCTAAAAAAGAAGCTCAAATTGAAACTATACTGCAATACCAATTTTCACCATTCTGATTGGCAGCAATACAAAAATTTGGTAATATATACTGTTGTTGAGGCTCTCAGACTTGCTAGTAGAAATGCAAAATGGTACAAGTTTATATGGAGACAAATTTGGCACTATTTAGTACAACTAGATGTACTTTTGCCCTTTGACTCAGCAATCACACTTTTAAAAATCAGTTTCAAAATATATTGGCAAAATATAGAAAAACAGAAAGTACATACAAGGCAATTCATGGTAAGTCTATAATAGCCAAAGTCTGGAAGCAACCCAAATTTCCTTTAATAGTATTGTGATACATCTATACCAATGCAGTACTTTGCAGTTATAAAAATGATTGATATATTTCTATTTACTATTACCATCATTATATATATATGTTAAATATACACAATGTAGAGAGAAGTATGTATTACATACTCTCATTTTTCCAAGAGGATCAATATGCATATTTTTAGATAAATGGTACAAAATATAATTGTATACACATACACACACTTATCTGTTTATACTTACAAATATAAACCTAGGAAGATAGACATAACCCTATAAATATTTTTTCCTGTTACAGGAAGAGGGCAATGATGTGACAGTGACAGGAAGAGAAGTATATTTTTCTTTGAATATACATTATCTTTTAGAAGTGTTTTTGAATCTCTGTAAATACATAGTTTAAATTATGACTAAATTAACAAAGGCATCTCTATTAAAAATAAAACATATTAATATATATAAATATGCATCCAGAAAGAAACTATTCCAGTGACTTTCAAAAGCAGTAATCTGAATATTATATGCCTAGTGGAATATCCTTAGATTAAAAAAATTGTCAGGAAAATAATTGTTTATAGTTGTCATCTTTTTTGAGTATAGTTATTATTTTTCTGAGACTCAATGTGTGTAATATGAACAAGATATCATGATCTCTGATGTATGGATATAAAAACTGAGAAGTTCAGAGAAGTTTGTAAACTTATCAAATGTAACATATTAGCCAAGCTGACCTTCATGAGGTCTTGCTTTTTCACCAGGACATCCTAGGCTCTTCCTTGCTGCTAATGTAAGAGCCTGAAGTGATTTTCTTTCTCTTTTTTTTTTTTTTTTCCCCTAGGCACTTTTTAAATATGTGAATAAATATTACATTTTTTATTGGTGCATAGTTGATTTATGATATATTTTTTAGTTTCTGTTGTGTAGCAAAATGAATCAGTTATACAAACATATATATCCAGTATGTATTTTTTTAGATTTTCTTCCCGTATCTGTCTTTACAGAGTGAGTATTGAATAGCATGCCCTGTGCTATTCAGTAGGTTCTTATCTATATTCAGTTCAGTTCAGTTCAGCCACTCAGTCATGTATTAACTATCTATATATAGTTATCTATATTAACTCTATATATAGGTAACTATATATTAGCTATCTATATATCTTGTTAACTATCTATATATAGTTGTGTGTATATGTCAATTTCAAGCCATTGTTGCTTGTTCCCTTTACAATAGGCTGTGAACACTTGCTATAATCTAGATGGTAGGGGATAGAATGGGCATTGGTGTGTGAAGTTGAATACACTAATACAAGATGTTCAATACAATAGAAAGTTCTCAGTGTTGTGCAGATGCAGTCTTCCAGGTCCCCTCAGGAAGACAAAAAAAAAAAGGGTGCTTCCCCGGTGGCTCTGGTGCAAGGGATGTGGGTTTGATCACTGGTCGGGAAGGATTCCATATGCTGTGGAGCGGCTGAGCCTGCGTGCCACTGCTGTTGAGTCTGTGTTCTAGGGCCCATGCACAGCAAGGAAGAGCGGCCCAATTTCACTGCAACTGGAGAAGGGCCGTAACAGCGGTGAAGAGCCAGCATGGCCAAAAATACATAACTAAATAGAATTATTTAAAAAAAATAGTCTTTCTGAAGGAGCCTTTGCTGTACTATGCATAGGAAAAGAATTGCATTGGTCAGATTCCTAGGGTTGCGTTTTGCCTGTCTGATAAATCTATATTGGGACACTCTCTGATGCAGATTTGGGGGTATATTTTGGGCATTCAACACATGTTAATCATCATCACTGACTGGGCAACTTATTTGAAGAAACAACATGTGATTAGAAGATGAGGGGTGCTCTGTAATTCAAAACTCTATTTTGCACTCAGGAGACTTTGTTGGGGATACTAATTCTGATTCCTGGTGGCTTTCAAGGAAGATTTATCTTTAAGATCATATGATCATTGTCCCTCTCCTATTTTATCATTGTCCCTCTCCTATTTTATCATTGTTGTGTCCTCTTAAAGATGTTAGGATAAAATGTTTTTTATGTTCTAATATGAGGAAAAAGGGGCTTCCCAATGGCTCAGCAGGTGAGGAATCCGCCTGCAGTGCAGGAGATACAGGAGACATGGGTTTCTTTCCGGGTCAGGAAGATCACCTGGAGGAGCGCATGGCAACCCATGCCAGTATTCTTGCCTGGAGAATCCCATGGGTTTAGATGCCTGGTGGGCTATAGTCCAAAGGGTCGCAGAGTCAGATACAACTGAGCAACTAAGCATGCATGCATGATGAAAAAGACCCCTCCCCCAAAAAACACACACACCTGTAGAGATGAATATTCTGTTGCGTTTGCAACTCTGGAAGAATAGACTTCTTTTTCCTGTTTGTCTCTTAAAAGTGTGAGTATATTTCTAGATATTACTTTGAGCTTGTGCTTTAAAATCTACCCAGTTATTTACTTCTTCCCCCAAGGAGTCTGCATACATTCACATTCTCATGTCTACTTGTGTTAATGTCTTTATGCCATTGACCTGGAGGAGCGCATGGCAACCCATGCCAGTATTCTTGCCTGGAGAATCCCATGGGTTTAGATGCCTGGTGGGCTATAGTCCAAAGGGTCGCAGAGTCAGATACAACTGAGCAACTAAGCATGCATGCATGATGAAAAAGACCCCTCCCCCAAAAAACACACACACCTGTAGAGATGAATATTCTGTTGCGTTTGCAACTCTGGAAGAATAGACTTCTTTTTCCTGTTTGTCTCTTAAAAGTGTGAGTATATTTCTAGATATTACTTTGAGCTTGTGCTTTAAAATCTACCCAGTTATTTACTTCTTCCCCCAAGGAGTCTGCATACATTCACATTCTCATGTCTACTTGTGTTAATGTCTTTATGCCATTGAACAATAATAATAAATAATAAATAATAAATATTGCTTTGGCTACACATACCTGTAAGTTATTATGATATATTTTGATACTGAGAGTTGGATAACGATTAAAACTTGTGAGACCTCAGCTTATTCATTTAGAAGCGGTAGAAGCTTTTATTGCTTTGTCAGAATTCTTAACAGCTGCCTCTCCCTTAGTTTTATCCCACAGTAATCCTTCCTTAATGCTCTTGTGGGGTATTTTGTGGCATTTCATCCTTAACAAACAAGTGACTCTTCAGTGGACACTCTAATTTTCTCTCACTTCTCTTCCACATTGACTGGTGTACCAACACACAGTATATTACTTACTTTATTACTTCCAGTTTGGTGAAAAAGTGGATTTGACATGACAACCAAATATTTAATGGAACAGAAGTGTAGAGGAAGAACACGTCTGAAAAGAAATATAAGAAGCAGTATTTCATGTCAATCTGAGGTGTTTTCAGCATTGAGGAAAAAAATATGTGCCATCGAAGTGCAATTTTTTCAGAGACCAGAGTTCATTTTATTTATTAATTGTGGACAATCCATAAAGCACAGCAGTATTTTCCCAGAGCTTTCCCCCTGTGGTTTTCTAATTTATTTGAAATGTAGAAAAGAAAAATTTTAGCTGGGGCAGAAGAATTAGAGTTCAACTTAAATATATTTGATCACTGGAGCATAGTCTTCCCTCAGATGACAAATGTTTAACAGAATATATTAACATCTGCCCTGCTTGAACCTTGAGTCTGTGTGCTTCTCTTACTGGGCTTTTTATGCTGACAGTGGCCTACTAGACTCAGCTCAGCTCAGCTCAGTCGCTCAGTCGTGTCCGACTCCTTGCGACCCCATGAATCGCAGCACGCCAGGCCTCCCTGTCCATCACCAACTCCCGGAGTTCACTCAGACTCACGTCCATCGAGTCGCTGATGCCATCCAGCCATCTCATCCTCTGTTGTCCCCTTCTCCTCCTGCCCCCAATCCCTCCCAGCATCAGAGTCTTTTCCAATGAGTCAACTCTTCTCATGAGGTGGCCAAAGTACTGGAGTTTCAGCTTCAGCATCATTCCTTCCAAAGAAATCCCAGGGTTGATCTCCTTCAGAATGGACTGGTTGGATCTCCTTGCAGTCCAAGGGACTCCTAAGAGTCTTCTTAGAGTTGTGTTAATCAATGATGCTACATTAAAATGTATATATATGAATATGTGTATGTGTGTGTGCTAAGTTGCTTCAATCGTGTCTGACTATTTGCAGTCCTATGGACTAAGCCTGTCAGGCTCCTCTGTCCATGGAATTCTCCAGGCAAGAATACTGGAGTGGGTTGTCATGCCCTCCCTCAGGGGATCTTCCCATCCCAGGGATTGAACCTGCTTCTCTTATGACTCCTGCATTAGCTGGCTATTCTTTACCACTGATGCCACCTGGGAAGCATACATATATTTAAGCTACCCTTTTAATAGGTAGCTATCCCCAGGAAAGAGAACTTTTCTAAAGGATCAACTTTAACATTTATTATTATCTAAGCAAAATCATGGTCAAGACCTCTGAGCATATCTTCTTGGGGACTCTTAAGGCATTCATGAATTGTTACTGAGCTCTCTGTTTGCACTTCTCATTTTGCTAGAGCGTAAGAAAGTGTGAGTATGGTATGTGTAGGGCAACTGTCCTGAAGGAGCTTATCAGAGAACAATTGGAGGACAAAGCACAATAAAGTCAAAACATTAGGCTTAATATAACCACAAACTATGATGAAATATAGGAGCTGAAAAGAGAAGAGCTTCCTACTGGGAATTGCTTTATTGCAATATTGGAAATTAAGTCACATCTTAAGATATGGATAGATAAGCTTAGTCTAGTTATGGTGAGATGATGGATGATACTGGTAAATAAGTATGACATCGGCAAATATTTAATCACAGAGTACTGGGGAAATAGAGGAGACTGGAATAAATGGAGGTTGGCAAATATGGACTCATAAACTTACCTTCAGCAATTGTCAAGATACCACCAGTGCAAGCTGGTCAACTTCAGCATTTTGGCCACGGTAATTTAGTTCAGAATCCAGATTGTAGGGTAAGAGATCTTATTGGCTATATTCTTCGGAGGTTAACATCTCATTTTCTGTACTGCATTTAAAGCGCACTATAAACCCTAATAGCAGACTTGATTCATAGCCAAAATCTGGGTTGTTGGTAAATCTTGGCCATAAAATTTAAGAGTTGGCTTATTTCACATCCTGTTTTAATGAAGCAGCAGGACATTGGGGTCTTGAATTATGCTTAACAAAATGAATATACTGTGGGATTTGTAGTTGGTGTGATTCAGAATTCATTTGGGTAAACTGCATGTGTCTATAGTCTTTAAGATCCTATTACTAACTTTTGTAGTAGTCTTCCAAGTGTGATTTTATTAATTTGTGCTATACCTGTAGTCATGATAAATGCTCTCAATTCCCCATGTTATGTACTAGGTTGTATATTAATATACACTTTGTATATTAATATACACTTTGAAATATTTGTTGAGATTTGCTAATTAATATAGTGTGTTTCCTTTAAAACTCTTTCTGTATTTGTCATTCAGTGTAATTTCACATTAAAATTTAGTGATCACCTCAACCTTATTTTCTTGGAAATAATTAATATAACTGCATCAAGATTAATAAAAATAGATTTGTCCATCCTAAATGGTTAGGCTAAGACTTACATGAGTGATCCTTAGGTTAAAATCTTGCAAGTTTTCCTCATCTCGCTAAGAGTAAAAGCTAAAGTTCTTTTCATGATTTAATAATATAACCACAAACTATGATGAAATATAGGAGCTGAAAAGAGAAGAGCTTCCTACTGGGAATTGCTTTATTGCAATATTGGAAATTAAGTCACATCTTAAGAAATGGATAGATAAGCTTAGTCTAGTTATGGTGAGATGATGGATGATACTGGTAAATAAGTATGACATCGGCAAATATTTAATCACAGAGTACTGGGGAAATAGAGGAGACTGGAATAAATGGAGGTTGGCAAATATGGACTCATAAACTTACCTTCAGCAATTGTCAAGATACCACCAGTGCAAGCTGGTCAACTTCAGCATTTTGGCCACGGTAATTTAGTTCAGAATCCAGATTGTAGGGTAAGAGATCTTATTGGCTATATTCTTCGGAGGTTAACATCTCATTTTCTGTACTGCATTTAAAGCGCACTATAAACCCTAATAGCAGACTTGATTCATAGCCAAAATCTGGGTTGTTGGTAAATCTTGGCCATAAAATTTAAGAGTTGGCTTATTTCACATCCTGTTTTAATGAAGCAGCAGGACATTGGGGTCTTGAATTATGCTTAACAAAATGAATATACTGTGGGATTTGTAGTTGGTGTGATTCAGAATTCATTTGGGTAAACTGCATGTGTCTATAGTCTTTAAGATCCTATTACTAACTTTTGTAGTAGTCTTCCAAGTGTGATTTTATTAATTTGTGCTATACCTGTAGTCATGATAAATGCTCTCAATTCCCCATGTTATGTACTAGGTTGTATATTAATATACACTTTGTATATTAATATACACTTTGAAATATTTGTTGAGATTTGCTAATTAATATAGTGTGTTTCCTTTAAAACTCTTTCTGTATTTGTCATTCAGTGTAATTTCACATTAAAATTTAGTGATCACCTCAACCTTATTTTCTTGGAAATAATTAATATAACTGCATCAAGATTAATAAAAATAGATTTGTCCATCCTAAATGGTTAGGCTAAGACTTACATGAGTGATCCTTAGGTTAAAATCTTGCAAGTTTTCCTCATCTCGCTAAGAGTAAAAGCTAAAGTTCTTTTCATGATTTACAAGCACCCATGTTCCCTGATAGCTCAGTTTGTAAAGAATCTGCCTGCAGTACAGGAGTCCTCGGTTCTATTCCTGGGTTGGGAAGATCCACTGGAGAAAGGATAGGCTACCCACCCCAGAATTTTTGGACTTCCCTTGTGGCTCAGAGGGTAAAGAATCCACCTGCAATGCGGGAGACCTAAGTTTAATCCCTGGGTTGTGCAGATCCCCTGGAGAAGGGAAAGGCTATCCACTCCAGTATTCTGGCCTAGAGAATTCCATGGATTATAGTCCATGGGGTTTCAGAGGGTCAGATATGACTGAGCGACTTTCAGTCATTGAGTACTTTGATACTTGTCTGAACTCATCCCCTCAAACTCCCTCTTACTCATAACATTCAGCTTGGTGGTACTGCTATGGATTATCATGAGGGTACCAAATGAAATGTGTGTGTGTTTGTGTAATTGTGTACTCTCCCAGTTGGAGGTTTTATCCCTTAGTGTAACTATCTGATTCTATATGTGCACCCTGAAATTTTAGCTGTCCCTCAGTCATGCCTTTGCCTATACTGTTCCATTAGTCTAGAATTAGCTTCTCTAAAATATCTTCAGGGAAGACTCCCTCAGTTTCTCAAAGACCTTGATCAGATTAGTTCTTAATGAATCTTTTCCTACAAGGACTTTTTACAAGTTGCACCACTTTTCTTCTAAGCACTCTTTTTCTTCACAACACTTGCCACTTTCTAATATGCTATACTATTTTTACTTACTCTTTTGGTTGTCTATATCCCTTCCTCACACATAGGACATAAATTCAGAGAGAATAAGGCATTTTTTGCTCACTTTTGCTAGAGAATCTCCAGCACCTAATTCAGTCTGGTGTGGAGTGTCTAATAAATATGCATTAAATAAAGGACTAGAATCTTCATCTAAATGCAAGTCTACCATTATTATCACTTCTCAAGAAATAGATCTTATGGTAGAAAAGGATGAAACAGTTCTTAGCTTTTCTTCTAATCAGAAGCCATTATCATACTTGAAACATGAAATGGAATCAAATTTCTAGATTTCTTTCTATTTGCATCTCTAGACAACATTTACAATCTATCTAGAAACATGCCAGAGATTAATTACGATGACATAGATAATAATATTATATATTATATAGTAATGGCAATAATCCTAGCTAATACTTCTTTAAAATATTAAATCTGAGACATAATTTTTATTAATTTCCCCCAATTTTATTATGATATTATTGGCATACAGTACTGTATAAGTTTAAGGTGTACAGCATAATGATTTGACTTATATACATTATGAAATGATTGCCAAAATAAGTTAATTTTTTATTTCTATTTATTAACTTTTTGTCTGTGCTCTGTGGCATGTGGAATCTTAGTTCCCTGACCAGGGATTGAACCCACACCCTCTGCATTGGAAGCATGGAGTCTTAACTGCTGGACCACCAGGGAAGTCCCACTCAATAAGTTTATTGAACATTCATCATCTTCTATAGATATGAGATTGAAGAAATATAAAAAAACTTTCCCCAGTGATAAGAACTCTTAGGATTTACTCTTTTAACAATTTTAATATACAACATACTGCAGATCAATTGCATGTTGTAGTACTTATTTATCTCATGACACTGTTTGTATCTTTTGACTGCCTTTATTCAATTATTTCTTTCCCTACTTTCTGGCTCTGGGAACCAAAAATCTGATATCTTTTTCTTGGAGTTTGCTTGTTTTTGAAGTATAATTGACCTGCAGCACTATATTAGTTTCTTTTATACAGCATAGTGATTTGATATTGCTATATATTTCAAAATAATCCCCATGATATGTAGTTACCATCTGTCACCAAAGATGTTACAAAATTATTGACTATATTCCCCACATTGTACATTTTATAGTCGTGACTCACTTGTTTTTCAACTGGAAGTTTGTATCCCTTTTTCCCTCTCCCCCATTTTTCTCCTTCCTTCACCCTCTCCCATCCGGTAACCTGTTGTTTCTTCTCTGTATCTATGATTCTGTTTCTGTGTTATTATGCTTGTTCATTTGTTTTGTTTTATATTTTTATTTTATTTTTCTTGGGGTTGATCTCACAGTCATGTGACGCAAATAAAAGATGGTGATTTTTGTTCATCATTGTTTTGTTATTTAGATTCCACATATAAGTGAGATCATACAGAATGTGTTTTTCTCTGACTTATTTCATTTAACATAATACACTCTAGGTCATCTATGTTTTCCTATAATGGAAGACTACATTAATATATGACTAATATTCAGTTGTGTGTGTGTATGTATATATATACATACACACACACCACATCTTTGTCTGTTCATCTATTAATAGGCACTTAGATTGCTTCCATGTCTTGTCTATTGTAAACAATACTTCAGTGAACATGTGAGTAAAGGTCTTCCCACGTGGTGCTAGTCATAAAGAAATCTCCTGCCAATGCAGGAAACATAAGAGCCATGGGTTCAATCCCTGGGTCGGGAAGATCCCCTGGACGAGGGCATGGCAACCCACTCCAGGATGCTTGTCTGGAGAACCCCAGGGACAAGGAGTCAAGCAGGCTACAGTCCATAGTGTCGGGAAAGAGTCAGAAACAAATGAAGCAACTTTGCACACACTCACACGAACATGAGTGCATATATTCTTTTTGAATGAGTGCTTTCATATTTTTGGGTAAATACCCAGAAGTAGAATCACTGGATTTTATTGTAGTTCTATTTTTAATTTTTTGCAAAATCTCCCTACTGTTTTCCATAATGACTGCACCATTTAACATTCCCATCAATAGTGCATGAGGGTTTTCTTTTCTCCACATCCTAGCTGACACTTGTCTTTTGAATAATAACCATTCTAACATGCATGAGGTGATATCTTATTGTGGTTTTGATTTGCATTTGCCTGATGATTAGTGGTATTGAGCACCTTTTCATGTGCCTCTTGACCATCTGTGTGTCTTCTTTGGGAAAATGTCTATTCAGATTGTCTTTTTTTTTTTTTTCTGCCTATTTTTAAAAGATTTTTTTTTTTTTTTTGATGTCGTATGAGTTCTTTGTATATTTTGGCTATTAACCCTTGTCAGATATATCATTTGCTTTTCACATTCAGTAGGTTACATTTTCATTTTTTGGTCATTTCCTTCACTATGCAAAATTTTTTTAATTTGAGGTGGTCCCATTTGTTCATTTTTGCTTTTATTTCCCTTATCTGAGGAGACATATACAAAATATCATTAATACTGATGTCAAAAATGTACTTTCCTATGTTTTCTTCTAGAAGTTTTATGGTTTGAGATCTTATATTTAAGTTTTTAATCCATTTGAGTTTATTTTTGTGCATGATATAAGAAAGAAGTCCAGTTTGACTTAGTTTTTGGTTGTAGCAATCCAATTTTCCCAACACCATTTATTGAAGAAACTGTCTTTTCCCTCTTGTATATTCTTGCCTCCTTTGTTATAGGTTAATTGCCCATACAAATGTGGGTTCATTTCTAGGTATTAGATTTTCTTAAGCTTTCAATATATGTATTTAAATTTTGCTAAATTTTATATAAATTTTATTAAATTACCTAATAAAAGTGTTAAATTTTTAGCAAACATTTTGATCGGCAATGCAGAGCAATATGATGCCTGCTTTAAATATGACGGAAGTCAACCACAAAAACTTAAAGTAACTTGTCCAGGGTTAGACATCTGGTAAGGAATAGATTTCAGATACCAAACAGGGATCTGCCTCAGAGTCCATGCTTTAACCAATGTGCCAAAGACTACTATTAACCACTACTCTATTTCCTGAAGTCTAGCTGTGGGGGAGTACAGGACTCTTTAACCTCTTTTCTATTTTATTTGTTTATTTATTTATTCTTTTATTTAGTTAGTTGGTAATTTGCATGTATATGTACTTTTTTTTTTTCTACTTGGGATTCATTGGGTATTTGCGTGTGGATTTTATGATAGCCATATCTAGTCTAGAGAATATGAGTCGGGTGAATTCCTTTATTTTCTAGAGGGGAATTTATTGGCTTCTAAACACAGTAAATCAAAAACTAATCTAAATAACTATTAAGTTGTTTCCATTTGACATTTCTGTTTTGTCTTGTTATATTAAGGGCATCATTTTTATTAGTCATTTGAACTTTTAGGTCTTAGGTTTGAAAGTAGTAAGTACCTGAGAGAACGTTTTTGTTCACACAGAGCCATGTAACTCTATCTTTATTTTAATATAATACTTTTCCCAAAAGTATTTGAGAGGAGATCTGTGCTTCCTTTTGGTTTTGACATATCTTGGTTCTCGTATTTGTTTTTTTTTTTTTTTTCACTTTTTGTGGTCATACCCTCTTTTTATTCTTTATCTTCGTTCATAGCACTGTGTAGTTTTAAATTCATATTTAGACTAAATGATGATTTTAAGAAGGTAGTCCTTGTGTCTTGATTCCCTTTTCATTCATTGTCTTCATGAGATAGCTTAATATATCTGGCTTTCATAAGGTATAGTTTATAGACTATATATATGAGTTTGAATATATGTCAAATAATATACAAAGCTCTCTACTTGATGCTTTTGGGATCAAACACTATCATAACACCCAGTGTCTTAAAAGAAGGCAGTTGTTTGACCTCCAACATAGCTGACCTTTAATCAACAGGGAACATATAAAATGTCCCTAGTGTGGAATGATGGTATTTAGATTATACATAAATGACACCAACTGTCAGTCAGTTTACTATTTCTGTGCATCAGTTATTGCATCTGAGAAGCAGAGTACTTTCTGTTCCCCTACAGTTCATCTAGTTTGAAGTAAGAAAATTTAAGAGTGCAGGAAAACAAACTGCCTTTTGCAGCCGAACTCTGTCTTCTCTGACAGATGGTTTGGTTGGGCGTCTTTACCATTCAGAGAAGTGTTATATTTGAAGAATGAAAGCATTGAAAGAGGCCATTTGTTTTATAGAAGCACGGTTTCAAATAACCATTACCACTGCCAATCTCTACTGTAATTCTCGGTTTTTCACATAGGTGTACAAGAAGCCCTGGGGTGATATTAAACATTCAGGCAATGTGTGTGTGTGTGTGTTTTTCTCCTTAAGTCATTAAGCACCCAGCATTTAATCTTTTCTATATGCAGATTAAAAATAAAGGCTGATTAAAGAGCAACAAAGGAAGATTCATTCAGAAAAAAATTGCATCATTATTGTTGGTTTCTTTAGTGCAAATAACTAATTTATTATGCAGAAGAATAAGAATTTATAAGAGTATTATTCCCCCAAGCAGATATAACACTTGTGAAGGTTATGGAGTATCTGTTTATTCTGCTAACCTAATTCTCTGCCCATCCCTCTTATCAATGCCTTTTTTCCATTCTGGTATAGAACAATCCAATCCTAGGACTATCCTACTGATTATACTTCAGGCTCTAGATCCCTCCTAATACTGTTCTCATATACTGATATCATGACTTGATTATACTATCTACTTGAATCATTCCACCTAATGGGAATTTGCTTTTATAACAATTTAAAATATTATTGACTTACTTGCTGAATATATTTATATTTTCCTAAGGATTAAAGGTACTTCCCAGGTGGCTCAGTGGTAGGGAATCTGCCTGCCAAGGCAGGAGAGCCAAGAGATGTGGTTTTTGATTCCTGTGTGGGAAAGATCCCCTTAAGTAGAAAATGGCAACCTATTCTGATATTCTTGCCTGGAAATCTCATGGATAGAGGAGACTGGCAGGCTACAGTCCATGGGGTAGCAAAAAATCAGACATGACTTAGCAACTGAGCATGCATGCACACAATGACTACAAAGCCTTGTCCTAAAGAAATAATGCAAATAGAGGGGAAGCAGATGTGCTTGTCATTCATTAAGAAAAAGAAAGAAGCAAGAAAATGATATTTGGGAACAAGAGATATTTTGTTTCTCAATTCTCAGTACTTTGTCCTAGTTTAGGTTATCCTATGAGCCCTTTTTACTAGCGTGTGACATGAGTGCAATTGTGCGGTAGTTGGAGCATTCTTTGGCATTGCCTTTCTTTGGGATTGGAATGAAAACTGACCTTTCCAGTCCTGTGGCCACTGCTGAGTTTTCCAAATTTGCTGGCATATTGAGTGCAGAACTTTCACAGCATCATCTTTCAGGATTTGAAATAGCTCAACTGGAATGCCATCACCTCCACTAGCTTTGTTCGTAGTGATGCTTTCTAAGGCCCACTTGACTTCACATTCCAGGATGTCTGGCTCTAGATGAGTGATCACACCATTGTGATTATCTGGGTCATGAAGATCTTTTTGTACAGATCTTCTGTGTATTCTTGCCACCTCTTCTTAATATCTTCTGCTTCTGTTAGGTCCATACCATTTCTGTCCTTTATCGAGCCCATCCTTGCATGAAATGTTCCCTTGGTATCTCTAATTTTCTTGAAGAGATCTCTAGTCTTTCCCATTCTGTTGTTTTCCTCTATTTCTTTGCATTGATCGCTGAAGAAGGCTTTCTTATCTCTTCTTGCTATTCTTTGGAACTCTGCATTCAGATGTCTATATCTTTCCTTTTCACCTCTCTTCTTTTCACAGCTATTTGTAAGGCTTCCCCAGACAGCCATTTTGCTTTTTTGCATTTTATTTTCCATGGGGATGGTCTTGATCCCTGTCTCCTGTACAATGTCATGAACCTCATTCCATAGTTCATCAGACACTCTATCTATCAGATCTAGACCTTTAAATCTATTTCTCACTTCCACTTTATAATCATAAGGGATTTGTTTTGGATCATGCCTGAATGGTCTAGTGGTTTTCCCCACTTTCTTCAATTTAAGTCTGAATTTGGTAATAAGGAGTTCATGATCTGAGCCACAGTCAGCTCCTGGTCTTGTTTTTGTTGACTGTATAGAGCTTCTCTGTCTTTGGATGCAAAGAATATAATCAATCTGATTTCACTGTTGACCATCTGATGATGTCCATGTGTAGAGTCTTCTCTTGTGTTGTTGGAAGAGGGTGTTTGCTATGACCAGTACATTTTCTCGGCAAAATTCTATTAGTCTTTGCCCTGCTTCATTCCGCATTCCAAGGCCAATTTGCCTGTTACTCCAGGTGTTTCTTAACTTCCTACTTTTGCATTCCAGTCCCCTGTAATGATAAGGACATCTTTTTTGGGTGTTAGTTCTAAAATGTCTTGTAGGTCTTCATGGAACCATTCAATTTCAGCTTCTTCAGCGTTACTGGTTGGGGCATAGACTTGGATTACCGTCATACTGAATGGTTTGCCTTGGAAACCAAAAGTAACATAAAAGAAGATGACAAATTTATATTACTTGTTCTAAAACTTATTCAAATTTATTTTCTGTTTTCTCTTTGCTTCAAGCTATATTCTTTTTTTAGTGAGATATGCTTGATATATAACACTGAATTAATTTTAGATGTATAATATAATGATCTGGTATATGTATGTATTGCAAAATTATCACCATAAATCTAGTTAATCTCTATCAACCACACAGAGTTACAACATTTATTTCTTGTGATGAGAACTTTTAAGATTTACTCTCTTACCAACTTTCCAATATACAGTATATATTTTTGTTACCTATTGTCACAATTAACATCTTTCCAGGTGACGAAGTAGTAAAGACTCTGCCTGCAAATGTAGGGAATGCAAAGAGACACAAGTTTCATCCCTGGGTCAGGAAGATGCCCTGGAATAGGAAATGATAACCCATACCAGTATTTTTACCTGGAGAATTCCTTGGACAGAGGAGCCTGGTGGATTCTTCCAGTCAAGATTGGAAAGAATACAACATAACTGAGCAACTGCACACACATAGTCATAATTACACCCTTAGGAATAGTTATCTAATAGCTGGAAGTATATATCTTTTGATCATCTTCACCCATTTTGCTGACCTCCTAACCACTGCCTCTGGCCCCACCAATCTGTTCTCTGCATATATTTTTGTTGTTGTTATTGTTTTTTAGATTTCATATATACATGGGATCATACAACATACGTCTTTCTCTGTCTGACTTATTTCACTAAGCCTAATGTCCTAGGTCCATTCATGTTGTTGTAGATGGCAGAATTTCCTTCTTTTTGTGACTGAATAATATTCCAGTCTATGTATATACCACATTTTCTTTATTCATTCATTTGTCAGTGGATGCCTCAGCTACTTTGATATCTTGGCTATTGTAAATTATGCTGCAGTGAACCTGGAAGTGCATATATTTTTTCAAGATATTTTCTTTGTTTTGAATAAATACCGAGAGTGCAATTGCTGAATCAAAGGCTAGATTCTTGACATTGTTCTTATGCAAGTTTTTCTAACCTCTGTAAAATTCTTCTAAATTCAGGATAAAATTCATCTTAAACCAAGTTTAGGCTCTCCAGCCTTTAGAGTCAATGCTATTTAGCATTCTATCCACTAATGATATGCCTGATTATTTGACTGTTGGATTTTGTGTTACATTAGCTCTTTTCAGGCACAAAACAAAAATACTGTTTGCTAGGTGTGTGTGAATATTCCACCTAAGATTTACAATAGATTATAAAACATGCATTCTAGGAATGAATAAAATTATCATTCTGAAAACATTTGACAAGAAACCCATATGAATTATTTTTATGTTAGAGAGGTTTTATTTTCATGCAGTTTTATTTCCATTCAGATTAGCTTAAGTGTGTGGATACAACAAAACAAAACAAAACAAAAAACTATGTTCAATTTGATCTTTCATAGTTAGGTTCATAAAGGGAATGAAATTTTAAAATTTTTTGTAGAAAATCTGCTTTGTTTAATGCTTAAGAGGGGTAGGATGGACCTCTGTCAATTCTACCCAGTTACCAGTGATGTGGTTCTCCTTCCTCACAATTATTACCTCTCCACGTGTTGAAGACACTTGTCTGCTAATTCAGGAGACCTGCAAATGTTATTCCAGATAGGGCTGAGCAAGTCTTGACATCATTGGCAGGATGTGTTAAGGTGGAAGTTCCATGGGTAATGGACTGGCATCTGTAGATTGAGGTCCACCCCACCACTAGAGGCATCCTGCTCTCCAGGTAATGAACTATCTCTCTGTATTCACTGGGCTTCCACAAGTCTCCCTGCCACTGGCCTCTCAGCATGATGGGCAGTCTCCTTGTGAGGATGCCATTTCTTGCCACATGAAAGCCATATAAATTAAAAAAATATTCTTTCTATGTTAAAGTTGCTCTTATAGGTATATGATAAAAAAAATTAAAAACGAGAGGATGAGCATCAATACTTTTTTTTTTTTAAGTCTTCTATTCATCTTTGAAATCTTGCTTAATTGGGATCCTTTGCCAAAACCCTCCAATAAGAGAATACTGTATTTGCACTTATATTCATCTTTAACTCACAATTGAGAATCACCTTCATTTTCTTGGCAGAAGTAGTTCTTTTCTCTTTCCTTGCAACTTGACTTTTAATAATAAAACTGCTTAATTTTGGTATTCATAAACTTAGATAAAGTCAAGGTTGTGTTAGTATCATTTTGGTTTACTCGCACAAAATTTTAGTTACTCTGCAGTTTTTTGTTCTTATGGTATCCATTTTCCATTCTTTCAATATTTATTGTGCAGAGCCTACTGATATCATAGTTGACATTTGCTGCCAAGAATCATGATCTATTGGGGGTTGGGGTACAGATGAAGATGGATGGATTGACATATGAAAAGAAAGTGCTGAATCTTTACAAACTAGCTTAACTCTTAAGAGACTTCTGTGTACCTACCTGTGTATGAGTGTGCTTGTGCTATTTGCTCAGTCCTGTCTGACTCTTTGCAATCCCATAGACTGTAACTCACCAGGCTCCTCTAATTGAAAATTTTTTATCATATTTAAGAATCATACTTCATGCAAACATGGTTGAACGTAGAGATTATCATATTAAGTGAAGTAAGTCAGACATGGAAAGACAAATACCATATGATATCATTTATATATGGAATCAAATATATGACACAAATGAACCTATCTTCCCTGATAGCTCAGTTGGTAAATAATCTGCCTTCAATAAAGGAGATCCTGGCTTGATTTCTGGAATGGGAAGATCCAGTGGAGAAGGGCTAGACTAACCACTCCAGTATTCTTAGGCTTCCCTGGTGGCTCAGCTGGTAAAGAATCTGCCTGTAATGTGGGACACTTGGGTTAAATCCCTGGGCTGGGAAGAACCCCTGAAGAAGAGAAAGGCTACCCACTCTGGTATTCTGGCCTAGAGAATTCCATGGACTGTATAGTCCATGGGGTCACAAAGAGTTGGACACAACTGAGCAAATTTCACTTCATTTCAGTGAAACAGAAACAGACTCACAGATATAGAGAATAGACTTGTGGTTGCCACGGTGGGGGCTTCCCAGGTGGCTCAGAGGTAAAGGATCTGCCTGCCGACATAGAGACAGGGATAATCCCTGGGTCGGGTAGATCCCCTGGTGAAGGAAATGACAACACTCCATTATCCTTGCCTGGGAAATCTCAAGGACAGAGGAGCCAGGCAGGCTACTGTCCATGGAGTCACAAAAGAATTGGAAACCACTTAGCCACCAAACAACAACTCCTGTCACTGAGAGCACTTTGATTTTCCAGCAGGTTGGAAGTAGAAAGGATCGATTGGCCATCTGATGCTCAACCAGGAGACAAAAGGGTAGATGGGAGTTTGGAGGGTTGAGAAGTGCTGCATCCAGTCTCTCTAAGATGTTGGCTCTCGTCTGGAGGCCCTGTGAGGTTACAGAAGGAAGTAAGAGCCATTACGTAAACCCAAATGGTATCTGTTTGTGACTAAGGGGAAATGCCCCAGAAGTAACAGGCTTGTATCCCTGCTTTGGGGGAATTACTTACAGCAAGTGTCACAGCTCAAGGCAGTAGATATCAAATTACATACGTTCAAGCCCTCTTTAAAGGGAGAATTTTCTCATTGCCCTTTAAGTTGAGGTGAACTGATTTAATTATAGTATACTTTAAAAGCGTACAAACTTAGCTGTAGGTATAAATCCCTTGTGTTTATAGCTCTGTGTTGTTGCTGTTGTTCAGTGGCTAAGTTGTGTCTGACTCTGTGATGCCAAGGACTATAACCTGCCAGGCTCCTCTCTCCATGGGATTTCCCAGGCAAGAATACTGGAGTGGGTTGTCATTTCCTATTCCAGGGAATCTTCCTGACTCAGGGATTGAACTCACGTCTCCTGCAATGGCAGGCAGATTTTTTACTTCTGAGTCACCAGAGAAGCCCATTTATAGTTCTTTCACACTGACTTCCCTGTTGGCTCAGACAGCAAAGTGTCTGTGGGAGACCCGGGTTCAATCCCTCGGTTGGGAAGATTCCCTGGAAAAGGAAATGGCAACCCACTCCAGTATTCTTGCCTGGGAAATCCCATGGATGGAGGAGCCTTGTAGGCTACAGTCCACGTGGTCCCAAAGAGTCGGACACGACTGAATGACTTCACTTTCACTTTCTTTCACACTCATGAAACAAAAATATTTAAAATATTTATAGGTAGTATACAAAAGATATAAAAAATATATAAAACCACTTCAATCTACCAATTTTAATATTAAAAATGTCTTCTCAAAGTGCATCAGACACCTACAATAAAGAACATGAGTCAAGTATAAAGTATATGAATTTTACATTTATTATGTAATATTTATATTCACCTGTAAAAACTCTAAAGGTTAAGGTGAACTATTTACAGCAGCCCAGAGGACTCACTCATGGCCTTTTGAAGTCAATACTGTCAGTCAGCCACCACCTTTGCCTCAGAATTGTACAGTGTGCACTTTTTCATGTCTAACTTCTTTCCCTTTTACATTGTCTTTGATACCCTTCAAAATGGTGTTATCTTAATATAATAAAAGCTGGTTCTTGCTGTGATACAGCAATGGTACTGCAGAGATGAGTCCAAGATGATGATCAAGGCCAACTCTCTGTGACATTTGGATCTACCAGACCACATGCATCCTGTGATTGGGCAACCCTTTCACTGTTTTTGCCTAATATCTTTTATTTTTTTTTTGTATTACAACTATCACAAAAGTAAAAAATTAAAAAATTTAGCAGATCATTTTTATAACTCTAAACCTGTGGACCTGAAGTTGGCATATCTTGATTCAGCGGAGTAATTATTGATAACTAACCATAGAAACCTTAAAAGATATTTGAGTAATAGCAGTCTAGGGGGGCTTTCACTGGGAAGCTCTTTTAGAAGAGGAGAAGCAAAAAGTCTCTTTTCCCAGTTCACATTGTATCTAGGGGCTTGTGCTGATTCTAGATGACATTTTGTTTTTAGCTAATGGGTTGTTTTCTTTTTTTTTTTTTATAATTGGTATAATTTATTGGAGGTCAATTTGGCAGCACAGATGCATTTTAGTGCATACTCTTTTTTTTTTTTTTACAATATTTTATTGGTTTTGCCATACATCAACATGAATCCGCCACAGGTATACACGTGTTCCTCATCCTGAACCCCCATCCCTCCTCCCTCCCCATACCATCCCTCTGGGTTGTCTCATCTTTTCAGCTTACCTGGACAAAATTTGAACTTATTGCATTAATTCTGACAATACTTTCAGGTTCTTCAGAAACTGCATCTGTGTTCAGCACTAAGTTTGAGAGAAAGTTACAATAGGGACCCTGCAAATAACTAGACCAGTGCCCATAACGTCAGAATAATGTTCTCCTTTTGTAACCAAGTGAATTGATAAAAAAAAATTGACACTAGCACAGCTCTGTTCTCAGGAGGGCTGTTAGAAAGGCTATGGAATGAAACTGGGGGCAATAAAAGGACCCTGTCATGTCATTTGTAAAATTCTTTATAGCAGCCCTTGAAATTAAATGCATTCTTTATAGCTATGCTTATACGGTAGTTTTATTCAAGTACTTATTTCAGATCTTTGGGGAAGAGTGTTCTTACAGGCATCGAAAAAGTTGTAAAAGTGAGGTGAAAGTAGAAATGAATAAATGCTAGTGCTTAAACAAGATTTTCCAGTTTTCAAGCCTCCAACAGAGACCATATAAACCCATAATTAATAATTTGTCAGTTAGATAATAACTCTTTCTTTTATTTATGTGTGGATTCAAATTGTCTTTTTATTTCAGAAACAAAACAAACATGGATGTACTCAAAATCAGGCTATTGAAGGAAACAACTTGAATGTCAAATAGGTTTCAGTGGTTTTCTACACTGATCACAACATTTTCAGCACTTACTGGAAATCTATGAAATAGCATAAATCACAACAAGTTGGGTAATTTTTATTACTCTAATCCCAAATGGCCAGATGGTGGACTAAAAACTCTAAATTTTTCTCTAGACTTCACTAAGCTCTGTTAGGTAAACACTTTTGGCTTCTCAGGGAAAGATTCCTCCCACAGCTTTCGCTATTGTTTGGTTTCCTGTTTTGGGTAAGACCTTCATTGAACATAATCAAGCTACCGATCAACCTACTATACAAACTAACCAACCACCATGTAAACAAATATTTGGTTCTAAACTCTTCTGCCATGAAGAGCAGAAAATCTGTTCTAGATGTCTGAAGGAGCTATGGGTTTCTCATCTTTTAAAACTACTTTTGTTGAATAAGAAAGAGTACAAATGAAAGAATAACTATAGAAAAATTAATTTTCAATGAAGGAATAGATATGAGTCTAAAATGATAAATCCCAGGAGGGATCATGCTTTTTGGTACTGATCATGCAGCCATAAAGAATTGTGCCATCTTCACTTTGGGAGTGCACTTTGTAGTAGTTATTAATGCTATTTTGCAGGTATCTGTGAGTCTCCTTGAGATCTGTAGAAACAATTTCGTGCTCTTTGAATTTGGCTTTTGCCAGGTGACTTGCCTTGCCAGCCAAATGTAAGGAGTGATTCAAGTCATTTCTGGAAAGAAGTTTTAAGGGATACTGTGACTTGCCTCAGTCTTTCTCTCTGAAATGGTGACTCCAGACAATGGCTGCTGTATTCACATGGTTCCTTCCCAGAATGAGGATAATGCAGGACGGAACCACAGCCAGATGAGGAGGAACCAGGATCATCAAACAGAAATACTCCTTGTGCTTCAAGGCACTGAAATTGGGGTGTTGGTATTATTGAGTCTTCACTTACTGTGTTCCATGTCATCCACTCTCTGTGGCAAGAGTCAGCAGAAAAAGACAACAGCTCACACCCACCTACATGCTCAGAGTCTAAAAGGGAATATACTTGGGAAAAAGGCAGGAAAGATTGGAAAAGAGAGGGGAGTTATGGGCGGGAAGAATCATTGAGAGGAGGGGAGAGGAAAACCAGAATATATTTTGATTATTTTTCACTCAAATAATTATTATCTGTGGTGTTCATTTTTCTCACTTAAAAAGTATATTATGAAGAAAATAACTTGAGAAGAAAAGCATAAAAGCTTATTTTAAGCAAATTCCCATATAATTTTATTTTGGTACACACATCTGATGATTAGGGAGTAAAAGGGCCTATAAAATTCATGTTCCAGTGTGAAATGATTGATTGTGGTCTTAAACGTTTCTGAGGACGTTCAGAGACCACTGATGGTGACTGTTGGCAAATGTAGCTGGTGTATATGCAGATGATGAGTCTGTTTGCATGATGACAACAAATATAATGTATGTTGAAAAATGGGGAGTTCAAATCTGCAAACACTTCTTGTGAACATCATCAGTCAGTTACACAGACTCAGTATTTATTTAGCTTTGAGACACTGCTAAGAAGAAAGAACATTCTAATTCTAAATAAGTCAATTTGTTTGCTACTAAAATTACCCATTCAATCCCAACAGAAGAGATTGTACACGTTAAGTATGCCACAAACAAAAAGAATCAGAACAGAAAGACAGATACACTCAGAGTCTTCCATTAGGTTCTGAACCTAATTCAATTCAAGGATCACTCAGTGTTTACCACATGCTTTGTTCGTGAACCATGATGTATTGTTCCCATTATTTAACAAAGAAAAACAATAGGAGCCATAAGAAAACAAAAGCAGCTAACTCTCAGAATGGTTACTGATTGAGGACTTGGAAAAAGTGCTTTAATATGGAAGGTTATTTAATCCTCTCCATCACACTGTTAGTAAGGGACTATTGATCCTGTTTGGAGAAGGCAATCGCACCCCACTCCAGTACTCTTGCCTGGAAAATCCCATGGATGGAGGAGCCTGGTAGGCTGCCATCCATGGGGTCGCTGAGAGTTGGACATGACTCAGTGACTTCACTTTCACTTTTCGCTTTCATGCATTGGAGAAGGAAATGGCAACCCACTCCAGTGTTCTTGCCTGGAGAATCCCAGGGACGGGGGAGCCTGGCAGGCTGCCGTCTATGGGGTCACACAGAGTCGGACACGACTGATGCGACTTAGCAGCATTGATCCTGTTATAGGAAGAAGACATTGGGACAGAAAGAGGGCAAGTGACTTGCCGGCAGTCTCCTGGCATACAAGTAGTTAAATCAAGAATTGAACCCAGATAGTGGGGTTACAGAGTCAGAAGTCCTCTCTTTGCTGGAAAGAGAGTAGGAAATTAGAGGACTCAAAGTATAAAGTCAGAGTCTAACTTCCAATAATTGTGATTGGCTTTTATTAATATTTGGTATTTAAGATTGTGAAATACTATTACAATGACAAAAGTATATTTTTTAAATGGAAACTGCTTTTTATCTTCTTACTTTCTATGGCTATACTCTTTGCTTTTCCATTGTTATTCTAGATATTTTTCAAAACCTTACAGAATTTTTATATAGTTATTAAACTTATAGAATAATTTTATATTTTATTTATTTTATTTTTCCACTAAATAATTCTCTATACCCTGTCTCTTATACACATCTTTCTTGCCTGGGAAATCCCATGGATGGAGGAGCCTTGTAGGCTACAGTCCACGTGGTCCCAAAGAGTCGGACACGACTGAATGACTTCACTTTCACTTTCTTTCACACTCATGAAACAAAAATATTTAAAATATTTATAGGTAGTATACAAAAGATATAAAAAATATATAAAACCACTTCAATCTACCAATTTTAATATTAAAAATGTCTTCTCAAAGTGCATCAGACACCTACAATTATGCTGTCTCTTATACACATCTTTTAATGGATGTCTAATATTTCACAGAGTTGATGGATTAGAATTTATTATATGATTTCCTGCTACTGGCCATTTAAGTTTTTCTTGATTATTTCATCTTATAAATAGTGCCATAATGGGTTTTAATTAACAATTTTCTTACAAAAATATATTATCATGGATCTACTTATAATTCATAAGTTGTATTGCCTAAAGTAAAATTATGTTTTTGTTTATTCTGTCATCAGTGTATAAATGCAATGCTATTACTATAATTTTAACAACATTTGGAATTATCATTATTTTAGGTTTTGGCTGTTTTAGAGGGTAAGGATTGGTATATGCTATTTAATAGGCTTCATTGATGTATTGGGGTCATTAATTAATGCGCTATCTTCTGATTTACTAAAAAAATATGTAGCATCTTCATTTCCTTTCATAATTGATGTTTTTATGTGACAGTTCATACAGTGTTGCATTCTACTTAAATAATTAGTCTACTCAAAGTTATATACTTTATTGGAACTTATTGAGCTTTTTGAGACTGCTCATCCACTTCAGGGAAATACTTTGTGTTTCATAGCTGTACCCAACCTCCCCACTCACCTGGCATGCTGGAATCTGGAAATTTAAGGGAACTATTTTATCCTTGCCATGGTAGGGCAGGGGTCTTACAGGATTGCCTGTATTCTAGACATCCAGCAATTTCTGTGGGTCAGTGCTGATTCAGTTCTGGCCTCTGTACCAGTGATCTCTGAAGTATGAGTGATGCCATGGATGCCTTCTGACTTTGGGAATGACTCTGGGCTGAGCTACTTCAAATCCTAAAAGATGCCACTGAAGTGCTACACTCAATACCTCAGCAAATTTGGAAAACTCAGCAGTGACCACAGAACTGAAATAAGTTTCCATTCCAATTCCAAAGAAGGATAATGTCAAAAAATGTTCGAACTACTGTAAAATTGCACTCACTTCTTATTTTAGCAAGGTAATGCTCAAAATCCTTTAATCTAGGCTTCAGCAGTACATGAACCAAAAACTTCCAGAACTTCCAGATGTACCAACTGGGTTTAGAAAAGGCAGAGGAACCTGAGATTAAGTTGCCAACACTCTCTGGATAATGGAGAAAGCAAAGGAATTCCAGAAAAACATGGACTTCTCCTTCATTGACTATGCTGTGGTTTTGACTGTGTGGATCACAACAAACTGGAAAATTCTTGAAGAGATGGGCATACCAGACCACCTTGCCTGTATGTGGGTCAAGAAGCAACAGTTAGAACCAGACACGAAACAACAGACTGGCTCAAAATTGGAAAAGGAATATAAGGCTGTATATTGTCACTCTGCTTATTTAACTTGTATACAGAGTACCTCATGTGAAATGGCAGGCTGGATGAATCACAGCTGGAATTAAGATTGCTGAGAGAAATATCAACAACTTCAGATATGCAGATGATACCACTCTAATGACAGAGAGTGAAGAGGAAACTAAAGAGCCTCTTGATGAGTGTGAAAGAGGTGAGTGAACAACCTGGCATGAAACTCAACATTAAAGAACTAAGATCATGGTATCTGGTCCCATCACTTCGTGGCAAATAGAAAGGGAAAAAGTGTTGACAGATTTTATTTTTCTTGGGCTCCAAAATCCCTGTGGATGGCGACCTCAGTCATGAAATTAAAAGACATTGCTCCTTGGAAGGAAAGTTATGGCATACCTAGACAACATATTAAAAAGAAGAGATATCACTTTGCTGACAAAGGTCCCACATAGTCACAACTAGGGGGCTTTCTTGGTGGCCCAGATGATAAAGAATCCACCTGCAATTCAGGAGACCTGGGTTCAGTCCCTGGATGGAGAAGATTCCCAGGAGAAGGGATTAGTTATGCCCTCCAGTATTCTTACCTAGGGAATTCCATGGACAGAAGAGGCTGGTGGGCTAAATCTGTGTCTCAAATAGTTGGAAATGACTGAGGGACTGACACTTTCATGGTTTTTCCAGTAGTCATGTATGGATGTGAGAGTTGGACCTTAAAGGAGGCTGAGCACTGAATAATTGATGTTTTTGAATTGTGATGCTGGAGAAGACTCTTGAGAGTCTCTTAGACTGCAAGGAGATCAAACCAGTCTTCCTAAAGGAAATCAACCCTGAATATTCACTGGAAGGACGAAGGCTTAAGGTGAAGCTCCAACACTCTGGCCACCTGATGAAAAGAGATGACTCACTGGAAAAGACCCTGATGCTGGGAAAGATCAAGGTCAGGAGAAGAAGGGGTGACAGAGAATGAGATATTTGGATGGCATCATTGACTCAATGGACATGAATTTGGGCAAACTCTTAGACATAGTGAAGGACAGGCAAGCCTGGCCTGCTGCAGTCCATGGCATCAGGAAGAGTCAGACATGACTGAGTGACTGAACAAAAGCATTCATTGGAAGGACATGCTGAAACGGAAGCTCCAATACATTGGCCATCTGGTGGGAAGAGCTGACTCATTGGAAAAGATTCTGATGCTGGGAAAGATTGAAGGCAGAAAGAGAAGGGTGTGACAGAGGATGAGATGATTAGATAGCATCACTGACTCAGTGGACCTGAATTTGAGCAAACTTCAGGAGATAGTGAAGGACAAGGGAAGCTGGCCATGCTGCAGTCCATGGAGAGAGGACTTAGTGACTGAATGAAAACAACAAAACTAGGTGCCCCTCCAGGAGTTTACACCCTGAATAGCAAATCCTGTGGACAGCAGCCCCTTTTCTGACGGGAGGCCCCCCTTCTCCTGTAAACCCTGAACTCTCACTTGCAGGTGTGGTAGCTTGTGAATCCCCAGCACACACAGCAAAGGAGCCAGAAGGCTGCCTTCCTTGGGTCATTTACCTAAACATCTGCCCCAGTGCAGCACTGGCATTTTTCCCCTTCCCACGTTAACATTAATCCTATGAGGAATTCTTTCCTAGAGGATGTAAGCTGCCTGCACACGACAGGGAGAGGATGCCAGCAGCATCCACAGTTTTCCCAGTGGGTCCTGATCACACTGAACACAGTTTAGTATGTTTTATTGGACATTTCCCCTGTAGCTCCATTAGGAAAAGATGAGATTAGAGTATGTAATTCTCTCCTCAACTTCCATCTTTGTATTGCCTTTTTTTTTTTTTTTGGTGTGTGTGTGTGTGTGTGATTTTATTTTTTCTTAAGATGTTATCCATCCTCCCTCCTTGTATGAGATTCAGTGGGTGGGGGTGGGGGACAGGAGGGAGTTGATTGCTAAATCAAGAAACATTTAGATTATTTTTTAAAATTTGCAAATCGAAGTCTGATATGCAAACAGTAATATGCATACACCTGAAGCTCTATGACTTCACACAGTGAAAATCCCTGTGGCCATCACCTGGGTCACAAGGCCAAAGAGGAGCAGCACCCAGACTCTTCCATCCTGCCGCCTTCCCAGTCACCCGATATCCCTTGGTGCCAGTGGCCAGATGTGGTTTTCTCGTTTCTTTCCTCCTTTCTTTCTTTCTTTTTTTTTATTGTTGTTTGTCCCTCGCCCCCAACTGGAAGTAAGGAAAGTTTCCTAAAACTTTGGCCTGATGTTTTTAATCAGTTTTGATAAATTTTGATCCTAAATGAAATCAGTCCTGAATATTCATTGGAAGACTGATGCTGAAGCTGAAACTCCAATACTTTGGTCACCTGATACAAAGAACTGACTCATCAGAAAAGACCCTGATGCTGGGAGGGATTGGAGACAGGAAGGGAAGGGGATGACAGAGGATGAGATGGCTGGATGGCATGACTGACTTGATGGACCTGAATTTGAGTGAACTCCAGGAGTTGGTGATGGACAGGGAAGCCTGGTGTGCTGCAGTCCATGGGGTCACAAGGAGTTGGACACGACTGAGTGACTGAGCTGAACTGAACTGAACTGAATACTCTTTATTGATTCTGTCTCACCATCTCTACTTCTTGGACTCCAGTATTTTCCCCATTTGTTATCTATCTTATGAATATTTTCTATCCTAAACTATACTAATTCTAATTTCTGCAATGTCCAGCCAGTTTTTAAATCTATCTGGTGAATTATTTTTTCAGTGATACTATTTAAAATTTTTATTTTTATTTGATTTTCTATATGCATTCCAATTATGTGGTAAAATTCTTCATTTTTCATCTATGTTCAAATATATTAATCATAATTATTTAGATTGGACAATTTCAGTCTTCTGTTACTATTTCTATTCCTTTTTTCTTTTTTCCTTTTTCTTCAGGTTATTTGGTTCTGAATCTCAGCATGTCAGGTACTTTTTGATTCAGTTCTAAATATTAGATGTAAAATTGTGGAAGCATTGATTATTTTCTTTCTTCCTTTGGCCAAAGTTAGTATGTATCAGTCAGGCCTACCTGATTGATCATCTTCTGTAGCCTTCTCAATAGTCTATGACTGTCAGTACTCTATAGACATTTGAAAAAAAAAGGTGTGTTCTTTATTGGCAGTGACCATATATGTCAACTAGATTGACCTTATCGATTATATTATTAAAGTTTTCTATAGACATTTATTTTTCTTTAATTTAATATCCAGTAAATTGAAAGAACTGAAATAAAATTTTGTTGCTGCACTGCTCTTTTATATCTCTCATAATTTCTGGCATAACATTTTTGCTCTTGTTTGATATTCAGTTATGACAGCCATAACTGTACTACATTTATCATTAGTTAGTAGCTTTTGGTATTATGAAGTTTCCTTTTAGCCAAGTTTAATACTTTTGGGTTGAAATTTATGTTTTTTTTTTATTATGATTGCAGCATTAATTTTTTCTTGTTTGTTTACAGTTGCATATTCTTTGATTTTTAACTTTAGAAATCAGTTATAGACATCCTACTATTGATATGTAGCTTATGCTCTAATCTACATATTTTTTAACAGCTGAGTTTAATACATTTATCATGATAGACAAGTGGGGTTTGCCAACAAAGATCCATCTAGTCAAGGCTATGGTTTTTCCAGTGGTCACGTATGGTGTGAGAGTTGGACTAGAAAGAAAGCTGAGTGCCAAAGAATTGATGCTTTTGAACTGTGGTGTTGGAGAAGACTCTTGAGAGTCCCTTGGACTGCAAGAAAATCCAACCAGACCATCCTAAAGGAGATCAGTCCTGGGTGTTTATTGGAAGGACTGATGCTGAAGCTGAAACTTCAATACTTTGGCCACCTCATGTGAAGAGTTGACTCACTGGAAAAGACTGTGATGCTGGGAGGGATTGGGGGCAGGAGGAGAAGGGGACGACCGAGGATGAGATGGCTGGATGGCATCACAGACTCGATGGACGTGAGTCTGAGTGAACTCCGGGAGTTGGTGATGGACAGGGAGGCCTGGCGTGCTGCGATTCATGGGGTTGCAAAGAGTACCTTTCTGCTTTAAAAATTTTAAAAGCCTTATCATTTCTACATAAAAAAATTATTACATATTTTACTCATGTTTTTCTATTATTTAATTTACTTATGCAGTTAAATAGTGCATATGTTAAAATGCTCATTTATAGTCTTTTTGCTGAATTTCCCTAGCCATATTATGGTTGGCTAAAGTTAGGCATCTAGCAATTTCTTCAAGAAAAGTTCATAAGAATGTTACTATCAAAGTCCTTGCATGTTCAGAACTGTGCATCTGTAATGTTTATAACAAAGATAGAGCTTTGCTTGAATGCTTTTTCAATTACTTTCTGATACTGAATGTTACTACAGAGAAACTTGAGTTACCCTCAATTTTTTCTTTGTACATAGAGTGATTTTATGATATATCTTTAAGAGCAAGTCACTTTTGATAAAGAATAGAGCGTAACTGCACAGACACTGGGTAAATAGGTGCAAACCAGAATTCCCTTCATCAAGTTGGTATGCATGGACACCTAACTTACTAACATGCTTTCAATCATGGATAGCTGATTTTGCTTTTCTTAGAGAACCCAAGTTATGTGAATCTTGATTCTCTTTTGATTGTACATGTTTCAGTTATTTTATCTGTAGTACTTTAACATGAAAAATTTTCATTTTATTTCTTTCTCAATATCCCTTATTCTGTTTTTCAGTGTTTAGTTTCTTTTTGCATCTTTCAACTTTATTGTGTGTGTGTGTATTGATCTTATTTCTTTGTATGCCTGAGTTCTGCCAACACATTTTAATCCACTTGCTATTTTGTCATTTCTTTGCTAAATTCTTTCTTAGAAACAAGTAATCTTTTTTAATTAAAGAAGAGACTTTTTATTGATCTAAGTAAGTACATGTAAAGATAAATACCATTGTATTGTGTCAGACTTTATTTTTTTGAGCTCCAAAATCACTGCAGATGGTGACTGCGGCCATGAAATTAAAAGACGCTTATTCCTTGGAAGAAAAGTTATGACCAACCTAGATAGTATATTCAAAAGCAGAGACATTACTTTGCTGACTAAGGTCCGCCTAGTCAAGGCTATGGTTTTTCCAGTCGTCATGTATGGATGTGAGAGTTGGACTGTGGAGAAGGCTGAGTGCCAAAGAAGTGATGCTGTTGAACTGTGGTGTTGGAGAAGACTCTTAGAGTCCCTTGGACTGCAAGGAGATCCAACAAGTCCATTCTGAAGGAGATCAGCCCTGGGATTTCTTTGGAAGGAATGATGCTAAGCTGAAACTCCAGTACTTTGGCCACCTCATGAGAAGAGTTGACTCACTGGAAAAGACTCTGATGCTGGGAGGGATTGAGGGCAGGAGGAGAAGGGGACGACTGAGGATGAGATGGCTGGATGGCATCACTGAGTCGATGAACATGAGTTTGGGTGAACTCCGGGAGTTGGTGATGAACAGGGAGGCCTGGTGTGCTGCGACTCATGGGGTCGCAAAGAGTCAGACATGACTGAGCGACTGAACTGAACTGAACTGATGCCAACCATTTGAGATATAAACTCACAGAAGCATCGTTGTATACATAGTATCCATGTATCCAAATACACATGAAATCTATTTCTTACTGACTGGAATATTCTTTATTCTCAAATTTCCAGATATCATTTACTGAAGTTTACTACATATTAGGTAATGAGGAATAGTTAAATAATAACAAAATAAAAAAAGATCCAGACCCCTTTTGCTGACCATAATTACAGTACACCAAAAATTAATACTAGAAAATAATCACAAGTGGTGCAGTGGTAAAGAATCAGCCTGCCAATGCAGGAGATGCAGAAAATGTGAGTTCAATCCCTGGGTCAGTAAGATTTCCAGAGTAGGAAATGGCAACCCACTCCAGTATGTTTGCCTGAACAGAGGAGCCTGGTGGGCTGTAGTCCATGGGTTAGCAAACAGTTGGATGCAACTGAGCCTGTATGCATGCTTGGAAATTAAAAAAAAAAATAAAGAAATCTCCCTCTAATTGATTCTTGGGTATAATAAAAATTTAAATTGCAATTACAAAATAGAGAAAGACAATAATTAGCAATTTTTAAATCATAATTCAAGACATAATAAAAATTACTCAGATGAAATTTCATGATCCTAAAAGATTGTTTTCTTAAATGAGAAGGATGAAAATGAAACAACAAAACTTTTAGCTCAAGAGGCTAAGAAATGAAAAAAAAAAAAAAAATCTTCCCCAAGGGANATTCATTCCCAAGCCACTGGAAGGATCGATACAGTATGCTCATGGGCTGCAGTTGCATTTATTTTAATATGTTTATGGTAACACACACACGCACAAACATGCACACACCTTTCCATGCATCATTCAATGTACCATAATAAAGAACCTGAAATATTTGAGAGGATTTTTAGAAGCGCCTATCATTTCTCCCTGGATATTTCAAAGTCCCTTAATACCAATGCACACCCAAAATTCTCCCTGGCTTTCCCGCCCAGTCTCTAAGCCCCATCTCTAATACCAGTGCAGTTTCTTGGAGCCTGGAGTCGACTGCACAAATTAAGGATAGGCACAGCATGGGGCTGATGGGGAGGGAAAGAAAGATGTAGCTCTAGATGTATTTTATTGCTTTGGTTTCTAACTTGCCCGTTTTCTTGTTCTGCTAATAAATCACTGCATTCAGTCTTCAAGTTACTACCCCAGCTCCACCATCTCATCTTCTTGCCATTATTTAAAAAGCTTCATGCAAAACAACCAAGATCTATACTCCTCCACCCTCCCACCACCCATCCTTCCCTGTGCATTTGTGGCAGATCCTGGCTCAATTACAATGGGGAAAGATATCCTTCTCCAGCTAGCCTCGCCCCATCCCCTCCCCCCAACACAAATTGAGCTTCTTTACCTGCCCGGTTATTCCCCCTTAGCTCGAGCCAGAGCTTGAGGCATGCAACGGTCAAAGCGAATTTCCTGAGGTCTGTGGATAAGGCGACTGCTGCTGCCTTTAGAGAGGCGTCAGGCTTGAGCGTCTATCTCCAGGAGTGCGGGAGGGGAGAACAGGCAAAGGAGGGGAGCAGAAGGAGGAGGAGAGGGAAAGAGCTGGGAAGGAGGAGGCGGTCGTGGAGCCCGAGAAGGCTGGGTTACGTGACGTTGGGTGCTGTCCTTCTGAAAGAGAAGGGCGGAGCTGAGCTCTCCGCAGTACCATGGAGAGCGGCGGGCCGTCCCCAGACTGGGATACTGGTGGGCTCAGCCCGCCGGGCGCAGCCCCTCCCGGTGGGGATGCTGCGCAGTGAGGTGTGTTTCTGCCTTTGCTTCGTCCTCTTGCCGGGGGAGCCCGATACTGGGGGCGGGGACCTAAAGCAAGTGCTTCTAACTTGTCACCACCCACCCTCCCCCATGAGAGAGAGGGGAGGTGGATATAGAAAAAGAGGAAGAGGAGAGAGCGGGAGAGAGAGAGAGGAAAAAAAAAAGAGAGAGAGAAACACGTAGCCTACTGAGCATGCCCAGGCCCCTGCTAGACCCACGGAAAGCTGAGTGGAGATTCCACTTCTCCGGGGTTTTGTCGTGATTGGGCAACGGTATCTGAGAGGGTTGGTTCCAGGGCCAAAAAGAAGGGGCCAAGGAGTCGGTGATTAAGATGAGCTCTCGCTTTACTTGTGTACTTTGATCTCTTGCTTGGAACCCTAGAAAAGCTGCAGCTCTTCGAGGAATACAGAGACAGGCAAGGTTCACACCGTCGCTGGCATTCCCCCAGATCCACGATCCCTGCCCCACCCCTTACAGTGGCCCCGGGATGAGTGATCACTTCAGATCTTCACGATCTGCCCAAGCTTTGCCAAAAAGATGCAAAAGGGACCCACCCAGTTAACGTGCCAGTTTAAGAGCCCAGACTCATCTATTGGACAAGGTACTTTGGTGGTAGCGTCTCCTCATCCCTTCTCCTCCCCTAGCTTTCTGTGCTCTGCCCTGGCCACGGACATCCGGAGCTGAAGCAAGTTCTGTTCTTGTTTAACTCTTCGCTCTGTCTCCTCCTTCCTTTTGCAGCTGGTAAAACCTGGAGGAAGTGAAACTTGATACAAGGCACTGACCATATCACTGGGCATGCCCAGTAGGCATTGCTGAGTTTGGTGACAAAGGAGTTAAATCTAAAGGAAGCTTGCAAAATAGGTGGTAGAGAAGTCTGAGGTGTGGACATTTAAATTTCTAACCCTCTTGTATTCCTAGTCTGGGTTAGTTTTAGAGCAGAAAAAGCAGACATATTTATTTCAGTACCACAAGCCTAGTAGCTTCAGCCTTAAATATTGTTAAGGTAGGACTATTTTCTGCATCTCAGCCCTATATAGCAAAACTGTAAAGGTAAAGTCGCTCAGTCATGTCTGACTCTCTGCGACCCCATGGGCTGTAGCCTACCAGGCTCCTCTGTCCATGGGATTTTCCAGGCAATAGTACTGGAGTGGATTGACAAAGGCTTTGGCATAGTCCTGTCTCTTATACACATCTATAAAGAAATATACTTAAGATCAAAATCAATATAATGGAATAATAAAATAGACTTGGTGACAATGCTGGGTTGATTCTTTAGAGAGTAAAATAAGTTATGAAATTAATTAGTCCAATTTTTAAAAACAGTTAATTTTCAGGCCTTGGAAATTGCTCTAGAGACTCTCAAAAGACTAAAAGTTTTCATTTTAAAATATGGTTAATTAATTTTTTCCTAATCATATCCTATAATGCATTACCCTGACTATCCTTTAAAAAAACAGTATCATTCCCTCAGTACTTCTTATAGCATCTTATTCTCTGTTTCTGTAATACTTCCCACCCTGTAAAATACTATACAAAGTATTTATTTATCATGTTGATTGTTTATTTTTTCTTATCCAGCAGTAAATAAACTGTAAGGTCCAGAAAAGTAGGAATTTGGCTGTTTATTCACTAGAAAAGTCTAAGGCATATATTGTTGTTGTTCAGTCACTCAGTCATATCCCACTATTTGCTTTCCCATAGATTGCAGCATGCCAGTCTTCCCTGTCCTTCACTATGTCCTGGAGTTTCCTCAAATTCATGTGTATTTAGTCAGTGATGCCATCCAACTATCTCATCCTCTGTTGCCCCCTTATCTTCCTGCTTTCAATCTTTCCTAACACCAAGGTCTTTTCCAGTGAGTCAGCTCTTTCCATCAGGTGGCGAAAATATTGGAGCTTCCCCTTCCACGCCAGTCCTCTCAGTGAATATTAAGGGTTGATTTCCTTTAGGATTGACTAGTTTGCTCTCCTTGCTGTCTGAGGGACTCTCAAGAGTCTTCTCCAACACCACAGTTTGAAAGCATCAGTTCTTGGGCACTTCACCTTCTTTATGGTCCAACTCACATATTCATACATGACTACTGGAAAAACAGTAGTTTTCAATATATGGACCTTTGTTGGCAAAGTGATGTCTGGTTTTTAACATGCTGTCTAGGTTTGTCATAGCTTTTTTTCCAAAGAGCAAGAATCATTTCATTTCATGGCTGCAGCCACCATCTGCAGTGATTTTGTAGCCTCCCAAATTAAAGTCACTGTTTCCTTTGTTTCCCCATCAATTTGCCATGAAGTGATGGAACCGGATGCCATGATCTTAGTTTTTTGAAGGCTGAATTTTAAGGCAGCTTTTCCATTTTCTTCTTTCATATTCATCATGAGGCTCTTTAGTTCCTCTTCTCTTCTGCCATTAGGGTGATGTCATCTGCAGAGCTGAGATTATGGATATTTCTCCTGGCAATCTTGATTTCAGATTAAGGTTCATCCAGCCTGGCCTATCTCATGATGTACTCTGCATATAAGTTAAAAAAGCAAAGTGACAATACACAGCCTTGACATACTCCTTTCCCAATTTTAGCCGGTTCATTGTTCCATGTCTGGTTCTAACTTTTTCTTCTTGTCCTGCACACAGATTTCTCAGGAGGCAGGTAGGGTGTTCTGGTATTCCCATCTCTTTAATAATTTTCCACAGTTTGTTGTGATCCACACAGTCAAAGGCTTTGGCATAGTCAATGAAGAAGAAGTAGATGTTTCTCTGGAATTCTCCTTTTTCTATGATCCAGCGGATGATGGCTATTTGATCTCTGCTTCCTCTGCCTTTTGTAAACCTAGCTTAGACATCTGGAAATTCTCAGTTCATGTTCTGTTGGAGCCTAGGTTTAAGGATTTTGAGCATTACCTTGCTAGCATGTGAAATGAGTGCAGTTCTGCAGTAGTTTGAACAATCTTTGGCATTGCCTTTCTTTGGGATCATAATGAAAATGGACCTTTTCCAGTCCTGTGGCCACGGCTGAGGTTTCCAGATTTGTTGGCATTGAGTGCAGGACTTTAACACTATCATCTTTTAGGATTTGAAATAGCTCAGCTGGAATTCCATCACTTCCACTAGCTCTGTTCAGAGTGATCCTTCCTAAAGCCCACTTGACTTCATACTCCAGAAAGTCTGGCTCTAGGTGAGTGATCACATCATCATGGTTATCTGGGTCATTAATACATTTCTGCATAGTTCTTCTGTGTATTCTTGGCACCTCTTCTTAATATCTTCTGCTGCTGCTAGGTCCATATCATTTCCGGTCTTTATTGCATGCATCTTTGCCTGAAGTGTTCCCTTGGTGTCTCTAATTTTCTTGAAGAGATATCTAGTCTTTCCCATTTTATTGTTTTCCTCTCTTTCTTTGCATTGTTCACTTGCTGCTGCTGCTGCTGCTGCTAAGTCGCTTCAGTCGTGTCCGACTCTGTGCGACCCCACAGACGGCAGCCCATCGGGCTCCGCCATCCCTGGGATTCTCCAGGCAAGAACACTGGAGTGGGTTGCCATTTCCTTCTCCGATGCATGAAAGCGAAAAGTGAAAGTGAAGTCGCTCAGTCGTGTCCGACTGTTCGCGACCCCATGGACTGCAGCCCACCAGGCTCCTCTGTCCATGGGAGTTTCCAGGCGAGATTACTGGAGTGTTATTATCTCTCCTTGCTATTCTTTGGAACTCTGCATTCACATAGATAAATGTTTCCTTTTCTCTTTTGCTTTTCACCTCTCTTCTTTTCTCAGCTATTTGTATGGCCTCCTCAGACAACCACTTTGTTTTCTTTGATCACTGCCTCCTGTACAATGTCAGGAATCTCTGTCCATATTTCTTTAGGTACTCTATCAGGTCTAATCCTTTGAATCTGTTTATCACTTACACTGTATAATCATAAGGGATTTGATTTAAGTTATACCTGAATGGCTAAGTGGTTTTCCCTCAGTTCAGTTCAGTTTAGTTCAGTCACTCAGTTGTGTCCGACTCTTTGCGACCCCATGAATTGCAGCATGCCAGCCCTCCCTGTCCATCACCAACTCCCAGAGTTCAGCTGTCCAGCCATCTCATCCTCTGTCATCCCCTTCTCCTCCTGCTCCCAATCCCTCCCAGCATCAGAGTTTTTTCTAATGAGTCAACTCTTCGCATGAGGTGGCCAAAGTATTGGAGCTTCAGCTTTAGCATCAATCCATCCAAAGAACACCCAGGACTTATCGTGTTTAGAATGGACTGGTTGGATCTCTTTGCAGTCCAAGGGACTCTCAAGAGTCTTCTCCAACACTGCAGTTCAAAAGCATCAATTCTTTGGTGCTCAAATTCTTCACAGTCCAACTTTCACACCATACATGACCATAGCCTTGGAAAAACCTGGAAAAACCCTGGAAAAACCATAGCCTTGACTACATGGACCTTTGCTGGCAAAGTAATGTCTCTGCTTTTTAATATGATATCTAGGTTGGTCTTGACTGTCCTTCCAAGGTGTAAGTGTCTTTTAATTTCATGGCTGCAATCACCATCTGCAGTGGTTTTGAAGCTCCAAAATATAAGTCTGACACTGTTTCCACAGATTCTCCATCTACCTGCCATGAAGTGATGGGACCAGATGTCATGATCTTCGTTTTCTGAATGTTGAGCTTTAAACCAACTTTTTCACTCTTCTCTTTCACTTTCATCAAGAGGCTTTTTAGTTCCTCTTCACTTTTTGCCATAAGGGTGGTATCATCTGCATATCTGAGGTTATTGATATTTCTCCTGGCAATCTTCATTCCAGCTTGTGTTTCTTCCAGTCCAGCGTTTCTCATGATGTACTCTGCATATAAGTTAAATAAGGAGGATGACGATATACAGCCTTGACGTACTCCTTCTCCTATTTGGAACCAGTCTGTTGTTCCATGTCCAGTTCTAACTGTTGCTTCCTGACCTGCATATAGGTTTCTCAAGAGGCAGATTAGGTGGTCTGGTATTCCCATCTCTTTCAGAATTTTCCACAGTTTATTGTGATCCTCACAGTCAAAGGCTTTGGCATAGTCAATAAAGCAGAAATATGGTTTTCTGGAACTCTCTTCCTTTTTTCATGATCCATCAGATGTTGGCAATTTGATCTCTGGTTCCTCTGCCTTTTCTAAAACCAGCTTGAATATCTGCAAGTTCACGGTTCATGTATTGCTGAAGCCTGGCTTGGAGAATTTTGAGCATTACTTTACTAGTGTGTGAGATGAGTGAAATTGTCCAGTAGTTTGAGCTTTCTTTGGGATTGCCTTTCTTTGGAATTGGAATGAAAAGTGATCTTTTCCTGTCCTGTGGCCACTGCTGAGTTTTCCAAATTTGCTGGCAGATTGAGTGCAGCACTTTCACAGCATCATCTTTCAGGATTCAAAATAGCTCAACTGGAATTCTATAACCTCCACTAGCTTTGTTCATAGTGATGCTTTCTAAGGCCCACTTGACTTCACATTTCAGGATGTCTGGTTCTAGGTGAGTGATCACACCATCATGATTATCTTGGTAGTGAAGACCTTTTTTGTACAGTTCTTCTGTGTATTCTTGCCACCTCTCTTTATATCTTCTGCTTCTGTTAGGTCCATACCATTTCTGTCCTTTATCAAGCCCATCTTTGCATGAAATGTTCCCTTGGTATCTCTAATTTTCTTGAAGAGATCTCTAGTCTTCCCCATTCTGTTGTTTATCTCTAGTTCTTTGCATTGATCATTGAGGAAGGCTTTCTTATTTCTCCTTGCTATTCTTTGGAACTCTGCATTCAGGTGCTTATATCTTTCCTTTTCTCCTTTGCTTTTCACTTCTCTTCTTTTCACAGCTATTTGTAAGGCCTTCCCAGACAGCCAGTTTGCTTTTTTGCATTTCTTTTCCATGGGGATGGTCTTGATCCCTGTCTCCTGTACAATGTCATAAACCTCCATCCACAGCTCATCAGGCACTCTGTCTATCAGATATAGTCCCTTAAATCTATTTCTCACTTCCACTGTATAATCATAAGAGGTTTGATCTAGGTCATACCTAAATGGTCTAGTGGTTTTCCCTACTTTCTTCAATTTAAGTCTGAATTTGGCAATAAGGAGTTCATGATCTGAGCCACAGTCAGCTCCTGGTCTTGTTTTTGCTGACTGTATAGAGCTTCTCCATCTTTGGCTGCAAAGAATACAATCAGTCTGATTTCAGTGTTGACCATCTGGTGATGTCCATGTGTAGAGTCTTCTCTTGTGTCATTGGAAGAGGGTGTTTGCTATGATCAGTGCATTCTCTTGGCAAAACTCTGTTCGCCTTTGCCCTGTTTCATTTTTTAATAGAATGCCAAACTTGTCTATTACTCCAGGTATCTCTTGACTGCCTACCTTTGCATTCCAGTCTCCTATAATTAAAAGGACATCATGTTTTGGTGTTAGTTCTAAAAGGTCTTGTAGCTATTTATAAAACCATTCAGCTTCAACTTCTTCAGCATTAGTGGTTGGGGCATAGACTTGGATCACTGTAATATTGAATGGTTTGCCTTGGAAACGAATCAAGATCGTTCTGTTGTTTTTGAGATCACATCCAAGTACTGCATTTTGGATTCTTTTGTTGACTATGAAGCTTACTCCATTTCTTCTTCTAAGGAATTGTTCTCCACAGAAGTAGATATAAAGATCATCTGAATTAAATTCATCCATTCAAGTTCATTTTAGTTCACTGATTCCTAAAATATCAATGTTCTCTCTGACCACTTCAACTTTACCTTGATTCATTGATCTAATATTCCCTGTTCCTAGGCAATATTTTTCTTTACAACATTGGACTTTGCTTTCAGCACCAGACATATCCACAACTGGGCATTGTTTCTGCTTTGGCTCTGCCTCTTCATTCCTTCTGGAGTTATTTCTTCACTCTTCTCCAGTAGCCTATTGGACACCTACTGACTTGGGGGTGGGTGTTCATCTTCCAGTGGTCATATCTTTCTGCTTTTTCATACATTTTATGGGGTACTCAAGGCCAGAGTGCTGAAGTTGTTTGCCATTCACTTCTCTAGTGGACTGCATTTTGTCAGAACTCTCCACCATGACCTAGTCATCTTGGATGGCTCAAATGATGTGGCTTATTAAGTTACACAAAGCTGTGATTGAAGTGATCATTTTGGTTAGTTTTCTAATTGTGGTTTTCATTTTGCCTTCCCTCTGATGGATGAGGATAGGAGGCTTGTGCAAGCTTCCTGATGAGAGGGACTGGCTGTGGGGAAAACTGCATCTTGCTCTTGTGGGCAGGGCCATGTTCAGTAAATCTTTAATCCAATTTTCTGTTTATGGGTGGAGCTCTAATTTGGCCTTAGGCCAACAAATGGTAGGGGCAACTGAGACCTCCTCCAAAAAGATTTATGCCAGCACATCATGTCTCCCAGGACCTCTGCTGTCAATGACTGTGACCCTTTGTTTGGCCACTGATGACCCACGCCTACACCAGAGACTCTCAAATACTCATAGACAAGCCTAGCTCAGTCTCTTGTGGGGTCACTGCTCTTTTCTCCTGGGTCCTGGTGCATGCAAGGTTTTGTTTGTGCCCTCCAAACAATGGTAGACTGGCCCTCATTTTGTTTACTTAAATGTCTTATGTGTTACTTCACTTTCTTCTGACAGTGATTGTTCCTATGGCTATGTCTGATGTGAACCTGTTTTTTTTTTTTTTT
>SJYT01055523.1:221909-236824 GCA_006410635.1 Cephalophus harveyi
GTATTTTTCACAGAACTAGAACAAATAATTTCAAGATTTGTATGGAAATACAAAAAACCTCGAATAGCCAAAGCAATCTTGAGAAAGAAGAATGGAACTGGAGGAATCAACCTGCCTGACTTCAGGCTCTACTACAAAGCCACAGTCATCAAGACAGTATGGTACTGGCACAAAGACAGAAATATAGATCAATGGAACAAAATAGAAAGCCCAGAGATAAACCCACGCACCTATGAACACCTTATCTTTGAGAAGGAGGCAAGAATATACAATGGAAAAAAGACAATCATCTCTTTAACAAGTGGTTCTGGGAAAACTGGTCAACCACTTGTAAAGTAATGAAACTAGAACACTTTCTAACACCATACACAAAAATAAACTAAAAATGAATTAAAGATCTAAATGTAAGACCAGAAATTATAAAACTCTTAGAGGAGAACATAAATCACAGCAGGATCCTCTCTGATCCACCTTCCAGAATACTGGAAATAAAAGCAAAAATAAACAAATGGGACCTAATTAAAATTAAAAGCTTCTGCACAACAAAGGAAACTATAAGCAAGGTGAAAAGACAGCCTTCAGAATGGGAGAAAATAATAGCAAATGAAGCAACTGACAAACAACTAATCTCAAAAATATACAAGCAACTCATGCAGCTCAATTCCAGAAAAATAAACGACCCAATCAAAAAATGGGCCAAAGAACTAAACAGACATTTCTCCAAAGAAGACATACAGATGGCTAACAAACACATGAAAAGATGCTCAACATCACTCATAATCAGGGAAATGCAAATCAAAACCACAATGAGGTACCATTTCACACCAGTCAGAATGGCTGTGATCCAAAAGTCTACAACAATAAGTGCTGGAGAGGGTGTGGAGAAAAGGGAACCTTCTTACACTGTTGGTGGGAATGCAATCTAGTACAGCCACTTTGGAGAACAGTGTGGAGATTCCTTAAAAAACTGGAAACAGAACTGCCTTATGACCCAGCAATCCCACTGCTGGGCATACACACTGAGGAAACCAGAATTGAAAGAGACACATGTACCCCAATGTTCATCTCAGCACTGTTTATAATAGCCAGGACATGAAAGCAACCTAGATGTCCATCAGCAGACGAATGGATAAGAAAGCTGTGGTACATATACACAATGGAGTATTACTCAGCCATTAAAAATAATGCATTTGAATTAGTTCTAATGAGGTGGATGAAGCTGGAGCTGATTATACAGAGTGAAGTAAGCCAGAAAGAAAAACACCAATACAGTATACTAACACATATATATGGAATTTAGAAAGACGGTAATGATAACCCTGTATGTGAGACAGCAAAAGAGACACAGAAGTTTTGTGCTTTTATAAAAGGAATTCTCATGCTACATTGGTATTGTGCCATCTTTCTCTCTCTCTCTTTTTAAATTTCTTATGGAAGAAAAGTTGAGTTTTCTTAGAAGAACTATTTTCAGGATGTTCTTTCAGTTGAGCAAAAAATGTAGTTTCCAGAACTTGTCACCTCCTTTGTAGCTACAGAGTTAGAATTTTGATAAGGTGGCTCTCTGTGCTCCTTTGGGCCAGCTCATCTCCTCTGTGTCCACAAACCAAACCCTATCCAGAGGAGTCTCTCCCCATCTTCTCACGGCCTCTTAGAATCAAGGCGCAGGATTTCTGCATTCCAAGGTGGGCTCCTCACTCTCAACAAGGAAGTAATTGCTAATGAATTCTGAGATTTGCTACTGGGGTCCGCCCCCCCTCCCCCACTCCCAGTGTTTCTTCTGCTCTGGTGCATCTTAGCTCTAAGCTCAGCCTTGCTCACAGGAGATCCACTAGAGGACTATAGCCTTGGACTGCAGACTTCTGTGTCATCATCAGGGTAGAGCTTGAGAAGCTCAGACCCTTTTACAGTGCTCATGGCATTTTCTGCATGGCTTTTGCCAGTTCTCAGATTACACTGGAGCCTTTTGTGTATTTTGGATTTGGTGGATATTGCTTCTTTTAATTTCATTGAAAATGGAATGGAATTTTTGAGTGTGCTTTTTTATTATCTTGTGTGCTTTCCAGGAAGCAAAGGGAAACATTCTGATGCAAATGGTCAGTATGTTCATCTCAAATTGCTTATCTCAAGTAATATAATGTCCAGTTTGTTCAAAGCATTTCTTAGAATTAACATCTCCTATAAATTTTTTGATGAAGAAATGATTATGCCTTTAAAATGATGTACTCTGTTAATTTATCCTCTTATTCATATGCAAGACAAATTTTTTTTTCCAATACAGAATATTTTTATTGGTTATCTTTACATGATTTATAGTAAATCTAACTTTTAATATCTACATTTTCCTTGTTGAAGAAACCAAAATACCTCTGCTGGTGACATTTATATTGTTTTCAATTAAATATTGCATCTATCAAATATTGCATTTCTAGTCACAATAAATGGAAACAAAGATACTTCAGAAAAAGAGGTACTAATATACTATTTCTTAGAATTTACTTAAGTTGTAAAAGAAAATTACAACTTAATTACAATTTCTATCTTGAGGGGAAAAACTCATTTTTTCCCTGTTTACTTGAAAAATATCAATAAATTAACCTAAATCAGGTGCATGCTTCTGAGGCACTGCACCCAGGATGGGGTTATAATGCAAAACAGGAAATTAAAATAGACAATTTCTGGAATTCATCACATTTTAGGGAGAATGCTTTCATCATCAGGAGAAGAAGTTGACCTCCCAAGAACCCCTGTCTCCTTGCTGCTGCTGCTAGTCTTCAGTAGTGTCCGACTCTGTGCGACCCCATAGATGGCAGCCCACCAGGCTCCCCCGTCCCTGGGATCCTCCAGACAAGAACACTGAAGTGGGTTGCCATTTCCTTCTCCAATGCATGAAAGTGAAAAGTGAAAGTGAAGTTGCTCAGTCATGTTCGACCCTCAGCGACCCCGTGGACTGCAGCCTTCCAGGCTCCTCATCCATAGGATTTTCCAGGCAAGAGTACTGGAATGAGGTGCCATTGCCTTCTCCGCCTGTCTCCTTAGCAAATACAAAAGGGTAACAGCTGCAACAATGAGGAAGATTGTGGTTCTCTGACTGCAGGCTGGTGTTTAACATCTCTGAATCTCACTTTCCTCATCTGTAGAACAGGTTTGAGAAAAATGCAACATTTGAGATTGTTTTTATGACTAACTAAACCAACAATTTATGTACATTGCAAAGCTTATAGTAGTTTTTTAAAATGGAAACTACCATTGTGTGCAAAGTGTTGAAAAAGAACTCCTTTCTACCTATAAGGAAATCTTCTGTATAGTGGATATCATGCGTTGTGTGTAGAGTATGTTGTGTAGCATGCAGATTCCACTTTAGTGTCTGAAGTCCTCTTTCCAGTAGCTGATGGGACTTCAGGATTCTGACAGACCACAGCTAAATTCAATGGCTGACTGATGAGCAGTCCAGAGGACCAATGCCATTGCCACAAGGCAGTCACCATTGAAGGGATACTGGGTCCCCAAATAGAGGACACCACTGAAGGGACACTGGCTCCCAAATTAGAGGCCTTGGCCAACCAAGGCTTCTGCACAACAGGTCAGTTTCTCCCTCGGCTCCATCCCACTTCCTTCACTCCCTCACAGGACCTGCCTCTGAGAGTCAGCACATTTGCTTCCTTGAAGCAAACCCATCTCAGAGTCTGTGCCCAAGGCACCAAGTCTGTTGCAGTGCTATTTGAGTAAAGCTGAAATATCCCCACTGCCTACCTAGTGTCAGTTACCTGTGTCGATCCTTCCTGCATTCAGCACCTACTTTCTATTCACTAGGGACATGCTATATATCAAGCACTGAGTATCTTTTTCAGGGCTTCTTTTACTGTGCCTTTCTAAGTAGAATGAGTTGTTTCTCTTAAACAGTGCAAAGCATTCTAAGGCCTGGCAGCAAGAGATTTTCTGATTGTCTGTTACCAATCAGCGTCAACTAGCAGGCAACTTTGTCAGGTTTACTGGAAAGTATTTGCTAAGGTAAAGAACTATACATTGGATTTATGTGGAAAGAAATAATGTAGCAGCATGAATAAATTATGAAAATATGCTTTTACAACACAGACAGTACATTAGAATAACAGATGCAAGGTTGTTTTGTGAATTATGAGGTTATTCTTGAGTTATGTATGATTTTTATTCTCAATATGTTCATTGAATTTTTATCCTATTTCATATGATTTGAAAGTGTGTTTTTCTAAATGGGGTTGGTGTGAGTTCTAAAATTAGAGATAGCAGGGTAAAATGAGAAAAAGTATAGGTTTTACTATAAAAAGAAATGGGACTGAATTCCTTTGTTACTTTATAACTTTGACCTTGGGGAAATTACCATGCTCTTTGAGCCTTGATTTTCTTTTCTAAAAAATTTTATTTTAGGGCCTTGACTTTCTTGAAAGTTAAATGAGGAGACTAATATCTACTCCAAAGGATTTTAAGATAGCTAAATGAGATAAGGCATGTAAAAACAAAATGTCATTTAAAAGAACTTAAAAATTAGTAACTTTTATTGTTATTATTCTTATATCTGTGTTCATATATGGTGTTTATTATACAATAAACCTCTCTATACAATTAATGCATGGCTAAAACATAAGAAGTAGGTCGAGGTCTAACAGAATTTTGCCAAGAGAACGCACTGGTCATAGCAAACACCCTCTTCCAACAACACAAAAGAAGAAGTTACACATGGATATCACCAGATGGTCATTACGGAAATCAGATTGATTATATTCTTTGCAGCCAAAGATGGAGAGGCTCTATACAGTCAGCAAAAACAAGACTGGGAGTTGAGTGAGGCTCAGACCATGAACTCCTTTGTACAATATTCAGACTTAACTTGAAGAAAGTAGGGAAAACCACTAGATCACTCAGGTATGACCTAAATCAAATCTTTTATGACTATACGTGAAGTGACAAATAAATTCAAGGGATTAGATCTTATAGAGTGTCTGAAGAACTATAGACAGAGGTTTGTGATATTGTACAGGAGACAGTGATCAAGACCATCCACAAGAAAAAGAAATGCAAAAAGGCAAAATGGTTCTCTGAGGAGGCCTTACAATAGCTGAGAAAAGAAGAGAAGCTAAAGGCAAAGCAGAAAAGGAAAGACATACCCATTTGAACAGAGAATTCCAAAGAACAGCAAGGAGAACTAAGAAAGCCTTTCTCAGTGATCAATGTAAAGAAACAGAGGAAAATAATAGAATGGAAGACTAGAGAACTCTTCAAGAAAATTAGAGATACCAAGGGAACATTTCTTTCTTTTTTTTTTTTTTTTTTTTCACTGTTTTTTTTTTTTTTAACTTTATTTTACTTTACAATACTGTATTGGTTTTGCCATATATCAACATGAATCCACCACAGGTGTACATAAGTTCCCAATCCTGAACCTCCCTCCTCCCTCCCCATGCCATCTCTCTGGGTCATCCCAATGCACCAGCCCCAATCATCCTGTATCCTCCATCGAACCTAGACTGGCGATTCATTTATCATGGGCACAGTAAAGGTCAGAAAAGGCATGGACTTAACAGAAGCAGAAGATATTAAGAAGAGGTGGCAAGAATACTCACAAGAACTATGCAAAGACTTTCATGACCCAGATAACCATGAAGGTATGTTCTCTCACCTAGAGCCAGACATCCAGGAATGCAAAGTCAAATGGGCCTTAGGAAGGAAGCATCACTACAAACAAAGCTAGTGGAGGTGATGGAATTTCAGTTGAGCTATTTCAAATCCTAAATAATGATGCTGCGAAAGTGCTGCACTCAATATGCCAGCAAATTTGGAAAATTCAGCTGTAGCCACAGGACTGGAAAGGTCAGTTTTCATTCCAATCTCAAAGAAAGGCAACGGCAAAGAATGCTCAAACTACCACACAACTGCATTCATCTCACACGCTAGCAAAGTAATTGTCAAAATTCTCCAAGCCAGGCTTCAACAGTATGTGAACCGTGAACTTCCAGATGTTCAAGCTGGATTTAGAAATGGTAGAGGAACCAGAGTTCAAATTACCAACATCCACTGGATCATTGAATAAGCAAGAAAGTTCAAGAAAAACATCTACTTCTGCTTTATTGACTATGCCAAAGCCTTTGACTATGTGAATCTTAGCAAACTGTGGAAAATTCTTAGGGAGGTGGAAACACCAGGCCACCGGACTTTCTTCAAAAGTAATCTGTATGCTAGTCAAAATGCAACAGTTAGAACTTGTCATCAAACAACAGACTGGTTCCAAATCAGAAAAGGAGTACAAGGCTGTGTATTGTCTCCCTGCTTATTTAACTTATATGAAGAATACATCATGGATATGTCAGGCTGGATGAAGCACAAGCTGAACTCAAGATTGCTGGGAGAAATATCAATAACCTCAGATATGCAGATGACACCACCTTTATGGCAAAGTGAAGAAGAACTAAAAAGCCTATGATGAAAATAAAAGAGGAGAGTGAAAATGTTGGCTTAAAATTCAACATTCAGAAAACTAAGATCATGCCAACTGGTACCTTCAATTCATGGCAAATAGATGGGGTAACAATGGAAACAGTGACAGACTTTATTTCAGGGGGCTCTAAAATCACTGCAGATGGTGACTGCAGCCATGAAATTAAAAGACACTTGCTCCATGGAAGAAAATCTATGACCAACCTAGACAGTATATTAAAATGCAGAAACATTACTTTGCCAACAAAATCTGTCTAGTCAAAGCTATGGTTTTTCCAGTAGTCATGTATGGATGTGAGAGTTGGACTATAAAGAAAGCTGAGCACTAAAGACTTGATGCTTTTGTACTGTGGTGTTGGGGAAGACTCTTGAGAGTCCGTTGGACTGCAAGGAGATCAAACCAGTAAATCCTAAAGGAAATCAGTCCTGAATATGCATTGGAAGGACTGATGCTAAAGCTGAAACTCCAATACTTTGGCCACCTGATGCACAGAACTGACTCATTTGAAAAAAACCCCGATGCTGGAAAAGATTGAAGGCTGGAGGAGAAGGAGACAACAGAGGATGAGATGGTTGGATGGCATTACCAACTCAATGGATGTGAATTTAAGTAGGTTCTGGGAGTTGATGATGGACAGAGAAGCCTGGTGTGCTGCAGTCCATGGGGTCACAAAGAGACCATCATGACTGTGTGACTGAACTGAACTGAAAACATAAGAATTTAGGATTTTCAAGTACTTTTTTTTTGAGAGGTCATATAACAGAAAATTCATCTAAACCAACTAATTCAAGTTTGTGTGGATGAAATGAGTTGATATATATATATTTAAAGGAAATCAGTCCTGAATATGCATTGGAAGGACTGATGCTAAAGCTGAAACTCCAATACTTTGGCCACCTGATGCACAGAACTGACTCATTTGAAAAAAACCCCGATGCTGGAAAAGATTGAAGGCTGGAGGAGAAGGAGACAACAGAGGATGAGATGGTTGGATGGCATTACCAACTCAATGGATGTGAATTTAAGTAGGTTCTGGGAGTTGATGATGGACAGAGAAGCCTGGTGTGCTGCAGTCCATGGGGTCACAAAGAGACCATCATGACTGTGTGACTGAACTGAACTGAAAACATAAGAATTTAGGATTTTCAAGTACTTTTTTTTTGAGAGGTCATATAACAGAAAATTCATCTAAACCAACTAATTCAAGTTTGTGTGGATGAAATGAGTTGATATATATATATCAATGCATATATATATATATGCATTGATGGAAGAATTTTTCACAAATTGAGGTGTAGAGAAGTCAGCCTTGTATACACACGATTTGATTTGAACTTTAGGCCAACCAAAATAGCCTGTTTGTGTCATATTAAACTCCAGTACTCTTGCCTGGAAAATCCCATGGATGGAGGAGCCTGTAGGCCGCAGTCCATGGGGTTGCTGAGAGTTGGATACTACTAAGCGACTTCACTTTCACTTTTCACTTTCATGCATTGGAGAAGGAAATGGCAACCCACTCCAGTGTTCTTGCTTGGAGAATCCCAGGGACGGGGGAGCCTGGTGGGCACATGGGGTCACACAGAGTTGGACACGACTGAAGTGACTTAGCAGCAACTTAGCAGCAGCAGTACATCTGCATTAACCATCAAAAAAAGAATGCATTTTTGATGCTGGATGCTTGGGGCTGGTGCACTGAGACGACCCAGAGGGATGGTACAGGGAGGGAGGCGGGAGGGGGATTCAGGATGGGGAACACATGTATACCTGTGGCAGATTCATGGTGATGTATGGCAAAACCAATACAATATTGTAAAGTAATTAACCTCCAATTAAAATAAATAAATTTATGTATATATAAAAAAAGAATTCANGGGGCTGGTGCACTGAGACGACCCAGAGGGATGGTACAGGGAGGGAGGCGGGAGGGGGGTTCGGGATGGGGAACACATGTATACCTGTGGCAGATTCATGGTGATGTATGGCAAAACCAATACAATATTGTAAAGTAATTAACCTCCAATTAAAATAAATAAATTTATATATATATAAAAAAAGAATTCATTTAAAATCCAGCAAGGATCTACTGCATAACACAGGCACCTATACAGATCCTTATGTAATAACATAATGGTGAGTATAATAATATAATGTAGCATTATATAATAACATATAATGGAAATAATCTGAAAATTATATATATATATATATAATATAAACTATATATTTCACCAGAAGCAGTCACAGTACACCTGAATTTTGATATTGTAAATATAATATTGTAAATCAATACTTCAATTAAAAGTGTTTTTAAAAAAATTTTAAAAATTGAGTAACTGTGATTCAGGCATCCAAAATGAAGCCAGGTGGCCAATGTGACTGTGGTTTCAGACACTCTGCATGACTGAGACCTTGAATTTTCTGAACTGTATCAAACTGCACCAGTTGCTCTCAAAACAATGTCTTTCAGCAGCAACCATCTCCAACTTTATGGTCTAATGCACTCCCCATTGTAGACCCCACCCAATCCTGGCTTAATAAATGCCCTTCCTTCTTGACAGCTCCCATCTTAATTCTTGACAAACAGCTTATGTAATTTTGTGTTTCTTTGCTTTTATAAGTTTCTCTCATTTTGTGGTTTAGCAGAACACAATTCAGGTGCTTTTTGAATCTATGTCTCACAGGCTATTGTCCCCAACTTGACTCAAATAAAAACCATTTTTATACATGTTATAGTTTGGTTGTTGATTATTGCATTGACAGCATTTCAAATTGCAAAACACATGACAAAACTTATCTATTTATAGTTGTTAATGGGATCGCAAACAATCAGCCATGACTTAGCGACTGAACAAGTTGTTAATGATCACCTCCCTTAAATAAACTTTATTATTCAAACAAGCATCAGCATAGTAGTTGAACTAAATAATCGTTTTGTTCAATTATTGTAATTACCAACATGCTTTAGGTTAATAGTACAGATCTTGCACTTTTTACCTTTACTTTTTATAAGGAAAGCAAACTGTTATAAAAATATTCTAACCTAGTCACAGATATGAGGAGCTAGGTCTATATCATCTATATATCAAGTAACTAAACTTAGTAAAGTTAAAATAGTATAATTATTGCACATAATTTCTACTTAGATAAAACTTTAAGGGAAATTTTATTTATATTTTTTTTCTGACTTTTCCAGCAACTAATACTTTCTTCAAATTTTCAGTCTATGGAAAAGCTAACCTGAGTATATTAGGTTGGATCCAGACCAAACACCTTGACACAGATCAGGAGAGTTTCCAAGCTTGCAGATGAAAGAAAAATGGTTTCTTTTTGGTGGTCTACCTACTTTGGGGGCTTGAAGATATTTCTTAAAACACTGTTTCTAAAAAATGCATCCAAGGTTATGATCCTGACCCTGTTTGATCATATGGTGACTATAGTAACAGACCTGAAGAAGAGACTGCTTTCTGGCAAAAGGGTCACTGTAAAATTTACAGCAATACTTTAAATTAGAGCAACAGAGACTTATGTATTTTTATTTTCTCATATTAAAATCTCTGCTTCTATTGTGTGTGGCATGAAAATATATGACTTGATGATAATTATAAGTAAGAATTTCTCATTTTACAGGAACAACACACATTTGTAATGGTTTATGTACACAAATCCTTTAAATTTATGTGTCTAAAGGCAATGGCATTATTTTGCAAACTAGGGTGACTATCACCATGTTGGTAAGGTCACAGCAAAATAGGAGAACTGTCAAAACTGTCAATGGAGGGGAGCCCTGTTCTTGCTTCTGGTCTCAGGGGGCCGGGGTGTCTTGCGGTAAGTGAGGGGCCACTCAGCTGGCAAAATGACAATGAAGCTCACAGAGGGAGTCCCTGCAGATGTTGCTCACGTGGGATTGGTCTGCTTGTGGCCATAGTTTCCATTGGTGAGGTCAGACGTAAAGAGAAGGAAGATGCATGAGTCCTGGAGGTTTGTTGGGTGGGGGGAATGATCTATACTCCCTTGTACACTCAACTTGGTAGATTATTGCTTTAGCAAATGAGAGACAATGTTAGTTCAAAGGACTTGGAAAAACAGAAAGTGCTACATAAGTATAAGTTACCACCAGTGTAATTTAACTCATCTTAAGTTGCTTTTGAATGTCGAAATTATTTAAATATTTAATTTTCTTCAGGATGAACAAGTACTGAGAACACTCTTTCAGAAGTAAAAGCAGAAAAGCTTTGTGTTTGCTTTGTTTAACCCTATAAACACTTCTTTTCATGAGCAGCTCATGGAGATGTAGTCATAAGGTCTATGTGATTGGTTCAGATGTTTTCCCAGAATTTTCCTAAGGAGACAATATTGAAAGTTATTGGAGAATAATCACAAATTCTATTTATCTTTTGATTACTAATCACTCTAACAAGAGCTCAGAGCAGAGACATTTCTATGGGTATAGCAAGAAGGATTTTTTTTCTCTTTTCTTCCTACAAAGTCCCTTCAATGAAGCTGCATTCAGTTTCCCAGATCAATAGCATTCCATTTTCCATGACCACATTTTCTCATTCTTAGGAAATGACAGTATCAAGCATCATGGATGCAAGTGTGTTACTGGATTAAATTTTATTGATTAAATAGATATTAAGTCAAAGTACTACCAAAATCACTGTCAATTCCTTGATACTCTTTTCTGTATCTCAGAGAGGGAACTACACTTCTTAGCTATGTAGTACTGTTCTGTGGTCAGGGTTCTCCTGATTTTCTTAGTAGCTCACACTGAAGTCAGAGGAACCGCTTACATGCTTTATTTAAAAGGACTTCTCTTTTCCCTCTGACAAATGTTCTAGTTACAGAAACAAAAGGAAACAGATGGCAACACCAACAAGAAGCTGAACAAGTGACAGATATAAAAGTGCTGCTACAAACTGAAAGACAGATTTCCCATTAATAATTTAGTGGGATAATTGGCAAGTGTGGTGATGCCTCACCATTCCTCAAACTCTCAGTTCTTGGCTGGTAGAAGAAACCTCTAATCCCCCAAACTAAAAAAACTCAGATACAGTTTCCCATCCTGCTTGCTGTAAAAGACTAGACATAAAAGACAATCTTTGTTATGGAATCTGAGGCAAAACTTTCTGGGAGTTTTCTAGAAAAGATTCTTTTCCTCTAAATAAATACAAATGTCCAAGGAGAGGCCTTTCCTTCTGGCATTGAAAGTGAAAGTGAAGTCACTCAGTCGCATCCGACTCTTTGTGACCCATGGACTGTAGCCCACCAGGCTCCTCTGTCCATGGAATTTTTCAGGCAAGAGTACTGGAGTGGATTGCCATTTCCTTCTCCAGGGGATCTTCCTGACCCAGAGATCGAACCCAGGTCTCCTGCATTGCAGGCAGATGTTTTACCATCTGAGCCACCAGGGAATCCCAAGGAGACCTAATGCTTGGAGCTTCTGCAGCCATCCTGTGATCATGAGGACAAAAGCAAGAGTCTCACTGGAGGTTGATTCAGAGCTCTACTTTCACTGAACCAGTGCAGGAATACTTAGACTGCTGTTTCCAAATAAGTATGTGATAAGAGATTATTTTTATTCAAAAGGGAAAAGAAACTGGTGGCAGACATACGTCGATGCTTGGGTAATCAGGAAACTAGTGAAGGCATTTGCAGAATGGTATTTATCCTTAGATGAAGCCTAGAGGGTAAATGGAGAAGGCAGTGGCACCCCACTCCAGTATTCTTGCCTGGAAAATCCCATAGATGGAGGAGCCTGGTGGACTGCAGTCCATGGGGTCGCTAAGAGTTGGATACGACTGAGTGACTTCACTTTCACTTTTCACTTTCACGCATTGGAACAGGAAATGGCAACCCACTCCAGTGTTCTTGCCTGGAGAATACCAAGGATGGGGGAGCCTTGTGGGCTAACGTCTATGGGGTCACGCAGAGTCGGACACAACTTAAGTGACTTAGCAGCAGCAGCAGCAGAGGGTAAAAAAGGTATATAATTGAAGATAATTAATATTTTAGAGTTCAGGTTCAAGCATGTTCAGTAGCTCGGACCTCTCTGACTCTTTGCTTGCCTAGTTCCTCTGTCCTGGGATTATTCCAGCAGGAATAGTGGAGTGGGTTGCCATTTCCTCCTCCAGAGACTCTTCCAGACCCAGGGATCAAACCAACTACTCATGCAGCTCCTGCATTGGCAGGCAGATTCTTCACTACTGAACCACCTGGGAAGCCCAGACGTTAGTTACTGTGGTGAAAAAAACGTGATTCAAGTAAAGATATGTATATTTAATATGGACATATTCAGCCATATTCTCCTACTTGGCTCCAAGTGTGCTGACCCAAGCACTATCACTTTCCAATCCAGGAGAGAAATGAGAAGGTTGATTATTAATGGAACTGACAAGATCTAGAGATATTAATATATTAGGGCTCCACCTATTAAAAAAAGCAAAATTCCTTTCCATCTCTCTACTGTATAGTTGTACCAAAAACACACCCACATAATCACACATTGCTTCCTATAAATATTAACAATAATTTGCTTTTAAATTTAACAGGATGCCAAAGGATTACCTTCCATGTGGAAGAAGTAAAGAAAAAGCACCAGAAGAAAAACCCCAAGACATCTATAATTAATGTCCTCTGAGTGGAAAAAGAATGTATTGTTTATAAGAAATGTGAGCAAGATGATATTAAAAATATTTAGTCAACAAGATTTTTGCTTTAGAAGTAAAATGTTTGGAAATTATAAATCTAAGAGCAAAAATATAATTCTTAATAGAAGTTTCATTGAAAAATAATTCCCAAAAAGTAGAAAGAGAAAAGACAAAGAAAAGTTTACAAAAACTATAAAATTAATGTGGGAGGTTCAAAACGAAAATGACGAGATTTTGGTACCATCTTTCTAAATTCTATGTATATGTGTTAATATATAGTACTTGCCTTTCTTTTTTTGACTTACTTCACTCTGTATAATAGGCTCCAGGTTCATCTGCCTCATTAGAACCGACTCAAATGTGATCCTTCTTATAGCTGAATATTTGTATTTGTACCACAAAAATAGCCATTGTGTATATGGACTACAAATTCCTTATCCATTCTTTCAATGAACATCAGGTTGCTTCCATGTCTTAGCTATTGTGAATAGGGCTGCAATAAACAGCGGGATACGTGTGTCTCTTTCAGTTCTGGTTGCTTTGGAACCAGAAAACTAATTTCCAGTTTTTAAAGGAATCTCCACAATGTTCTCCATAGTGGGCTGTACCAGTTTGCATTTCTACTAACAGTGTAAGAGAGTTCCCTTTTTTCCATACCCTCTCCAACGTTTATTTTTTGTAGACTTTTAGATGATGGCCATCTGACTGGTGTGAGATGATACCTCATTGTGGTTTTGATTTGCATTTCTCTAATAAGGAGCGATGTTGAGCATCTTTTCATGTTTTTATTAACCACTTGCATGTCTTCTTTGGAGAAATGCCTGTTTAAGTCTTTTGCCCACTTTTTGATTGGGTTGTTTGTTTTTCTGGTGTTGAGTTGTATGAGTTGCTTGTATATTTTGGAAATTAATCCTTTGTCAGTTGTTTCATTTGCTATTATTTTCTCCCATTCTGATGGTTGTCTTTTCAGCTTGCTTATAGCTTCCTTTGCTGTGCAAAAGCTTTTAAATTTAATCAGGTTCCACTTGTTTACTTATGCTTTTATTTCCATTATTCTAGGAGGTGGGTGATAGAGGATCTTGTTTTGATTTATGTCATCAAGTGTTCTGCCAATGTTTTCTTCTAAGAGTTTTCTAATTTCTGGTCTTACATTTAGGTCTTTAATCCATTTTGAGTTTGTCTTTGTGTATGGTGTTAGGAAGTGTTCTAAGTTCATTCTTTTACATGTAGCTGTCCAGTTTTCCCAGCAACACATATCGAGGAGACTGTCTTTGCCCCATTATATATTCTTGCCTCGTTTGTCAAAAATAAGGTACCCATAGATGCATGGGTTTATTTTTGGGCTTTCAATCTTGTTCCATTGGTCTGTTTTTCTGTTTTTGTCATATGTTTATGTCACCTTTGATTTCTTTCATCAGTGTCTTAAAATTTTCTGTGTACAGTTCTTTTATCTCCTTCAGTTCAGTTCAGTCGCTCAGTCGTGTCCGACTCTTTGCGACCCCACGAATCGCAGCACACCAGGCCTCCCTGTTCATCACCATATCCCGGAGTTCACTCAGACTCACGTCCATCGAGTCCGTGATGCCATCCAGCCATCTCATCCTCGGTCATCCACTTCTCCTCCTGCCCCCAATCCCTCCCAGCATCAGAGTCTCTTCCAATGAGTCAACTCTTCACATGAGGTGGCCAAAGAACTGGAGTTTCAGTTTTAGCATTATTCCCTCCAAAGAAATCCCAAGGCTGATCTCCTTCAGAATGGACTGGTTGGATCTCCTTGCAGTCCAAGGGACTCTCAGGAG
>SJYT01055523.1:241346-266680 GCA_006410635.1 Cephalophus harveyi
ACCTCATGTGAAGAGTTGACTCATTGGAAAAGACTCTGATGCTGGGAGGGATTGGGGGCAGGAGGAGAAGTGGATGACCGAGGATGAGATGGCTGGATGGCATCACGGACTTGATGGACGTGAGTCTGAGTGAACTCTGGGAGACGGTGATGGACAGGGAGGCCTGGCATGCTGCGATTCATGGGGTCGCAAAGAGTCGGACACGACTGAGCAACTGAACTGAACTGAACTGAAAGATTAACTGCAAAGGAAAAAGAGCAGTAGGAAAAGCAAACAAAGGAATAAATGTAGAAAAATTAATAATAAAATTAAAAATTAAAATTAAAAAAAGAGAAAAGAAAAAAGAAAAGAAAACTCCACACAACTGCAAAAGCTGAACATAGAAACAGAGGTTTATAACACCAACAGAAAATGTGACTGAGGGGAAAAAAAAGCTCAAAAGCTTAATTAGATTTCATAGTGTCAATTAAAATCTACTATTTTTAGGAGGGAAAAAAGAAAAAAAATCCAAAACAATCTACAAAACAAGTCAAAACATAAGAATAGTAAATGTTTTTAACAGTGCCAATTAAAATCTATAATTTAGAGGGGGGAAAAAATCCAAAAGAATCTATAAAACAAGTCAAAACATAAGAATAATAAATGTTTTTCTTGAGTCACTGATGTCAGCGTCCTATCCCTCGCTGGGAGTCACAGTCCACCTCACCTCCCTAGGATGCCTTCCAACACTGTGCTGATCTCTGGACCTGCTGTGGAGGCAGCTCAGATTCTAATCTGGTCCTACTCAACTGAGTTGCCTACAGTGTCCACTGCTATCAGAACTAGTGCGCTTTCTTTTGTGGGAGCTCTCAATGTCCTTTTAGATATTCCATAGACAGAGTCTGCCTAGTTGATCACGTGGATTTAATCTGCACCTTGTATAGCTGGTGGAAAGTTTTAGGTCTTCTTCCATAGCCACACTGCCCCCGGGTTTCATTTGTGGTTTTACTTCCACCTCTGCATGTGGATCGTCCACTGGGCTTTCCTCCTGAGGCTATCTGATGGGCTTGAGTTTGCCCCTGTGAGGGCCGGGTGTGGAGGTGGTGCAGCTTCTTGGGTCACAAAGGTTCTGTCAGCACCAGATACTCAGGCGGGTTGGTGGCTAGGGCAGCAGGAAATATAGTGCTCTAGAAAGATATGGCGACCAGTATTGGCCAATACACTCCAGTATTCTTGACTGGAGAACCCTCTCCCTGTCAGAGAAGCCTGGCAAGTGATAGTCTACAGGGTCACAGAGTCGGATAGGACTGAAGCGACCCTGAATATATAGATGCAAGACTTCTTTTGCCTATGGCAGCTCTGCCCCAGTGAGAGTTGAGTGTGAAGGTGCACAGCTAGTTAGCTTGCGGGGATGCTGGCAACATCAAGTGTGCAGAGACACAGACTGCCTCCACCACAGAAGTTATGGCCCTATCAAAGTCTTTTTTTGAGCCTTTTGTAGCTGGTGATCAGAGGGCTTCTTTGGCCAGTCTTTCTCCTAGCTCTGCCTGTTCAGGTGCTTAGAGGACTTCTTTTCCTGGGGTCCTTCTCTTTTATTTGGTGCATCAGACACATAGAGGGGCCCTGCTGGGTGGGGTCCTGCTCTGTAGATTGGTGCATCAGGCATTAAAGGGGCACCCTGGGTGGGGTCCTACCCTGTAGTTCAGTGCATCAGGTGCTTGATGGGCCAGGCTCTCTATTGTTCAGGTGCCGCTGCTGGCGTGTGGGAAGAGAGGCTATGTGATGGCTCCACCCCTTATGCGAGACTCAGCAGTATCACCTTGCTTCCATGACAGCCTGGCTTTCCTCCAAGGGCCTTTCCCACCACAATTTCCTTCCTCACAACCCCTTTATCTGTCTCTCTGCAGTCAACAGCAGCCCTCACCCTGGGATTGCTCCACAATCCCCAAACTGCAGCTTCCAGCCACTGTGCCTTCCAGGGAACCCATGTCCCTGTCTGGGGTATATATGGCTGTGGCAAGGGCTGTTTGATTCTCATTCCATTTAGGCTGCCCCAGATCAGCTGTTTTCTCTCAGCCTAAAATGTTTCTCCTCTGACTCAGACAATTGCACCAATGTGAAGATCAGACCCTCCCTTCAGTTTTGCCACCCACCAAGGGTAGGTCCAGTCCTAGCAACACTCCTGTTTCCCCCCCCTAGTTCCTTCATCCTACCGAGTTTTGCATGGTTCTATATATTCTTTTCTGGTGGTCAGGTACTCCTGCCCCCTCTCAGCTGATGTTCTGCGTGCACTTCAGTGTATGAAGGTGTATTCCTGATGCATCCATGGAGAGAGATGTACTCCATGTTCACCTACTCCTCCGCCAGTTTGTTCTCCACCTTTTCCTAGAGGTTTTATATTAACCTGTTTCACCTTTCATGCTACAACATCAGGTTGCTTTATCCCGTGCCAGGTATATTACACACATCTGTCATTTCATGCTCAGGGTGACCTTTATGGAGTCCAAGCTGATTCTGCTCACTGCACAATAAGTCAATGAAGCCAAGACTAGGTGTTGGGATGAGGAAGGTTTTTTTTTTTTTTTTTTTTGTGAGCCTGCTGGTCAAGCATATGGCAGGCTAACTCCTCAAAATAACCTTCTTGTTGGGGCTTTGTTGCCAGGTTCTTTGCTCCACTTATATTGATTAAGTAAATGAAGTCACCATAATATTTCTAAGTGGTCTATTTAAACAAGTTCCTAGTACAATGGATGAAAATTCTTTATCTCTGGTGGCACCTCAAATATATTTTAGCAACATAGTTTTTAAAATGTGTGTAAGCTTTATTGATATAATGAATCTCTTATATCAGCCTTATATAATAATTTATGATACCCCCCACACATATATAGATGTGTGTGTATATATATATATATATATATATAGGCATGTATACACGTGATTATATATACATGGTCAATTCATTTCTGTCACTACATAGCTGTGCTTCCTTGAGTAACCTCTGTGGCACTCACTACCATGTTTTTAAAGTAAGTATAATATCATTATCTAGCTTTTTGGTTTCTGTAAGAATTAAAGTAACACAAGCAAACACCTTAAGAGGACAGTCTGGCTTATTATTATAATTTTGACTAACATGCTGATTATTAATATGATGATAATGACAGTATACAGAACACTGAACTTGGATTTAATTCTTCTCTTGGTTCTTCTATTATGGAGCAAGACATTTAAATATGTGTTTTGCTTTCTTCATCTGCAAAGTGGAACAAACTATAAGGGTGTACAACACACTCCAATAGAGTTTTCTGTACGTGATGGGTAATTGTTTATCACTGCACTGCTTTGTGCAAAGCACTAGACACAGAAGAAATAAAATTTTCTATTTAGTTTAAATTAATTTAAATTTAAATAATCTCATGTGTCTAGTAGTTATTGTGTTAGATAGTGAAGACCTGTAACATTCTAAGATTCTGAACTTACTTATATTCATCAACAAAACAGCAATATAAATGCAAGAATTTATTTGTAGGCCCAAGGTATTTATTTATTCCTAAAAGTGGTCAACTTTCAGGCAACATCTGAGGTGCTGAGTATTATTGGGCCAAGATAACTTACTTCTCTTTACCTACAGACATATACTTTATTTTTCCCTTTGCATATTTCAATGATGAGTACCCACTTTCCTAACAAAATCTGTTTGTGGTTTTAATTTATGTATTTAAGATTTCTTAATATCTGGTGATCACACTTAAATTTCTCATCCATGCCCAGAGAAAGAGTTAACATACATTAATAGTGAAAAAAAAAAAAAAAACAAGCTAGAATAGTTGTTTTTTCATTGTGGATGTACATTAAAATCATCGGGGGGAGGGGCTTTAAAAATTCTGTTCCCAATGCTTTTGATGTAGTTGGTGTGGACTGAGGCTATTTATTGGTGTATCCCCAGGTGCTTCAAATAGGCTGTCAAAGTGAGAGCCATTGGCTAAAACTTTGGGAAAGAAAATTATGTCAATTCTCCCAGAATTCAAGGAACTAGGGCTGTGTGTTGTTCTCTTTTGAGAGTCATGTTTATCTAACTCAGTATGCTTAGAATTCCTTTGAGAGCTCAGAAGGCTCTTCCTTTTGACAGGCAGAGCAGTGATTCTGATACAGGAGATGGATTGCATGTGGAGAAGCAGGGCTTAGAGAACACACAGAGCTTATGGCAACTCCTTAAGTTTGGGATAAGATATAAAACAAAAGGAAAAATCATGAATGTGAAATATTTCACATGTTTTAGATTGGGAATTCTTTATACCTGTTAGATTCCAGTAAGGAGGTTGGCACTGAATACAGCAATGGATTAGATGATGATGACAATGGAGACAGTGGTAGCACTAAAATGACCTGTCTGGGGGAACAAGGGATCTCATCTATTTGCCTCTTCAGTGATGACAGTGGCGAGCTCCTCCCTCTTCAAGGTGTGACTGTGGAAGTTTAGGTGGGCAGAGAAGGGTCTCCCATGAGGATCATGACCATGAAACTTTTGGGTGCATGTTGTCTCCTAAAAGTCTACTAGGTCACCTGCTAGGGGCCACTTATCACCATGGTCAATTTAAAATAGCCTATTTCTGGCCCATAGAACTAGAAACCTTATTTTGTCTGAGAGTATATACAGTCATTGAGTGTTTCATTTTTATTAACCAAAGTAACTCAAATGTAAACAAATAAAAATACCAGTTTATCAACTTACAATGAAAATGTATTGCTGCACAAAGGATAATACTTATGTCCCAGTAATATACTTTATTCTTATAGGCTCATGTACCTGAGAAACAAAAGCATAATCTAAGCTTGTTTACAAGCCATAAAATAAGAATAGAGTGTTCAGATTAATTGACCTGTCCTGCCTTCATACTAAAAAATGATGGAATCTCCTACATCACAGCAGAGATGGTTTTATATGGGGCAAGAACACTTGCTGTCCCAGAGCTGGGCTTTCTCTCCCATGGGGCATGTTAGGATGGACACTGCCAATATTTTATTCTATAACTTTCTTTCCACTATATTCCTGAGACTAAATAGCCCACTCTTTTAAAGGTACAGTCCTTTTCTAAAGATGATAATGCATTGAAATATGTTCTAGTTCTCTATTTGCACTGGTTCACTGAAGTTGCAAAGACACTCAGATTCCCACAGGTGATGAGGTATGTAGGTTTATTTTGAGATTGCAAGCAAAGAAAACTTTGGTGGCTGGTATCAATCAACTTGAATATATATCATGACCAAGAATAACACTATTGACCTAGCACTAACACTTCTGTTGTCTCTGAGTGTCCTCACATCAACAACCAGAGAGAGCACATAATCTAATCTCTTTCTTAAGTCTACCTAAATAAACCTAGAAGGTAATAATCAAACAAGCAGTGTTTATTTGGGAGCAGAGAACTGCCATTTGGTTACTAAGAGAGAGCTGGCAGCCCAAACAGTGTCCTATTAGAAAGTAAAAGTCAGGGCCTTTTAGAAGCAAAGGAGAGAAGTTTACATTACAAAGAATTTTAATTGGACCTGGAGGCAGAAGCCAGTATTGGCTGAAGGACTGATCACTAAGGCCATAAACAGAGGGAGGGAAAAGGCAGTGATGGTGACAGGCTGTAGGTTTTCTAGGATAGTCCTTGGAATATCAGTGACTTGTCCCAGTTCAAACGTTCATAACTCCACCTGGTGAGAACATGGTTAATGCCCACCTTCTTAATCGCCTTCTGGCTCCACTTGAGAGCCCCTGGCACAAGTGACTCTTTTTTTTTTTTTTTTAATTTCACATTTCCCACTTACTAGGAGAAGACAGCCATACTGGGTGGAATACCCACATGGTCTCTCTCCATAAGCCACTTGCTTTCTTACCTTCATTGTGTGATGACTGCCTTGCTTAGAATGCTGATCTGTGGTCTCAATACAGAAGACATGGGTAACTTGTGAACAAATTCCTGCTTTGGGAAGCACCCCTTACCAGAAGGCTGTGGACTTGCTGGCTACCCAGGTCTTCATGCTACATGCCAGTCTTGCAGGACTAAAAGTCAGTGCATTTTTCTGAATGCTTCATAACTCTTAACTGTTGATGTTCAAGTTTAAGCCTTAGAGTAATCATTTCTTTTATTTATAAATTACTAGGGGAATGCCCTTTTAATAACTACTATCAGTTCAGTTCAGTGGCTCAGTCATGTCCGACTCTTTGCAACCCCATGGACTGCAGTATGCTAGGCTTCCCTGTCCATCACCAACTCCCAGATCTTACTCAAACTCATGTCCATTGAGTCGGTGATGCCATCCAACCATCTCATCCTCTGTTGTCCCTTTCCCCTTCCGTCTTCAGTTATTATCAGCATCAGGGTCTTTTCAAATGAGTCAATTCTTTGCCTCAGGTGGCCAAAGTATTGGAATTTCAGCTTCAGCATCTGTCCTTCTAATAGTTACTATTCCAGCCCTTCCAATAGTTACTATAACATAGATTAAATTGTGTCAACTTATTTTAAACAGAGTTAATTGCCATAGCAAGAAAGTTCAGATATGAATTCTAGTCAAAGTAACTAGGAAAATTTAAAAAAGAAAAAAAAAAAGACTACACAGTAACATTTATTCAAAAGCTGACTGCATTGGAGAAGGAAATGGCAACCCACTCCAGTGTTCTTTTCTTTTAGCACTTTTAAAAATTTAATTAAAAATAATTTTTTTTTTTTTTTTACTTTACAATACTGGATGGGGGAGCCTGGTGGGAGGCCATCTATGGGGTCGCACAGAGTCAGACACAACTGAAGCGACTTAGCAGCAGCAGCAACAACAAGTTCCCCAGGTGGTGCTAGTAGTAAAGGACTAGACTGCCAATGTAGGAAATGTAAGAGATGCAGGCTCAACCCCTGAATCAGGAAGATCCCCTGGAGGAGGGTATAGTGACCCACTCCAGTAATCTTGCCTGGAGAATCCCATGGACAGAGGAGCCTGGCGGGCTACTGTCCATAGTGTCTCAAACAGTTGGACATGACTGAAGTGATTTAACACACACAATACAAAGGAAAAATTTTATAATCATCTTTAAGATTATGGTTACTATTTAGATGTGTTTTCATAACAGATAATTTAAATTCAAGTTTTCATATTATAGCACAAAATACAGTTGTCATTTACAAAATAGGAAAATATGAAATTTTTTCATTAAAAGAAATGAATGAATCTCGATTATTAAGTAAAATGTATTTCCTGTTCTTTATTAAGCTATATGTATTTTAGAGAAACCAGGATCTGCATGAACATAAAATTGGTACTTGCTGTCCCAGAGCTGGGCTTTCTCTCCCATGGGGCATGTTAGGATGGACACTGCCAATATTTTATTCTATAACTTTCTTTCCACTATATTCCTGAGACTAAATAGCCCACTCTTTTAAAGGTACAGTCCTTTTCTAAAGATGATAATGCATTGAAATATGTTCTAGTTCTCTATTTGCACTGGTTCACTGAAGTTGCAAAGACACTCAGATTCCCACAGGTGATGAGGTATGTAGGTTTATTTTGAGATTGCAAGCAAAGAAAACTTTGGTGGCTGGTATCAATCAACTTGAATATATATCATGACCAAGAATAACACTATTGACCTAGCACTAACACTTCTGTTGTCTCTGAGTGTCCTCACATCAACAACCAGAGAGAGCACATAATCTAATCTCTTTCTTAAGTCTACCTAAATAAACCTAGAAGGTAATAATCAAACAAGCAGTGTTTATTTGGGAGCAGAGAACTGCCATTTGGTTACTAAGAGAGAGCTGGCAGCCCAAACAGTGTCCTATTAGAAAGTAAAAGTCAGGGCCTTTTAGAAGCAAAGGAGAGAAGTTTACATTACAAAGAATTTTAATTGGACCTGGAGGCAGAAGCCAGTATTGGCTGAAGGACTGATCACTAAGACCATAAACAGAGGGAGGGAAAAGGCAGTGATGGTGACAGGCTGTAGGTTTTCTAGGATAGTCCTTGGAATATCAGTGACTTGTCCCAGTTCAAACGTTCATAACTCCACCTGGTGAGAACATGGTTAATGCCCACCTTCTTAATCGCCTTCTGGCTCCACTTGAGAGCCCCTGGCACAAGTGACTCTTTTTTTTTTTTTTTTAATTTCACATTTCCCACTTACTAGGAGAAGACAGCCATACTGGGTGGAATACCCACATGGTCTCTCTCCATAAGCCACTTGCTTTCTTACCTTCATTGTGTGATGACTGCCTTGCTTAGAATGCTGATCTGTGGTCTCAATACAGAAGACATGGGTAACTTGTGAACAAATTCCTGCTTTGGGAAGCACCCCTTACCAGAAGGCTGTGGACTTGCTGGCTACCCAGGTCTTCATGCTACATGCCAGTCTTGCAGGACTAAAAGTCAGTGCATTTTTCTGAATGCTTCATAACTCTTAACTGTTGATGTTCAAGTTTAAGCCTTAGAGTAATCATTTCTTTTATTTATAAATTACTAGGGGAATGCCCTTTTAATAACTACTATCAGTTCAGTTCAGTGGCTCAGTCATGTCCGACTCTTTGCAACCCCATGGACTGCAGTATGCTAGGCTTCCCTGTCCATCACCAACTCCCAGATCTTACTCAAACTCATGTCCATTGAGTCGGTGATGCCATCCAACCATCTCATCCTCTGTTGTCCCTTTCCCCTTCCGTCTTCAGTTATTATCAGCATCAGGGTCTTTTCAAATGAGTCAATTCTTTGCCTCAGGTGGCCAAAGTATTGGAATTTCAGCTTCAGCATCTGTCCTTCTAATAGTTACTATTCCAGCCCTTCCAATAGTTACTATAACATAGATTAAATTGTGTCAACTTATTTTAAACAGAGTTAATTGCCATAGCAAGAAAGTTCAGATATGAATTCTAGTCAAAGTAACTAGGAAAATTTAAAAAAGAAAAAAAAAAAGACTACACAGTAACATTTATTCAAAAGCTGACTGCATTGGAGAAGGAAATGGCAACCCACTCCAGTGTTCTTTTCTTTTAGCACTTTTAAAAATTTAATTAAAAATAATTTTTTTTTTTTTTTTACTTTACAATACTGGATGGGGGAGCCTGGTGGGAGGCCATCTATGGGGTCGCACAGAGTCAGACACAACTGAAGCGACTTAGCAGCAGCAGCAACAACAAGTTCCCCAGGTGGTGCTAGTAGTAAAGGACTAGACTGCCAATGTAGGAAATGTAAGAGATGCAGGCTCAACCCCTGAATCAGGAAGATCCCCTGGAGGAGGGTATAGTGACCCACTCCAGTAATCTTGCCTGGAGAATCCCATGGACAGAGGAGCCTGGCGGGCTACTGTCCATAGTGTCTCAAACAGTTGGACATGACTGAAGTGATTTAACACACACAATACAAAGGAAAAATTTTATAATCATCTTTAAGATTATGGTTACTATTTAGATGTGTTTTCATAACAGATAATTTAAATTCAAGTTTTCATATTATAGCACAAAATACAGTTGCCATTTACAAAATAGGAAAATATGAAATTTTTTCATTAAAAGAAATGAATGAATCTCGATTATTAAGTAAAATGTATTTCCTGTTCTTTATTAAGCTATATGTATTTTAGAGAAACCAGGATCTGCATGAACATAAAATTGGTATATATTGTATCTTTCATAAACATTAAATGTCAAATCCAAAATCAAATGCTGCATGTAGTAAATTCTTTGCAAATGTGTCAATCTAAAGGAGATAAATATCAACATCTTCTTTAATTGCCATTAGAATTTTTTCAAATTGTGTGTTAATATATTTCCTTAACATTTAATTATTTCCAGTGTATCTTATAGAGCATATGTCATGTTGGACATAAAAATATATTTATGCTTAATATTAATATCAGATATTTATGATTTTGACATTTGCCACCATTGTAAAATAAGCCTAGTGATTTACTTCAGTATCATATGTCTCTGGGAGTAAGTAGAAATAATAAGCAAATTCTGAGTTAGACTTAACTGGGTTTGTACTATCAGCACTATCTTTCATGTGTTTTACACATAAATGCTTTGTGTTTCTCTATTAAGCAAGTATAAATGTCAGTATAAGTAAAGACTCAATGTGAATCTAAATCTGCTTTCTTTCCACATTTTTTGAGGATATGCTGACATTGAAATAAACAATTAAAAACATAGAAACTATGGAGACATTTTTCCTCTTTCTGGAAAATGAAAAATTAAACAACTTCTGTCAATTTGTCAAAGTAAACAAATCTGGTTACTTATGATTTCTTTCTTTGCCAAGAAAATGCAAAAATGAACAAGTTATATAGCTTTTAAAATACCTTTTAGTGCTGGTAACAGTTTACAAATTCTCTGCTACATAAAGCAATAAGTGAGCAACTGACTTGATGATGCTTGTCCTTTTCCATTGTATTTTTAAAACAAAGGCCCTAAGGTCAGAGAAAACCTGAGCCACATACTTTATAACTTGTATTTTTTAGATGAGAAAAATGAGACTTAGAAAGTCTTGAGCTCCTTTATCACAGTTCTGTATGTCATAGGTGGATGAGCTGGGAAAACTCACAGTTCTGCTAACCAAGTGTTCTTTTCCTTATCCCAAAGCAGTCATACTGTTGAATTCCAAATACTGTTTTTGTTAAGGATTTCCATAAGGGACTATTTTCCATCTTAAGGTTACTTCTATATCTAAGGGAATGGAAAATTTTACATTTGATTGCTCTAAAAGATGCCAGCTTTTCAAAAACCCAGCAGAGAAGATGTAGACAGGAAGGTAAACCTATGTTTTAAGACTCTAGTCTCTTTCAGGAATAGGTAGAGAATTTGAAATGTGAAAACTTGTCCTAGACACCTTTCCAAGGTGAAAAGGTACTTGAAGTTTACATAGTTCTTCCTTTAAAATGTCTTTGTGGCTGGAGATTTAGTTAGATTATTTAAAAATTATTTAATTTCCTTGGCTTATTTTAATATGAAGAAATTCTAAAATCTTACCCACATAATTTCAGTATATCTACACAAATATCTCAAAGCTTTCCCTTGAAAGGGATAAAATTTTTAATCTCCAAAACATCAAAAAAGTTTGTTTTGATTCTTCACCTAGTATTTAAAAATTATTTAATTTCCTTGGCTTATTTTAATATGAAGAAATTCTAAAATCTTACCCACATAATTTCAGTATATCTACACAAATATCTCAAAGCTTTCCCTTGAAAGGGATAAAATTTTTAATCTCCAAAACATCAAAAAAGTTTGTTTTGATCCTTCACCTAGTTAAAGCTCTCATATTGGAAGTTATGTATTTATGGTACAGATTCTTCAATCTATTTAAGTTTTATCTTATGAAATACAGTTTCATTCTTTCTGGATGTTCTCTGTGTGTTAAAGTCTAATTTATAGAACATTAAAGCAGCCACAATCACCTTTTTAATGTTTCCTGTTTGCACGGAATATCTATTTTTCATTCAATTACTTTTAACCAACTTGTTTTTAAAGTAGGTTTTGCAGGCAACATAGAATTAATTTTCATTTCTTCATTCTAAATCCATGTTGATAATCTATGGCTAACTTCGAGTCTGAGTCCTTACTCAATGAACACAATTATTATTCAGTTGTATTTAGGTCTACAATTTTACTATTATTGTTGTTGTCATTATTACTTTGCTGATTTACATTTTTTTGCCTTGTTTATAATTATTAAATACATACTCATCTTAACTTATTTATTATTTTTCACCTATCTCACTATACAGATTTTTTAGTGGTAGTTCTAGGAATTACAATATGTATGTTTTAAATCTCACAGTATATACAGAGTTGATTGTACCACTTCACATTGAATGTAGAAACTTGCTACTGTCTAGATCTATTTACCCCAACTCCCAACCTCTTCACAATAGATGTCATAGTAGAGCTACATAGGTGCTATTACAAAACATATTATAATACTTTTAAACTGTTATATATGCTTAATAAATTAAAAAGAGAAACAGTCTTTTAAATTTTCTCTTATGTATATAATTTTCAGTGTTCTTCAGATTTTCTTGAAGATTTCATTTTCAATCATGTATTATATTCTTTTAGTCTATTTAGACTTTCTTGTAATACAGGTCTACTGGTGAAAATTTTAGTACTTTTTTAATCTGAAAAAAAAATCTATTTTTCTTTTTTTATATTTATTTATTTTTTAAATTGAAGCATAATTGCTTTACAGAATTTTACTGTTTTCTGTCAAGCCTCAACATGAATCAGCCATAGGTAGACATATGTCCCCTCCCTCTTGAAGTGCCCTCCCATTGCCCTCCCCATCCCACCCCTCTAGGTTGATACACAGCCCCTGTTTGAGTTCCCTGAGACATACAGCAAATTCCCATTGGCTATTTATTTTACATATGGTAATGTAAGTTTCCATGTTACTCTCTCCATACATATCATCCTCTCCTCCCTTCTCCTCATGTCCATAAGTCTATTCTCTATGTCTGTTTCTCCACTGCTGCCCTGCAAATAAATTTTTCTGTACCATCTTTCTTGATTCTGTATATATGTGTTTGTAATAGATAATTATCTTTCTCTTTCTGACTTACTTTACTCTATAATAGGATCTAGGTTCATCTACCTCATCAGAACTGATTCAAACACATTCCTTTTTAATGGCTGAATAATATTACATTGTGTACATGTAACAACTTCTTTATTCATTCATCTATCAATGGAGATCTAGGTTGCTTCCATGTTCTAGCTATTGTAAATAGTGCTGCAATGAACACTGGGATACATGTGTCTCTTTCAGTTCTGGCTTCCTCAAAGTATATGCCTAGGAGTGGGATTGCTGGGTCATATGGTGGTTTAATTCCTAGTTTTTTAAGGAATTTCCATACAGTTTTCCATAGTGGCTGTATCAGTTTACATTCCCACCAACAGTGCAAGAGTGTTCCCTTTTCTCCACACCCTCTCTAGCATTTATTGTTTTTAGACTTTTTGATGATGACCATTCTGCCCAGTGTGAGGAGATATCGCATTGTAGATTTGATTTGCATGTCTCTAATAAGGAGTGATGTTGAGCATCTTTTCATGTGTTTGTTAGCCATCTGTATGTCTTCTTTGGAGAAACGTCTGATTAAGTCTTTTCCCCACTTTTTGATTGAATTGTTTGTTTTTCTGGCATTGAGTTGTATGAGCTGCTTGTATAATTTGGAAATTAATCCTTTGTTGCCAGGAGCCAGCATGGGGAATCCTGCCCATGGCAAAGGTCATGAGGAAGAGGCCTGACAGAGCAAAGGCTAGATCAGGCCTCAGGGGTCCCCCTGGACTTTCTTGGGCATCTATCCCCAAAACCAGAGTCTGCCTGTGTTATGCCTTTCACCAACTTTTCTGACATTAATAGGGGGCTGTCCCCCACCATCTTTCTCTGAAAAGAATTAACTTGGAGCTCCAGTTAATAAGTCTCCTGAGCGTAACAAGAGTGTTTCAGTCCAAAAACTCTGATGGCTCTCTAGCCTGCCTGACAAGTTTGTCTGGCCTCTTACAACCACACATGTGATTGTTCACAGCTTCTCAACCGTGAGAGGCACGAGACGCTCTAAACTTTCTAAATACAGAGTCTTTTGAGAAGTTAGAAATTATTAGTGTAGTATTAGTGGATTGTTAGAAATGTACTGGTAGAGGGTTTCATTGTTGAGCCAATATTTGCTGCTAAGTCTCCATATCCCTTGTCCCTTATATACATTAATTGATATAACTGGCATATAGGAAAAATAAGTAATAACCTTTGATATTAATCATGTTAGACCTTAGGCTAGTAAATTCTTTTCTTGATTATAGCCCACTGCACCTTTGCCCTGTAGGAATGCAACTTTATCTGGCACCTTTGGAGGGTGGCGCCTGGTTTAAGAAAAATCACCCTTGGAAAAAATAAGCTTTCTGGTTGACTGATCATTATCAGAAAGAAAGGGTCATAACATGTTAGCAGGCCCCCTGGCCAGAAGATGATGTAAAACCACCTAAGACCTTTGTATGCATGCATAAAGAGTGCCTGGTCTCAATAAGGGTCAGGTCTGTTGACCCTGCATGACTTTGTATTATCCATTAATCTCTATGTACAACTTAAAGTATAAAAGCTTTCCTGAATAATAAAGAGATGCACCAGTTCCTGGAAAGACTGATTTTCCCCGTGTCTTCTTTTCTTTCTCTCCTTTTCAGGCTAATTCCCCTCTGGAGCACAGAGGCTCGCCACGTCTACTAATTTTGCCCGGGCTTCTAAGACCTGAACGGGGAGGTGCTTTGCATCTCAACTCCTTCAGGAAACCGGGAGGGTGCCTGCGGCCTATGTAGATGGTGCAGGTCCCTTGTCTCAGGACTTTATTGGCTTCCTGTGTAAACCAAGGAATTTCAGCCCCTTCTTCTCCCTTATTTTCTCCACTACACTATTCTTTCCTAATCTCTCTTTATGTCTCTAAATAAATAATCTTATCTGATCGCCAACGCCATCCCTGCTTAGAATTACCCTGGATCCACCTGGGCTGGACCCCGGCACTTTGTCAGTTGTTTCATTTGCTATTATTTTCTATCATTCTGAAGGCTATCTTTTCACCTTGCTTACAGTTTTCCTTTGCATGCAAAAGCTCTTAAGTTTAATCAAGTCCCACTTGTTTACTTTTGTTTTTATTTCCATTACTCTAGGAGGTGGGTCAGAAAGAATCTTGCTTTGATTTATGTCATTGAGTGTTCTGACTATGTTCTCTAAGAGTTTTTTAATTTCTGGTCTTACTTTAGGTCTTTAATCCATTTTGAGTTTATTTTTGTGTATGGTGTTAGAAAGTGTTCTAATTTCATTTTTTTTACTTGTACATGCCCAGTTTTCCAGCAACACATATTGAAAAAGTTGTCTTTGCCCAATTTTATATTCTCACCTCCTTTGTCAAAAATAAGGTACTCATAGGTGCATGGGTTTATTTCTGGGCTTTCAATCTTGTTCAATTGGTGTATATTTCTGTTTTTGTGCAGTACCATACTGTGTTGATGACTGTAACTTTGTAGTATAATCTGAAGTCAGGAAGATTGATTCCTCCAGCTCCATTCTTCTTTCTCAAGACTGCTTTGGCTATTTGGGGTCTTTTGTGTTTCCATATGAATTGTGAAATTTTTGTTCTAGTTTTGTGAAAAAATGCCATTGGAAATTTGATAGGGATCACATTGAGTCTGTAGATTGCCTTTGGTAGGGTAGTCATTTTCACAATATTGATTCTTCCTACCCAGGAACATCTCTCCATCTGTTTATGTCATCTTTGATTTCTTTCATCAATGTTATAATTTTCTGTATACAGTTCTTTTGTCTCCTTAGGTAAGTTTATTCCTAGATATTTGATTCTTTTTGTTGCAGTGGTGAATGTGATGAATTCCTTAATTTCTCATTCTGATTTTTCATTGCTATTATATAGGTGATTTCTGTGTGTTGATTTTGTATCCTGTGACTTTGCTAAATTCACTGATTAGCTCTAGTAATTTTCTGATAGTACCTTTAGTGTTTTTTATGTTTAGCAACATGTTATTTCCAACCAGTGAGCGTTTTACTTCTTTTTTTGATCTAGATTCCTTTTATTTCTTTTTCTTCTCTGATTGTTGTAGCTAGGATTTCCAAAACTATGTTGAATAATCATGGTGAAACTGGGCACCCTTGTCTTGTTCTTGATCTCAGGGGGAATTCTTTCAGATTTTCACCATTGAGAATAATGTTTGCTGTAGGCTTATCATATATGGCCTTTACTACGTTGAGGTAGGTTCCTTCTGTGTTAATTTTTGAAGAGTTTTAATCATAAATGGGTACTGAATTTTGTCAAAGGCTTTTTTTTTTTTTGCATCTATTGAGGTTATCATATGGTTTTTATCCTTCAATTTGTTAATATGGTGTTCACATTGATTGATTTGCATATATTGAATAATCCTTGCATCCCTGGAATAAACCCAACCTGATCATGGTGTATGAACTTTTTAATGTGTTGCTGAATTCTCTTTGCTAAAATTTTGTTGATTTTTTTGCATCTATGTTCATCAGTGATATTGGCCTGTAGTTGTGTGTGTGTGCATATGTGTGTGCTGTCTTGTCTGGTTTTGGTATCAGGTTGATGGTGGCCTCATAGAGTGAGTTTGGAAGTGTTTCTTCCTCTGCCAATATTAAAAGAGTTTTAGAAAGATAGGCATTAACTTTTCTTTAAATGTTTGATAGAGTTCTCCTATGAAGCCATCTGGTTCTGGGCTTTTTTTAGGGGGGAGGTTTTTAATCATAGCTTTGATTTCAGTGCTTATAATTGGGTTGTTCATAATTTCTATTTCTTGAGAAGATTGTACTTTTCTAAGAATCTGCCCATTTCTTCCAGGTTATCCGTTTTATTGCCATATAGTTGTTAATAATAATCTCTTATAATCCTTTGTTGGCTGCCCTGATAGTTCAGTAGGTGCAGAATCTGCCTGCAATGCAGAAGATCCTGGTTCGATTCTTGGGTCAGGAAGATCTGCTGGAAAAGGGATAGGCTGTCCACACCAGTACTTTTAGGCTTCCATTGTGGCTCAGCTGGTAAAGAATCTGCTTCCAATTGAGGAGACCTGCATTAAATCCTTGGGTTGGGAAGATCCCCATAAGAAGGGAAAGGCTTCTCACTCCAGTATTTTGGCCTGGAGAAGCCCATGGACTGTATAGTCCATGTAGTTGTAAAGAGTCAGTCATGACTGAGCAACTTTCATTTTCACTTTCTTTCATAATCCTTTGTATTTCTGCATTGTCTGCTGTAGCCTATCCTTTTTCACTTCTAATTTTGTTCATTTGATTATTCTTTCTTTTTTCTTGATGACTCTGGCTCAAGGTTTTTTAATTTTAACTTCTCAAAGAATTTTTTTAGTTTTATTAATTGTCACTAATTTTTCTTTCATTTTTCATTTATTTCTGCTCTGAACTTTATGACTTCTTTCCTTCTACTAATTATGGGTTTTTTTTGTTGTTGTTGTTCTTTTCCAGTTATTTTAGGTGTAAAGTAAGGTTGTTTATTCAATGCTTTTCTTGTTTCTTGAGGTAGGATTGTATTGCTATAAACTTCCCTCTTAGAACTGCTTTTGTTGCATTCCATAGGTTATGAGCTGTCGTATTTTCATTGTCATTTGTTTCTAGGAATTTTTTGATTTCCCTTTTGATTTCTTCAGCAACCTATTGGTTATTTAGAAATGTATTGCTTAATCTAAATGTGTTTGTGTTTTTTACATTTTTTTTCTTGTGATTGATATCTAGTCTCATAGCATTGTGGTCAGAAAAGATGTTTGATCAATTTTCAATTTTCTTAAATTACTGATGCTTGATTTGTAACACACAATGTGGTCTATCCTGGAGAATGTTCTATGTGCACTTGAGAAGAAGCTGTTTTCTTCTGCATTCGGATGGAATATCCTGAAGATATCAAGGAATATCCATCTCACCTAATGTATCATTTAAGACTTGTATTTCCTTATTAACTTTCTGTTTTGATGATCTGTTCATTGATGTGAGTGGGGTGTTAAAGTCTCCTACTATTATTGTGCTACTGTCTATTTCTCCTTTTATGTCTGTTAGTGTTTGTCTTATGTATTGGGGTGCTCCTATGTTGGATGCATATATATTTATAATTGTTATGTCTTCCTCTTGGATTGATCCCTTGATCATTATGTAGCGTCCTTCTTTATCTCTTGCAATCTTCTTTATTTTAAAGTCTATTTTGTCTGATATAAGGATTGCTACTCCAGCTTTCTTTTGCTTTCCATTTGCATGGAATATATTTTTCCATCCTCTCACTTGCAGTCTGTATGTGTCTTTAGGTCTGAACTGGGTTTCTTGTAGATGGCCTATATGTTTCTTGTTTTTGTATTCATTTAGTCAGTCTGTGTCTTTTGGTTGGAGCATTTAATCCATTTACATTTAAATTAATTATTAATATATATGTTCCAAATGACATTTTCTTAATTGTTTGGTGTTTGTTTTTGTAGATCTTTTTCTTCTCTTTTACTTCCTGACTATGTAAGTAAGTCCCTTTAACCTTTGTTGTAAAGCTGGTTTGGTGGTACTGATTTCTCTTAACTTTTGATTGTCAAAAAAGCTTTTGATTTCTCCATCAGTTTTGAATTAGATTTTTGTCGATTTTTCCCTTTCAGTACTTTAAATATATCCTGCCATTCCCTTCTGGCCTGCAGAGTTTCTGCTGAAATATCAGCTATTAAATGTATGGGGTTTCCCTTCTATGTTATTTGTTGCTTCTCCCTTGCTGCTTTTAATGCTCTTTCATTGTATTTAATCTTTGTTAGATTAGTATATGTCTTGGCATATTTCTGCATGGGTTTATCCTGTAAGGGACTGTCTGCATCTCTTGGATTTAATTGACTATCTCCTTTACCATGTTGTGGAATTTTCAACTGTAATCTCTTCAAAACTTTTCTCATACCCATTTTCTCTTCTTCTTCTGAGACCCTTATAACTCTAATGGTGCGTTTAATATTGTCCAAGAGGTCTCTGAGACTATCCTCAGTTCTTTTCATTTCTTTAACTTTATTCTGCTCTTCAGCAGTTATTTCCATCATTATTTCTTCCAGCTCACTGATCCATTCTTCTGCTTCAGATATTCTGCTATTGATTCTTTCTAGAGTATCTTTCGTATCCTTACTTGTGCTCTTTGTCTCTGTATGTTTCTTCTTTAATTCTTCTAGATCTTTGTTAATTGATTGTTGCGTTTTCTCCGTTCTCTTTTCAAGGTTTTTGATTATCTTTACTGTCGTTATTCTGAACTCTTTTTTCAGGTAGTTTGCCTGTTTATTTGGATTTCTGTGTTTCTAGTTTGTTCCTTTATTTGTGCAGTATTTCTCTGCCTTTTCATTATATTTTAAAACTTATTGGGTTTGAGATCTCCTTTTCCCAGGCTTCAAGGCTAAATTATTTTTATTTTTTGGTTTCTTCTCTCCCTAGGTTGGTCTATGGTTTATGTGAGCTTCATATAGGCTGAGATTTGAACTGAGTTCATTTTTTTCTCTCTCGCTCTCTGATGATCAGGGCTGAATGAGGTGATAATCCTGTCTGCTGATGATTAAGTTCATATTTTTGTCTTGTTTGTTGTTTGGATAAGGCATCCTGTACAGTGTGTTACTAGTGGTTGGGTGATGCTGGGTCTTATATTCAAGTGATTTTCTTTACGCAAGTTCTCACTATTTCATACTCCCTATGGTTAGGTGTTTTTTGGTAGTCTAGGCTTTTAGAGTCAGTTCTCCCACTCTAAAGGCTTAGGCTTTCTTTTATGTTTTCCTTTGTGCTTCCCGGAGTTTCACTAGCACCTAGGATGTAGTGTGCAGAGGCTTTGTAGTTAGCACTTCAGATCAGAGCTCCTAGAGTGAAATGGCTGCTCTCAGCACCTCAGCTGGGTGACCAAGTGCACAAGCACTGAGTACCCTCCTCCCATTCTTTTAATTTTGGTAACCATTGGTTTGTTTTTGAAGTCTGTGAACCTGTTTCTGTATTGTAAATAAGCTCACTTGTATCACCTTTTGAATTCCACATGTTAGTGATGTCATATAATGTTTATATTTCTGTTTGACTTATCTTACTTAGTATGATAATCTCAAGGTCTATCCATGTCTCTGCAATTATAGCATTATTTCATTTTTATGACTAAGTAATATTCTACTATATATATTTACCATATATTCTTTATCCATTCATCAGCTGATGGACATTTAGGTTGCTTCCAATTCTTGGCTATTGTAAATAGTGTGGCAATGAACATTGGGGCTCATGTATCTTTTTGAATTATAGTTTTCTGTATATATAGCTAAAAACAGACCTACTGTTGTTCAGTCACTACATCATGTCTGACAATTTGCAACTGCATGGACTTCATCACAATAGACTTCTCTGTCCTTCACTGTAACCTGGAATTTGTTCAGACTTAAATCCAATGAGTTCGTGATGCCATCCAACCATCTCATCCTGTGTCACCCCCTTCTCTTCTTGTTCTCAATCTTTCCCAGCATCAGTCTTTTCTAATAAGTCAGATCTTTGTATCAGGTGGCCTAAGTTTTGGACCTTCAGCTTCAATGTCAGTCCTTCCAATCAATACTCAGGGATCATTTTCTTAGAACAAACTGGTTTGATCTCCCTGCAGCCCAAGGGACTCTCAAGAGTCTTCTTCAGCACCACAATTTGAAAGCATAAATTCTTCGGTGCTCAGCTTTCCTTATGGTTCAATTCTCACATCCACACATAACTACAGGAAAAACCATAGTTTGACTAGATGGACCTTAGCTGACAAGATGATGTTTCTGCTTTCTATAAACTGCCTAGATTTTCAATAGCTTTCTTTCCAAGGATCAAGTGCTTTTTTTTTTTTTTTAATTTGGGGGCCCCAATCATGCTCCACAGCAATTTTGGAGCCCAAGAAAATAATATCTATCACTGCTTCCACTTTTTACCCTTTTATTTGCCATGAAGTAACAGACTGGATACCGTGAACTTTGTTTTCTGTATATAGAGTTTTAAGCCAGCTTTTTAGCTCTCTTCTTTCACCCTCATCAAGGGACTCTTTAGTTCCTCTTCATTTTCTGCCATTATAGTGGTATCATCTGTATATCTCAGTTTATTGATATTTCTCCTTGCAATCTTGATTCCAGCTTGTGATTCATCCAGCCTGGCATTTTGGATGATGTACTCTCATATGGGGATTTCCAGGTGGCAATAGTGGTAAAGAACCCACCTGCCAATGCAAGAGATATAAGATACATAGGTTTGATCCCTGGGTCTGGAAGATCCTTTGGATTAGGAAAGGGCAAACCACTCCAGTATTATTGCCTGGAGAATCCCATGGGCCGAGGAGCCAGGTGTGCTACACAGTCCATGAGGTCACAAAGAGTCAGACACAGATGAAGTGACTTAGCACACACTCATACACACTTTGTATATAAGTTAAATAAGCAGTGTGACATTATACAGAATTGACACATTTCTTTCCTGATATTGACCCAGTTCATTTTCCCATGTCTGGTTCTAATTATTGTTTCTTGACCTATATACAGGCTTCTCAGGAGACAGATAAGTTTGTCTGGTATTGTTTTTTTACCTGAATCTCTTTAAAAATCTTCCATAGTTTGCTGTGATCCACACAGTCAAAGGCTTTAGTGTAGTCAGTGAAGAAGATGTAGATGCTTTTCTGGAATTCTCTTGCTTTTTCTGTGATCCAACAAATGTTGGAAATTTGATCTCTGGTTTCTCTGCCTTTTCTAAATCCAGCTTGTACTCCGAAAGTCCTAAATTCATATACTACAAAGCCCAGTTTGAAGGATTTTGAGCATAATCTTGCTCGCATGTGAAATGGGCTCAATTGTATGGTAATTTGAACATTATTTGGGATTGGAATGAAAATTAATCTTTTCCAGTCCTGTGGCCACTGCTGAGTTTTCCAAATTTGCTGGTATAATGAGCCAGCATCATATTTTAAGACTTCATATAGCTTAGCTGGAATTCCATCACCTCCACTACATTTGTTCATAGTAATGCCTTCTTAGGTCCACTTGACTTCATACTCCACACTGTCTGGCTCTAGGTAAGTTATTACACCACTGTGGTTACATAGGTCACTAAGACCTTATTTGTACAATGACAGACTTTATTCTGGGGGGTGCCAAAATCACTGCAGATGGTGACTGCACCCATGAAATTAAAAGATGCTTGTTCCTTTGAAGAAAAGTTATGACCAACCTAGACAGCATATTAAAAAGCAGAAGCATTACTTTGCCAACAAAGGTCTGTCTAGTCAAAAGTATGGTCTTTCTAGTAGTAATGTATGGATGTGAGAGTGGACTATAAAGAAAGCTGAGCACTGAAGAATTGATGATTTGAACTGTGGTGTGGGAGAAGACTCTTGAGAGTCCCTTGGACTGCAAGGAGATCTAACCAGTCCATCCTAAAGGAAATCAGTCTTGAGTGTTCATTGGAAGGACTGATGCTGAAGCTGAAACTCCAATAGTTCAGCCACCTGATGTGAAGAACTGACTCATTTGAAAAGACCCTGATGCTGGGAAAGATTAAAGACAGGAGGAGAAGGGGATGACTGCTGGGGTCCAGCTTCAGTGGATCCAGGGTAATTCAAAGGGGGAGACAGAATTGGCATCTTAGAAAGGAATTATTTAACTAGAAATATAAAATTAGGAAAGAATAGTGTAGTAGGAAAATTAGTGGAGAAGAGACTGAATAACTTGGTTTACATGGAAAACCAATAAAGTTCCAGACAAGGAACTTGCACCATCTACGTTAGGCCACCAGTGCTCACTTGAATAGCGGAGGGTGGCCCACCTTGGGCTCCCTCTCGGGTGGGTCTTAGAAGCCAGGGCAAGTAAGTAGATTCAGAGAGCCTCCACGCCCCAGATGGGAATTCAGCCTGAAAAGGAGATGGAGGGAGAGGGAGAAAAAGAGAGAGAGAGAGAGATTCAACACAGGAGAAATCAGTCTTTCCAGTGACTGACCCATCCTTTATTGTTCAGGAAAGCTTTTTATACTTATGGTTGTACATAGAGATCAATGGATAATACAAAGTTAGGCAGCGTCAGCAGCCCTGACTCTTATCAAGACCAGGCTTTCTCTCTGCATATCTAGCTGTATACCCAAGTCTTAGGTGATTTACATCATCTTATGGCCAGAAGGCCAATTAACATTTTATGGCCCTTTTCTGATAAGGGTCTGTCAACCAGAAAACTTAGCTGTCTTAATAGTGTTGTTCTTCCCAAAATCTGGTGCCACTCTCAGAAAGCACTAAATAAAGTTACATTCTTACATAGCAAGGACACAACAATTTATAACAAAGAAAGAGGAGTACAATGATTTATAACAAAGAGAAAATTCTTTAACTCAAAAGTCTAGTATTGCTAACATCAAAACTACTATATTCCTATTTCTCCATCCCATTTACATTGACTAATATCCTCCAAGGTGTCTAAAAGATAAAGGATATGGAGGCATGGCAGCAAACATTAGCTCAACAATCAAACTAATTCTTAGCTCTAAAAGGCTTTATATCTTTAAGATGTTTTAAGCTTCATGCCTCTCATAGTTGGGGGCTGTAAACAATTCACAAGTGTAGTTAAACCCATCAGGCAAGTTAGAGAGCCATCAGAGGGATTTGAGCTGAAACATTCCTTTCATATTCAGGAGACCAGTTGGAGCTCTAAGTTAACTTTTTCCAGAGAAAGGTGGTCGGGGATAGCCCCCTGCAATGTCAGAAGAGTATAGTATAGCAGACAGTAAACAGACAGATTTTGGTTTCAGGGTAGATGCTCAGGCAGAGGACCCCTTGAGACCTGACTCGCCTTGCCCCGTCAGGTCTCTCTGCATGACCTTGTCATGGGTGGGATCTCCCATTCTGGCTCCCAGCATCTCCCCCTTTTTTATTTCTTAAGACAGCCAGATGTAGTTCAGTTGCGAGCTTCTGAATGCTCTGTCGAAGAATCCTGACAATACAAGAAGAATAATTATGAGAAGCAGAATCACAGCAGCTACAGCAGCATAGCTAAAAATAGTAGACAGAACGTTCTTTCCAGAAATAAAGTTAGAGAAGGTGTGGAAAAAGTCCTTAGCTGCTCCTGTGGCAGTAAAATTTAATCGGGAGTGTTCTAAGGTTTCTATCTGACCGTGAAGTTTTCCCAAATCCAAACCAATGTTGGAGCCATTCCATACCCTTGAAACGTGATTCCCAATTCCCTCTTAGCCACAATCCGTCTCATTTACCCTCAGGGGTGTCACACAAATCTACTGCAGTTGGCATGACAGGACAATGTTAACTATACTTTCAAAACCTACAATTCAGTCCCAACACGCATCATCGCCTCCTCCAGGGCATCCACCCCCACTTCTCACTTCCCTTCTACAACCTCCTGTGTTGCCAACACCAAAGAAACATTCCCAGACACAGTATCAACATACTGGGCAGTATGCACTTGTTGAGCCAACAACATTGCTGCCACAGCAACAGTAACAGTAACAGTAACAGTAGCAGTAACAGTAATAGTAAGAGTAGTAGTTGTTGTTATTAAAGCTGAATTCCCTAAGATTAATAAGCCCAGTTGTGTCCGACCCTTTGCGACCCCATGAATCGCAGCACGCCAGGCCTCCCTGTCCATCACCATCTCCCGGAGTTCACTCAGACTCACGTTCATCGAGTCCGTGATGCCATCCAGCCATCTCATCCTCGGTCGTCCCCTTCTCCTCCTGCCCCCAATCCCTCCCAGCATCAGACTCTTTTCCAATGAGTCAACTCTTCGCATGAGGTGGCCAAAGTACTGGAGTTTCAGCTTTAGCATCATTCCTTCCAAAGAAATCCCAGGGTTGATCTCCTTCAGAATGGACTGGTTGGATCTCCTGGCAGTCCAAGGGACTCTCAAGAGTCGTCTCCAACACCACAGTTCAAAAACATCAATTCTTCGGTGCTCAGCCTTCTTCACAGCCCAACTCTCACATCCATACATGACCACAGGAAAAACCATAGCCTTGACTAGACGGACCTTAGTCGGCAAAGTAATGTCTCTGCTTTTGAATATACTATCTAGGTTGGTCATAACTTTTCTTCCAAGGAGTAAGCTTCTTTGCTGTTCCATGTGGTGGCGGTGGCAGAGGAATCAGTTGCCTGGGGGACTGCGACATGATGAATCAGCCTGTCTGGGATCCAAATTGGCGAATCTGCATCCTGTGGAAAAATACAAGTTCATCCTCGACGGCCAGTTGATAATGGGTCGGGACCTTTCCATTGTCCAGAGAGGAGGTCCTTCCACTTTACCAATGGCTTTACGTTTTGTTGTTCCAGACACCAATGACGAAGCATAGCAGTTGTTTTGGACGAATCAGCATTTATTTATTACAAAGAGAGCATGTTGTAAAATCTGATGGGAAGAACTATATTTAAATTCTCCTTTCTTAATTTTTGAATTAACAAAGCATGTGAGGGTAAATGATGCAAAATTTGACCGCAATAGTTTCCTATAGCAATCTGCCTATTTTCTTTAAATTTTTAAAATTTGTGTTCTAATGACATGAATTTAGGGATATGTTAATTTAGGTCTAATGTTTAGTTTAGGGTCTGTATAAATTTAAATAATAAATGTATAGCCTCCTTATCTCATTTAGGTATACAGATATACCTAAATAACATATTTATATATGTATTTATATATGGCAACAAGTATAAACTCATTGACATATAATATGTATAAATCAATATACTTGAAATTAATCTTTATAATTAATATAATTAATATATATTACAGCAATACAACATGTGCACAATACCAACCAACACAATCCAATGTACTGTAATAATA
>SJYT01055523.1:268305-284677 GCA_006410635.1 Cephalophus harveyi
CTTACTCCTTGGAAGAAAAGTTATGTCCAACCTAGATAGTATATTCAAAAGCAGAGACATTACTTTGCCGACTAAGGTCCGTCTAGTCAAGGCTATGGTTTTTCCTGTGGTCATGTATGGATGTGAGAGTTGGACTGTGAAGAAGGCTGAGCACCGAAGAATTGATGCTTTTGAACTGTGGTGTTGGAGACGACTCTTGAGAGTCCCTTGGACTGCCAGGAGATCCAACCAGTCCATTCTGAAGGAGATCAACCCTGGGATTTCTTTGGAAGGAATGATGCTAAAGCTGAAACTCCAGTACTTTGGCCACCTCATGCGAAGAGTTGACTCATTGGAAAAGAGTCTGATGCTGGGAGGGATTGGGGGCAGGAGGAGAAGGGGACGACCGAGGATGAGATGGCTAGATGGCATCACGGACTTGATGAACGTGAGTCTGAGTGAACTCCGGGAGATGGTGATGAACAGGGAGGCATGGTGTGCTGCGATTCATGGGATCACAAAGAGTCGGACACGACTGAGCAACTGAACTGAACTGAAACAATCTCTCTGCAACTTTAAAGGGGCATTATCAGTTTTAAAAACTTTTGGCAAACCTAAATATAAGAAGCAAGTAAACAGGTGTTGCACAATATCTTTATAAGCTTCTCCAGTTACCCTTCCATAACCTAAATCTGGTCTATAGCTTTTTAGGTGACAAGTAGCTATCTAATCTTTGTTTGAATACCTCCAGCAATGGGGAACTCACTCCTCTTCAAGGTTTTAAACTCTTTTTTACCTTTTTTCCTACAGCACTCCCACCCTGCATACCACTTTGTCTAATCTCACCAACTCATTTTCAGTAGTATGTGTTGGCCAGGAGCTGGGCCAGTCTTTCCCAGCAATGTAAGAAACGTCTGCTCTAGTATCTAACAGCCCTGACATTTTATATCCTTGAATTAAAAGATCTTTTAAAGGCCTAGAAGCTGTAATTTCCTGCACCCAAAAAGCTAGATCACTAGATCCAAATCCTCTGGGGCCCCTAGCTTGAGAAGTCAAGGTTTTTCTTGTCTGATAATAAGGTAAAAATAAAAGCTGTGTTATTCTTTAACCTTTATTAATTTGCACAGTTTTAGTAGGCAGTGAGATTAAAACTTTAATTTCTCTAGTATAATCAGAATCTACTACACCAGGAACCACCAAAATTCCTTGAAAAGAAAGCGAGCTATACCCTAGCACAAGTGCAGTATGTCCTCAGGCAGGGGCCCAGCCACTCCCATTGGAATTGGAGTAACCAGCACGGCAGGGGTTAATATTGTTGTGGTGGTGGAGCTGAGGTCTAGTCCTGAGCTACCTGGGATTGATTGGCACGGCTTGTTGTCTCTGTTTAGCAGGACATTGCCGACGAAAATGTTCCATTTGGCCACAAGAGAAACATTTTTTATTTGTAAAATCCTTTTTATTATGATTATTTTTTGTCTCTTTTTCTCTTCTTTTTCTTCTTCTTTTTTTTTGTTTGGGTGAGGCCTCCCTGAGGGGGTTTTCTACAAGGAGCAGGCTCTGTTTTAGAAGCTCCTTTGTTTTTTTTAAAAAAAATCTCTTTATCTTTTTCTACCTCAGGCAATGTTCTGGGAGACTTTGCAGGCAAGCGGAGGTGGTGGTGGTCACCTTAAATCAGAAAATGGTGGATAAATTTTTAAAGGTTTGCGTATAGGGGGAGGGGACTAGCCAGGGCGCCCGGCCACAGCGTCCTGTAAACCCTTTCCTTCCTCGGGAGGTAGAGCACAATCTCCCTCCTTTTATTCACCAATGGCAGAAAGTATGATCTGTGTAGAAAGTGGAGATCCACTACCATCCACCACTATAGCCTCTCCCATAGTCGATCGAACAGCCTCATGATGGGGGTCCAGAGCATTTCTAATCATATTGCACAGAGCAAAAGCATTTACAGGAACTTTTTTTGGCTCATGCAAACTATAATAAGTTTTTAGCTGTTTCCCTACCTTCACCCAGGTATCTAAATTAACAGTGCCCTTTTCTGGAAACCAAGGACATTGTTCTTGTACAAATTTAAAAGGAATTGAACACTAGCCTTTTTAACTTTCTTTTTTGTTTAGCAGTTGCAAAATCACTTCTATAGAGTTGTCATTCTTTTGACTCATTGTTACCCGTGTCAGAAAATTAGGTCTTATATAAAAGTCTGCCTTGTCAAGGGTTTTACCTTTGGCAAGGGAGGTTTTCTTTTCAACCCAAAGAAAGCAGGTTTCTTTCAACCTTTAGAAAACCAGGTTTCTCTTAAACCCTTTAACACTTCCCACTCCTACTCACCCTGTCTATGCTACAGGGGGGTCTGCAGCACCTGAGTGGGGTCCTATCCGCCCTGAAAACTCAACACTGGGGAACAACAGGGCTGATGACCCTAGTTGTTCAGAGAAATAGGGCTGATGATCCTAATTGCTCCAAGGGGGGTGGCAATAGGGCTGATGACCCTAATTGCTCAGGGAACCTACCTTTGAATAGCCTGTTCCATGAGTCACTTACCCTGGATCCACCGGGGCTGGACCCTGGCAGACGACAGAGGATGAGATGGTTGAGTGGCATCACTAACTCAATGGACATGAGTTTGAGTAGGTTCTGGGAGTTGGTGATGGACAGGGAAGCCTGGTGGGCTGCAGTCCATGGAGTGCAAAGAGTCTAACACTACTGAGCGACTGAAGTGACTTCTGAAAAAATGAAAAAGCAAAAAATTGTCAAGTGTGAATGTCATTGGCCTAGAATATTCAATATATAGACTAAAAAGGGAATGGAAGTTGATTAGACTGAAAGAGGGAATGGAAGTTGATTAGAACATCTCAGTATTTATTGAAAGAGTGCTCTTGGTAATATGATATAATAAGCATAGAAGTAGAAATGTGAAAGACAAAAAAGAAAACAAATATTTCATTGTTTTATTCTATTTTTATCCATTGAAATACCACCTTTTCCATGTTGCTGACTGTATTTGCCCATTAAAAGAAATTTAAGTCATAAATACTGGAAATGTCTTCATACAATCTGAGTGTTAAACTTGGTTGTCTTGACTGAGAACAAGATGGAGGTGGAGTAGGTGGATGTAGAGTCCATCTCTCTCCATGGATACATCAGGAATACACCTTCAGATGCAGAATGCATGCAGAAAAATACCTGAGAGCAGACAAGAGTACCTTACCAGCAGAAAAGAATATATAGACCTACACAAAACTAGGTAAGATGAAGGAACTAGGGGGAAAACAGGAGTGTTAGTAGGATTGGACCTTCCCTTGGTGGGTGGGAGAACTGAAGCAGGGATCTGATCCCCACATCAGGGCAATTGTCTGAGTCATACGAGAAATATTTAAGGCTGAAACAGCAGTTCTGTGGCAGCCTAAATGGAATGAAAATCAGACAGTCCTTGCCACAGCCATACATACCCAGGTGGTGCAGTGGCTGGGTGCTGGAGTTTAGGGATTGTGGAGCTTTACCTGTGTGAGGGCTGATGATGACTGCAGAGAGACAGATTGAGGGGATGTAAGAAAGGCAATGAAAAAGAATGATCCAACTACCACACAATTGCACTCATCTCACATGCTAGTAAAGTAATGTTCAAAATCCTCCAAGCCAGGCTTCAGCAATATGTGAACCGTGAACTCCCTGATGTTCAAGCTGGCTTTAGAAAAGGCAGGGGAACCAGAGATCAAATTGCCAACATCCGCTGGATCATGGAAAAGCAAGAGAGTTCCAGAAAAACATCTATTTCTGCTTTATTAACTATGCCAAAGCCTTTGACTGTGTGGATCACAAGAAACTGTGGAAAATTCTGAAAGAGATAGGGATACTAGACCACCTAACCTGCCTCTTGAGAAATCTGTATGCAAGTCAGGAAGCAACAGCTAGAACTGGACATGGAACAACAGACTGGTTCCAAATAGGAAAAGGAGTACGTCAAGGCTGTATATTGTCACCCTGCTTATTTAACTTCTATGCAGAGTACATCATGAGAAACGCTGGCCTGGAAGAAACACAAGCTGGAATCAAGATTGCCAGGAGAAATATCAATAACCTCAGATATGCAGATGACACCTATTGGAAGAGACTCTGATGCTGGGAGGGATTGGGGGCAGGAGGAGAAGGGGACGACCAAGGATGAGATGGCTGGATGGCATCACGGACTCAATGGATGTGAGTCTGAGTGAACTCCGAGAGATGGTAATGAACAGGGAAGTCTGGCGTGCTGCGATTCATGGGGTCGCAAAGAGTAGGACACAACTAAGCGACTGAACTGAACTGAACTGAGGGAGGAGATTGTGGTGGGAAATGCCTGTGGAGGAAAATTAGGAAGCCATGGAAGCAGGCGATACTGCTGAGTCATATGTAAGGGGTGGAGCCATCACCAAAGCCTCTCTCCCACCACAAGCCAGCATCTGCAGCTGAACAATAGAGAGGCTGGCCCATCAAACACATAATGCACTGAACTACAGAGTAGGACTCCATGCAGGGTGCCCCTTTAAGTGCCTGATGCACTGATGTACAGCGTAGGACCCCAGCTGGGGGGTCCCTCTATGTGCCTGAAGTACTGATCTACAGAGAAGGACTTTGTGGGATTGCTTCAAGTGTCCAACTCTTTGTGACTCTGTAGACTCTGGCTTGCCAGGCTTCTCTGCCAGGGAGGGTGGTTTTCCAGTCAAGACTACTGGAACTTATTGGCCAACACTGGTTGCCAAACCTTTCTAGAGCACTGTATTTCCTGCTGCCTTACCTGCTAACTCCGAGTACCTGGTGCTGCCAGAACCCCTGTGACTTAAAAAGCTGCACCATCTCCATACCTGACCCTCACAGGGGCAAACCCAATTCTGCCAAGTCAGCCTCAGTAGCAAACTCCAGGGGACAACCCACATGTAGAGGTGGGAAGAACCACAATTGAATCCTAAGGGCAGTGTGACAAGGAAGAGGACCCAAAACCCTCCCACCAGCTGTGCAAAGTGCAGACTAAATCTATACAATTAACTAGGCAGACTCTGTGTCTATGGAGTATATAAAACATCATTGAGAGCTCCCACAAGAGAAAACGCACTAGTTCTGATAGCTGTGGACATTGGAGGCAAGAACTCAGTTGAGTAGAACCAGATTAGAATCTGAGCTGCCCCCACATCGGGTCTAGAGATCAGCACAGCTTTAGAGGGCATCCTAGGGAGGTGAAGTGGACTGTTACTCCCAGTGAGGGAAAGGACTCTGACAGCAGTGACTTAAGAAAAGCATTTATTATTCTTATGTTTTGACTTGTTCCATGGATTCAATAGAATTTCCCCCCCTTCCCCTCCCCTCCCTAGGTTGTAGTTGTTGATTTTATTGGCACTATGAAATCTAATTAAGCTTTTGAGTTTTTTTTTTTTTCTCAGTCACACTTTTTATTGCTGTTACAAACCTCTGCATCTGTGTTGGGCTTTTGCAGTTCTGGGAAATTTTTTCTCTATCTTTTTTTTTAATTTTAATTTTTAAAACCTATTATTTTTTCTACATTTATTCCTTTATTTAATTTCCTACTGTTCTTTTCCCCTTTCAGTTAGTTTTTAATATATATAAATCTTCTTTATCTACCTCTACTTAGCTTTGCATATCTATTGTTTCTTCCTTCCCTCTCAACATATTTGTTAATTTTATATTCATTGCTTTATTCCCCAGTTGGCACCTTCCTTTAGTTTTGTTTTCCAGGTTGTTCTTTAGTTAGTTTTGTTCTTAACAGGTAGATATAATTTTTGGTTTCTTTTGTTAGCTGGGTCTGTCTAGTGCATTTTATTTTTGTTGGTCTGTTCTGACTTTGCTCATGCATGTATATGTATATGTGTATATTCATTTATTTTAATTATTATTTGCCTGATTTTGTAACTGTAATTTGTCTGGGGTTCAACTTTGGTTTCTTATTTTTGGATAATTGTTTTAATCTCACTCAATGCCACAACAAACCACTTGTGGAATCTTCGTTCCTGACCAGATATCAAACCCTGAGTGGGAGGACTGACTCCAAAACCCTAGACTACCAGAGAACTAACCTTAGGTGATATCAAATAGTGAGAACTCACACAAAGGAAATCACTGGAATATAAGACTTGGCATCTCCCAACCACCAATAGCACCTTGTGCAGGTCGCCTCATCTAAACAACAAACAAAACAAAAATACAAACCCTATCATCAGCAGACTGGATTACCATGTCACTCAGCCTTGCCCATTAGAGGAAAACCAAGCAAGAAAACAAAAATCAGCACAAATCTCACCTTATATGAAGCTTACACAAACTTCTGGACCAACCTTGGGAGGGCAGAAACCAAAGGAAGAAATAATTCAATCTTGAAGCCTGGGAAAAGTTGACCTCAAACATGGTAAGTTAGAAAAAAAAAAGGCAGAGAAATACTACACAAATAAAGGAACAAACTAGAAACACAGAAGTCCAAATAAAGGAAGAGGAAATAGGCAAACTACCTGAAAAAGCATTCAGTATAATGATAGTAAAAATGATCAAAAACCTTGAAAACAAAATGGAGAAAATAGAGAATCAATAAACAAAGACCTAGAAGAATTAAAGAATAAACATGAAGAGACAAACAACACAACTACTGAAATTAAAAATACTCTAGAAGGAATCAACAGTAGAATATCTGAAGCAGAAGAATGGAACAGTGAGCTGGATGATAAAATGGTAGAAATTACTTCTGAAGAGCAGAATAAAGTAAAAGGAATGAAAAGAAAGGAGGATAGTCTCAGAGACCTCTGGGACAGTGTCAAATGCACCAACATTCGAATTATAGCGGTTGCAGAAGAAGAAGGGAAAAGAAAGGGTATGAGAAAAGCTTTGAAGTGATTATAGTTGAAAATTTCCACAACATGCAAAAGGAAACAGTCAATCAAATCCAAGAGGAATAAAGAGCCCTATAGAGGATAAACCAAAGGAGAAACATGCCAAGACACATACTAATCAAACTAACAAAGACTAAACACAAAGAAAGACTATTAAAAGCATCAAGGGTGAAGCAACAGGTAACATACAAGGGAAACCCCATATACTTAACAGCTTTCAGCAGAAATTCTGCAGGCCAGAAGGGAATGATAGGATATATTTAAAGTACTGAAAGAGAAAAATCTACACTAAGGTTACATAGCTGGTAAGGATCTCATTCAAAATTGATGGAGAAATTTGAAAAGCTTTTCAGACAAGCAGAAGTTAAGAGAATTCAGTATTACCAAATCAACTTTACGACAAATGTTAAAGGGACATATATGGTCAAAAAATAGAAGAGAAGAAAAAAAAAAAAATCTACAAAATCGATCCTAAACAATTAAGAAAATAGGAATAGGAACATATATATCAATAATTACTTTAAATGTAAATGGATTGAATGCTGCAACCAAAAGACACAGACTGGCTAAATGGATACAAAATTAAGACCCATATATATGCTGTCTACAAGAAACCCACTTCAGAGCTAAAGACATAGATAGACTGAAAGTGAGAGGATGGAAAATTACATTCCATGCAAATGAGAAGCAAAAGAAAGCTTTTGTAGCAATGCTCATATCAGACAAAATGACCTTAAATTAAAGAAGATTGCAAGAGATTAGGAAGGACACTACAAAATTATCCAAGGATCAATGCAAGAGGAAGACATAACAATTGCAAATATCTATGCACCCAACATAGGAGCACCTCAATATATAAGAAAAACACTAACAAACTTAAAAGGAGAAATTGACAGTGACACAATAATAGTGGAGACTTTAACCCCCACCCACACCAATGGATAGTTCATCAAAACAGAAAATTAATAAGGAAACATAAGTCTTAAATGATACAATAGATGAGATGGATCTCCTTAATATCTTCAGGATATTCCATCCAAATGCAGAAGAATACACTTTTTTCTCAAGTGCACATGGGACATTCTCCAGGAGAGACCACATCATAGGTCACAAATCAAACCTCAGTAAATTTAAGAGAATTGAAATTGTATCAAGCATCTTTTCTGACCACAATGTTATGAGAGTAGATATCAATTACAGGTGGAAAAAAGTGTAAGAAACTCAAACACATGGAGATTAAACAACACATTTCTAAATAACCAACAGGTTACTGAAGAAATCAAAAGGGAAATTAAAAAGTTTCTATTAACAAATGACAATGAAAAGCTGACAACTCAATACCTATGGTTTGTAGCAAAAGCAGTCCTCAGAGGGAAGTTTATAGCAATACAAATCTTCAAAAAACGGGCATAGAAGAAAACCTACCTCAAATATAGTAAAGGCCATATGTGATAAACCTACAGCAAACATTATTCTCATTGGTGAAAAACTGAAAGCATTCCCCTAAGATCAAGAGCACTACAAGGGTACCAACTTTCCCCACTATTATTCAGCATTGTTCTGGAAGTCCTAGCTATAGCAAACAGATAAATAAAAGTAATCCAGATCAGAAGAGAAGTAAAGCTCTTACTGTTTGCAGGTGACATGATACTGTTCATTGAAAACCCAAAGTATAGTATCAGAAAATTACTAGAGCTAATCAGTGAATTTAGCAGTTACAGGATATGAAATCAATACATAGAAATCACTTGCATTTCTACATACTAACAATGAAAAATCAGAGAAGAAATAGGGAATCAATCCCATTCACCATTGCAACAAAAACAATAATATCTAGGAATAAGCTTGCCTAAGGAGACAAATGACCTATATGCAGAAAATGCTAAGGCACTAATGAATGAAATCAAAGATGAACTAAACAGATGGAGAGATATTCCATGTTCCTGGGTAGGAAGAATCAATATTGTGAAAATGACTACCCTACCAAATGCAATCTACAGATTCAATGTAATCCCTATGAAATTACCAATGGCATTTTTCACCTAACTAGAGGAAAAAAAATTCACAATTCATATGGAAACACAAAAGACCCCAAATAGCCAACACAGTCTTGAGAAAGAAAAATGGAGCTTGAAGAATCAAGCTTCCTGACTTCAGATTATACTACAAAGCTACAGTCATCAAGACAGTATGGTACTGGCACAAAAACAGAAATATAGATCAATGTAACTAGACTGAGACCCCAGAAATAAACCCATGCACCTATGAGTACCTTATTTTTCACAAAGGAGGCAAGAATATATAATGGGGCAAAGACAGTCTCTTCAATATGTGTTGCTGGGAAAACTGGACATGTACAAGTAAAACAATGAAATTAGAACACTTCCTAACACCATACACAAAGATAAACTCAAAATGGATTAAAGATCTAAATATAAGACCAGAAATTAGAAAACTCTTAGAGGAAAACATAGGAAGAACACTCAACAACATAAATCAAAGTAAGATCCTTGATGACCCACCTCCTGCAGTAATGGAAATAAAAACAAAAGCAAACAAGTGGGACCTGATTAAACTTAAGAGCATTTGCACAGTAAAGGAAACTATAAGCAAGGTGAAAAGACAACTCTCAAAATGGGAGAAAATAATAGCAAATGAAACAACTGACAAAGGATTAATTTCCAAAATATACAAGCATCTTATACAACTCAATGCCAGAAAAACAAACAACCCAATCAAAAAGTGGGAAAAAGACCTAAACAGACATTTCTCCAAAGAAGACATACAGATGGCTAACAAAACATGATTCACTATTAGAGAAATGCAAATCAAAGCCACAATAAGATATCACCTCCCACCCATCAGAATGGCCATCATCAAAAAGTCTACAAACAATAAATGCTGGAGAAGGTGTGGAGAAAAGAGAATGCTCTTGCACTGTTGGTGGGAATGTAAATTTCCATGAAAGACTGTATGGAGATTCCTTTAAAAAGTAGGAATAAAATCACCATAGGACACAGCAATCCCACTCCTAGACGTACCCTGAGGAAACCAGGCTTGAAAAAGACACATGTATCCCATTGTTTATTGAAGCACTATTTACAACAGCTAGAATATGGAAACAACCTAGATGCCCATCGACAGATGAATGGATAAAGAAGTTGTGGTACATATACACAATGGAATATTACTAAGCCATAAAAAGGAACACATTTGAGTCAGTTCTGATGAGGTTCAGTTCAGTTCAATTCTGTCACTCAGTCGTGTCCGACTTGAGGTGGGTGAACCTAAAATATATTATATAGGGGGAAGTGGAAAAAGCAAGAGAGTTCCAGAAAAACATCTACTTCTGCTTTTTGCTTTACAATATTGTATTGGTTTTGCCATACATTGACATGAATTTGCCACAGGTATACTTATTTTAAGTTAACATACTTAAAATTAAACTTGAAAATTTCCATAATTAATTTAAAATTAATTAAAATTAATAATGTCAATATTTCCCTTAACTCATATAGTCTGGTATCTTCTCTTCAACAATGCCAATGATTAAAAAAAGATAAAACAATTTTAAAGGATTTAGTTATTCAAGAAAACAAAAATATGTTCAAAGAGAAAATGACTTTATAAAATGCCACAGCGATTAATCACTATTCTTTTTAAAATATGTAAGAGTGGCCTTCGCTGGTGATCCAGTGGTTAAGACTCTGCACTTCCACTGCAAGGGGCATGGGTTCTATCACTGATCTCCAAACTCCATGCATGCAGACAAAAAGAAAAAAAGAAAGTGAGAAAACAACTTGAAAAGGCAGCAGGTAATCTTATTTTCTTCAAGAGAGCCTAAAAGCCTGAAGATCTTATTCATAAAGTTTTCTTATGGTTATTCTTTTAAAACTCATTAGTGCTGTGCTTCATATTTATAAAATTTGCAAAAATAAAAGACATAATAGGTCAACTATATAGCTTATCTAAGAAGCTCACAATATTCCAAATGATGTTTTTGTGTGGTCTATTGTCAGTGGCTTATTTTGAGGACTGAAATCAAAATAGAGCTTCTTCCTCTGGGATGGAAAAATAGCTATTGGAATTTTTTATAATTAGCAGAGTGTCTTAACACTTTTATTGTTGTTCAGTTACTCAGTTGTATCCAATTCTTTGTAACTCCAAGGAATGTAGCTCACCAAGCATCCCTGTCCTTCACCATCTCACGGAACTTGCTCAAACTCTTGTCCACTGAGTCGGTGATGCCACACAGCTATCTTGTCCTGTCATCCCCTTTATCTCCTGCCTTTAATCTTTCCCAGCAGCAGGGTCTTTTCTAATGAATCAGCTCTACACATAAGGTGGCCAAAGTATTGGAGTTTCAACTTCATTATCAGTCCTTCCAATGCATATTCAGGATTAATTTCCTTTAGGGTTGACTGGCTTGATCTCTTTGCAGTCCAAGGGAATCTCAAAAGTCTTCTCCAACACCACATTTCAAAAGCATCAATTATTTGGCACTCAGACTTTGTGGTCCAATTCTCACATCCGTACATGACTACTGGAAAAACCATCAGTTCAGTTCAGTTCAGTCGCTCAGTCGTGTCCGACTCTTTGCGACCCCATGAATCGCAGCACGCCAGGCCTCCCTGTCCATCACCATCTCTCGGAGTTCACTCAGACTCACATCCATCGAGTCAGTGATGCCATCCAGCCATCTCATCCTCGGTCGTCCCCTTCTCCTCCTGCCCCCAATCCCTCCCAGCATCACAGTCTTTTCCAATGAGTCAACTCTTCGCATGAGGTTGCCAAAGTACTGGAGTTTCAGCTTTAGCATCATTCCTTCCAAAGAAATCCCAGGGTGGAAAAACCATAGCTTTGACTATTTGGACCTTTGCTGGCAAAGTAATGTCCCTGCTTTTTAATATGCTATCTAGGCTTGTCATAGTTTTTCTTCCAAAGAGCAAATGTCTTTTAATTTCATGGTGGCAATCACCATCTGCAGGGATTTTGGAGCCCAAGAAAATAAAGTATGTTACTGCTTTCCTTGTTTCACCATCTATTTGACATGAAGTGATGGGACTAGATATCATTATCTTAGTTTTTTGAATGTTGAGCTTTCATAAAGAGGCTCTTTAATTTCTCTTTGCTTTTGGCCATAAGGATGGTGTAACTAGCATATCTGAGGTTATTGATATTTCTCCTGGCAATCTTTGTTTCATCTTGTGTTTCATCCAGCCTAGCATTTCTCATGATGTACTCTCTATAGAAGTTAAATAAGCAAGGTGACAATACACAGCCTTGATATACTCCTTTTCCAAATTGGAAACATTCTGTTCTTCCATGTCTGTTTCTAACTTTTGCTTCTTGATCTGCATACAGGTTTCTCAAGAAACAGGTCTGATTTTCATATAACTTTAAGAATTTTCCACAGTTTGTTGTGTCAAAGGCCTTGGCACACAGTCAAAGGTGTTGGCATTATCAATAAAGCAAATAAAGTTTTTCTAGGATTCTCTTGCTTTTTCTATGATCCAACTGATGTTTGCAATTTGATTTCTAGTTCCTCTGTCTTTTCTAAATCTATCTTGAACATTTGGAAGTTCACGGTTCACATACTGTTGAAGCCTGGCTTGGAGAATTTGATAGCGTGCGAGATGAGTGCAGTTGTGTGGTAGTTTGAGCATTCTTTGGCATTGCCTTTCTTTGGGATTGGAATGAAAACTGACCTTTTCCAGTCCTGTGGCCACTGCTGAGTTTTCCAGATTTGCTATCATATTGATTGCAGCACTTAAACAACATCATCTTTTAGAATTTGAAAGAACTCAACTGGGATTCTGTCACCTCCGCTAGCTTTGTTCATAATGATGCTTCCTAAGGCCCATTTGAATTCTCATTCCAGGATGTCTGGCTTTAGGTGAGTGATTACACCATTGTGATTATCTTTGATGTGAGGTCATGAGGTTATCTGAGATCATGAGATCTTTTTTGTACAGTTCTTCTATGTCTTCTTGTCACCGCTTCTTAATATCCTCTGCTTCTGTTAGGTCCATACCATTTCTGTTCTTTATTGTGTCCATCTTTGCATGAAATGTTCCCTTGGTATCTCTAATTTTCTTGAGGTGTCTTTCCCTTCAGAAGAAGTCTTTCTTCAGAAGAAAGATTAGTCTTTCTTCTCTAGTCTTTCCCATTTTATTTTTTTCCTCTATCTCTTTTCGTTCATCAATAAGGAAGGCTTTTTCATCTCTCCTTGCTATTCTTTGGAACTCTGCATTCAAATGGGTATATCTTTTCCTTTTATCCTTTGCCTTTAGCTTCTCTTCTTTTCTCAGCTCTTTGTAAGGCCTCATCTGAAAACTTTTTTGCCTTTTTGCATTTCTTTTTCTCAGGGATGGCCTTGATCACTGCCTTGTGTACAATGTCATGAACCTCTGTCCATAGTTCTTCATGCATTCTGTCTGCCAGACCTAATCCTTGAATCTATTTGTCACTTCCACTGTATAATCATAAGGGACTTGATTAAGTCATACCCAAATGGTCTAGTGGTTTTCCCTACTTTCTTCAATTGAAGTCTGAATTTGGCAATAAGGAGTTCATGATCTGAGTCACAGTCAGCTCCCAGTATTATTTTTGCTGACTTTATAGAGCTTCTCCATCTTTGGCTGCAAAAAATATAATCAATCTGATTTCAGTATTGGCAATCTGGTGGTGTCCATGTGTTGTTGGAAGAGGGTGTTTGCTATGACTGGTGCATATTTTGCCAAAACTCTGTTAGCTAAATTCTATTGGCTGAATTTAAATCAAGGGCTATTGTTTCTTTCATAGAAACCTAAATTATTAGGGAACTGATGTTAGAAGAACTTTATTTGATACTGGGGGTTCCTTAGAAAATATCTGATAAACACAAAAACTGTGGAATAAATGTCACAAAAGAGATCAGTCTAATTTGTATTAATGTCAGTGAAATTCATTGTCCTTATTGGTACCACTCAATTTATAATAGTAAAAATAATTCTTATCATCTATTAGTAGACATATGTAGGGTCTTTAACCCTGTTACATCAATTTTTAATCAAATGACTGATTTTCCCATATTATACATACATAGTATTTATTGAGAAATATACATATAAATTAAATATAATTCTGATAATTAAAGATAAAATGGTAAACATTTTAATTTTTTGAGATGTGTATAAGAGACAGCCTTTAAGCTAGTAGCTTTATTTGATATATATAATAGTTTTAATCTATTAAATAATATATTAATTATAGCGTTGGTAATATATTAACTGTATACTTAATGGGCATCTAAATTTTTTTAGTCAAAGATGAGCTACTGTAGTTTTTTTAAGTCTCAGAGGTTTGCTGCTATATTATGAAATAAGCAGATCAACCAGTGATATTCCAACTGTAACTTACTCAAGAAGTGACATCAAAGCAAAATATTTTTTGAAAGCTTTCATTTGAAAAACATGTCTGTTTCTCAATCTTTAACTACTTACTCTTTCCTATGATATTAAAACAGATACAAAGTTAGAATTTGTACTTTAAAAACAGATTTGTATTCAATATTTTCCCCTGAAATTATGTTTAGAATTACATTAGAAAATAACTATACTTGTTTCTTAAATGAAAGCTAAGCCACTTTTTGTGTGTGTGTGTGTGTTTGTATTTATTTATTTATTTTTATTTTTTTTAGGCCTTTTATTTTATTTTTAATTTTTGCTTTAGTTTACTTTACAATACCGGATTGGTTTTGCCATACATTGACATGAATCCACCACGGGTGTATATGAGCTCCCAATCCTGAATCCCCCTCCCACATCCCACCCCATATCCTCTCTCTGGATCATCCCCGTGCACCAGCCCCAAGCATCCTGTATCCTGTATCGAACATAAGCTGGTGCTTCGTTCTTACATGATAGTATACATGTTTCAATGCCATTCTCCCAAATCATCCCACCCTCTCCCTCTCCCACAGAAGCAAGTGTAATGCTAACTGTTTCACTGTATCAGGTATGAAGTAGTTGATGTACCTTGGTGAATAAGAATTTATTCATAGCCTCTGGGAGTATTGATGACTTTATATTATAAAGAAAAAAAAATGTCACAACTGTACCAGCAGACATTCAGAAAAAAAAAACAAAAGCAAAAACATGCTGTGTATTTTTCACTTGACCTTTGGGTTCTTCAGTGCCAGTCCTGCACAGCATTTGTAAAGCTTTTGTAAGGAAATGGTAGTAGCTGAATCAATAACGGGAATCAATAACGTGTTGAATCTATACACAGTCCTAGAGCTAAAATGATCCACACAGTTGATCCTTTCATTCTCAACTTGAGTCCACACTGGGTTAAAATATAGCTAAACAAGAAAACATAGACCTCTACAAATATACCACATTTTTACAAGTGTTTTCTCTACTTCCACTCCAACACAAAATGATAGCTATAGCCCTTGACAACCCTTAGAGTATTCAAGATGTCAGAGAATACAGCTTCATTCTAACAGTCAGTAAAAACTGCCTGCAGTGCAGGAGACCCAGGTTCAATCCCTGGGTCAGGAAGATCCCCAGGAGAATGAAATGACAACCCACTCAAGTATTCTTGCCTGGAGAACCCCATGGACAGAGGAGCCTGACAGGTTACAGTCCATGCGGTCACAAGAGTCAGACATGACTTAGCGACTAAACCACCAAACCACTACTGAAGAAGGTATAAAGGAATTGACGTCTAACCAAATTGAATCAAATAATTCTCATATTTTTCAGGATTGTGAATCTGCCAATTCCTTTGAACTTACTGAGAAAGTCTATTAGAATGGAAAATCTGATTTAATTTGAAAATTGTATTTTGACTTTTGTTGGTAAAATTACATGATATAAATAATTTTGAACGTAATGTGATGATAATATTAAAAATTACCTTAAAATTCGCTGGTGCACAGGGATGAGCCAGAGAGATGATGTGGGGTGGGAGGTGGGAGGGGGATTCGGGATTGGGAGCTAATATACACCCATGGTGGATTCATGTCAATGTATGGCAAAACCAATACGGTATTGTAAAGTAAAATAAAGTAAAAATAAAAAAAATAAAAAAAATTCTGTGGATGATGTCCTTATATATAAAACAAACATAAAGTATTATATTATTGGCAAACATAGACTTTTGCAACTCCTGAAAATCTTACTATGATTTAGTTCTACTGATTACATCATGTTTTAGTTTAGAGCCATGAAGGTTGATAACCAGGCTGGCTGAGTGACCAGAGCAGAATATATGGGTAATGTGCATCCATATTTAACATAACCTTGGGATCTTGACTTCCATTTGCCAGGGAAACATCTAGTATCAGATAAAGAGGAATAAATAATATGTTGTTCATACTAGTGTCCTTTCCTCTGATCTGTTGTAGGACTCCCTATTGACCAGTGTCCCCAGAACCCAGAAGGGGCAGAGCTCTTTTTTTTTTTTTTCTGTGTGATGAGCCAGTCTGTCTAGATCCGAGACAGAGAACAGGTGGCTGAGGTTGGAGGACAAGTCTGGGG
>SJYT01055523.1:284801-301094 GCA_006410635.1 Cephalophus harveyi
AAGACGAGGGAGGGGGGGGTGGGGGGGGGGGGGGGGGGGGGGGGGGGGGGGGGGGAGATCTCCAGCATGTTGTTTTCTTTTCTTTCTCCTTTAAGATTCTGCCATGTTTAATTTGAAAGCTTAAGTTTAAAAACACTTTATTGAATGTTATATTTTGGTCACTATTATCTTTTTCACTTATAACAGTCTTGTAAGATACAGAGGGAACAAACATGTTTTCTTTTAGAAAACCAGACCAACCTCTAATTTCCTGTCACTCTTATTAAGACAATAACATTATGATGTTGAATGATATCAACCAAGTAGAGAATGGAGTCATATGGTGGAGTTTAACCCCATCATACCAATGAGTGGCCTTCACAACTAATTTAGTTTATGTTGTGTTTAAAAGTAATACTAAATGGAAGAAAGTGTTTTTTCCATATTCTGGAATATGCCCCTTGTGCTATCTACAAGTGTTTCCCCCTCCCCCACCAAAACATCACACAGAAAAAAATCAAATGCTGAATACACAGGCAAAAGGAAATTGTTCCTGACCTATGTAGGTGGCTGGTTTGCATTCTGAATATGATGTTTTATTACCCATATCATTGTCCTAGCTTGAAAATATTTATGAGTCATCATAAAATTAACTTTCTCTGCCAATATTCAATCTGCAGCATGTACGTTATTGGCTTCTAGTAGAAGGCCTTGTCCTGGTTGACTGTTTTATGTATCTTATTATAAGAACGACTTCTTTTTATTTGGCTTGAAATTTCTCTCATCTTAATTTTCCATATTGTTCACAATTTCATATCATGAAAAAATTCAAGTTCAGAGAATATTCAGTTTTCATTGTATCCTTCACAATAATTTCCAGCCAACTATATTTTCATGTTTAACTGTTTTCAGACAACAAACTTAATGTATATGTGTATTTATACTGGGAATAAAACAGAAAAGCTCATTTATAAGTATTGTCTTGATATAGGAAACTAATTATGCCACTTAGCATCCTTAACTTTTCTGTTGAAGGAAATGTTACCTTCAGTGAGGTCTTAATACAGGATTTAAGTAACAGAGACACGTCAGTTCCTAATTTGACTGTGTTTAATTTTCAGGTAACCCTGGTCCAATCCCTGGGTTGGGAAGATCCTCTGAAGAAGGAAATGGCAACCCATTCCAGTACTCTTGCCTGGAAAATCCCATGGACGGAGGAGCGTTGTAGGCTACAGTCCATGGGGTCGCAAAGAGTCGGACATGACTGAGAGACTTCATTTTCACAGTATTAGTATTAGAAATCAAAGCCTGAGGGAAGATTGAAGTGCTGCCACTTTCTTTAGGAAATTCAAGTCCAAGGTGTACAGAATGAAAGACAGTGGATACAAGACAAAGGAAAGAATGAAAATGGCTACCGAATCATAATCAGCAAAGTGACACAGGTCCTTGTTAAGCAAGAGACATGTTATCTGTACATGTGAGACTTTCCTTGGAAGTATCCAGAGGAGAAATAACACCGGAGAGAAGAGTATGGGAAGCAAAAGGAGAAGGGTGGGTCTGTGTGTTTCCCTTTCCTGCCCATTTCTCACTGATCAAGGGGCGTTCTATGCAAGGATGTGTCCTGCCTTTCTGGCTGTATCATTGCTTCACTAGGGAACCACTCAGGAAGCTACAACCCATGCTCAACAGAGTGGCATTTTGTCAAAGCAAGAAAAAGCATGCAGGTGAGGAATTCAGTGATTTAACCCACTACCCAGGTAGGTGAGCTTGTCAAAGGAAATGTGTTTAAAAAGAAGGGGTCAAGGACAAGAATCTGAGAAGGTTGTGTGCACTGGAAAAATAAATTAACTGCATAGCTTAAACTTGATAATGACTAAGAATAAGGAAACATTCAAGACTGAAATATGTAATATTTAATGGTAATTATACTAGGATAACATCTGTGCTTGTTTTTCCCACTAAATTGTGAATGTTTGTACAAACATTTTTTTCTCATTTAATGTTACAATTCATGAATACCAGGGCTATATAATTAGTGGACACAGATATATGTATGCATATATGTACCTATTTTCATTGCCACAATATTTCAAATAGTAGAGTTCCAAAAATGTCTTGTATCATGTATAAATGTATAATTTCTGAAGGTGGTAATTTGGAGGGGAAATTATACTGTCACTTAGTTAAAATTTTAGAGCTAACATTTGTAGGGAAAACTTACTGGATAGTAGTATACTTAGGAAATTGGAAATCTTAAGCAATGAATAAGTGGGGAACCATGCATTATCTCATTAACAAGATCTTGGTTAGATATTGTAAAAACTAATTTATTTTATTTATTAAAAAAAATCTAGGAACTTCCCTGGCAGTCCAATGACTAAGACTCATGCTCCCAATGCAGGGGTGGGAGTTTGATCCTTGGTTGGGAAACTAAGACCCCACATCTATGCCCCCACTCCAAATAATTCTGTCCAATAATACTCATGAAATACCCATAGTATTCTGTATTCTGTTGCAGTATTGATGATGTGAAAATCAGTATAATATTCCCTTCAGAAACTTGGAGTCTAATGAAGGAGACAGTCATGGAAACAATTCATTATTCATTATAATAACTTATAAGGTGTTCTTTCAGTTCAGTTCAGTTGAGCTGCTCAATCATGTCCGACTCTCTGCGATCCCATGAACTACAGCATGCCAGGCCTCCCTGTCCATCAACAACTCCCAGAGTCCACCCAAACCCATGTCCATTGAGTCGGTGAAGCCATCCAACCATCTCATCCTCTGTCGTCCCCTTCTCCTGACCTCAATCTTTCCCAGCACCAGGGTCTTTTCAAATGAATCAGCCTTTCACATCAGATGGCCAAAGTATTGGAGTTTCAGCTTCAACATCAATCCTTCCACTGAACACCCAGGACTGATCTCCTTTAGGATGGACTGGGTGGATCTCCTTGCAGTCCAAGGGACTCTCAAGAGTCTTCTCCAACACCACAGTTCAAAAGCATCAATTCTTTGGCACTAAGCTTTCTTTATAGTCCAACTCTCACACCATACATGACCACTGGAAAACCCATAGCTTTGAGTAGATGGACCTTTGTTAACAAAGTAATGTCTCTGCTTTTTAATATGCTGTCCAGGGGTTCTTTAATAAGCAAATAACAAACAAATTTTCCACAAACCAGCTTTTGCAGTGGCAAAATTACTCTGGACTAGTTCCACTTAAAACTACAGCCATGGCAAACAGAAAATCAAAATAATGCTGATGATTTACAGCACCTCCAACATATATAAAGAAGGAAATAGAATGAAAATACTAGAATGAAATCTGGTGCATAACATTGTAACATATGGTGCATAATTGTAATGTAGTCTATACACAGACTCATATTTTCTATAGGATAAATAAAAAATTCCCAACACTTGTTAAACACAAATGTCCATATATACAAAAATCTCAAATAATTTATTAAAGAAAAAAAACCCAAATTTCATTTTAAATATCACATAGTCTGAAGTTTCTCAGATGTTTCTATAAAATTAATTATTTATTTATTTTTATTGTTGTTTGTTGCTGGACATGGGCTTTCTCTAATTGTGGTGAGTAGGGGCTGCTTTTCATTATGGTGCACAGGCGTCTCGTTGCAGAACAGTTTCTGGTTACACAGAGTTCAGTAGTTGCAGCATGCCAGCTCAGTAGTTGCCCCATGCAGGCTCTAGGGTGCACAGGCTTCAGTAGTTGTGACTCACAGTCTCTAGCGTGTGGACTCAGAAGTTGTGGCACATAGGCCTTAGTTACCTGGTGTTATGTGGGTTCTTCCCCAACTAAGGATCAAACTTATATCCCCTGCATTGGCAGGCAGATTTGTATCCACTGGACTACCAGGGAAGGCCTCAGAAGATGTTTTGTTCTATATTTTGATTCTTGTGCCCAATAGCAATAACATGTACTTGAGCAAGAAGAAAAGATAAAATGCTGAATTATAATTTTGATGATATGGAATTAAAAACTCAGAACAATATACTTCTTTCTTCTTCCTCCCTACACCTCAAAAAGGTATATATATACGAGACAACTTACAAAGATGAATCAAATCAACAATTGAAAAACCAGAAAATGAAAAGCAAAAGGAAAATAGGGTAAAAAAAAAGTTGTAAACAGCTAATTTAAGATATTTGGGTTAGAATATAGTATACTGGAATGTGGCATAAATGGGCCCATAACGTTTTTATCACCTCTGTGTGTCTGTGTGTGAGAGAGAAAGAGAATGCAATTCTTGAAATTTAAAATTTATTGCATAATACTATTTTCTAAAGAGAAACATGATTGTTCTTGATACTGAAGTTTAAGTTATACTGCAACCTGGTGACATGTTTCAAATGCCAACTTTCTCATATTGCCCTTTGGGTGGTGGTGTAACACCAAAGCACCAAATACCCTTATAGGCAAAGAGAACAAAAGTAATGGGATTCAGGTGTTTGGCTCTCTGATGATCTACCTTATTTAGGGGATACATTTTAAATTCTCTGAAGAATGAGTGAGTTGATATCCTTCCTGCTATATTAAAGGGATAACAAACTGAATAACCACTAACTCCATTTACTGAAGTTTTGAAAGCTTTATGTTTCAAGACAGAGCTTTTGAAGTTATACTCCATGACAGGGGGCTGAAGCACCTATATTCATTACAAAATAAGATCACAGCTGTGTGCCGTTGGTAGCTGAGCTGGGGCTATGGCAGAAATTGTAGAACCCAATAAAGAAATATCCTTTGCAGTCAAAGATGGAGAAGCTCTATACAGTCAGCAAAAACAAGACCGGGAGCTGACTGTGGCTCAGATCATGAACTCCTTATTGCCAAATTCAGACTTAAATTGAAGAATGTGGGGAAAAACCACTAGACCATTCAGGTATGACCTGAATCAAATCTCTTATGACTATACAGTGGAAGTGAGAAATAGATTTAGGGACTAGATCTGATAGACAGAGTGCCTGATGAACTATGGACAGAGGTTCATGACATTGTACAGGAGACAGGGATCAAGACCATCCCCAAGAAAATTAAATGCAAGAAAGCAAAATGGCTGTCTGAGGAGGCCTCACAAATAGCTGTAAAAAGAAGAGAAGTGAAAAGCAAAGGAGAAAAGGAAAGATATACCATTTGAATGCAGAGTTCCAAAGAATAGCAAGGAGAAATAAGAAAGCCTTCCTCAGCGATCAATGCAAAGAAATAGAGGAAAACAACAGAATGGGGAAGACTAGAGATCTCTTCAAGAAAATTAGAGATACCAAGGGAACATTTCATGCAAAGATGAGCTTGATAAAGGACAGGAATGGTGAGGACCTAACAGAAGCAGAGATATTAAGAAGAGGTGGCAAGAATACACAGAAGATCTATACAAAAAGATCTTCATAACCCAGATAATCCTGATGGAGTGATCACTCACCTAGAGCCAGACATCCTGGAATGTGAAGTCAAGTGGACCTTAGAAAGCATTACTATGAACAAAGCTAGTGGAGGTGATGGAATTCCAGTGGAGCTATTTCAAATCCTGGAAGATGATGCTGTGAAAGTGCTACACTCAATATGCCAGCAAATTTGGAAAACAGCAGTGGCCATAGGACTGGAAATGGTCAGTTTTCATTCCAATTCCAAAGAAAGGCAATGTCAAAGAATGCTCCAACTACCACACAATTGCACTCATCTCACACACTAGTAAAGTAATGTTCAAAATTCTCCAAGCCAGGCTTCCGCAGTACGTGAACTGTGAACTCCCTGATGTTCAAGCTGGTTTTAGAAAAGGCAGAGGAACCAGAGATCAAATTGCCAACATCCACTGGATCATGGAAAAAGCAAGAGAGTTCCAGAAAAACATCTATTTCTGCTTTATTGACTATGCCAAAGACTTTGACTGTGTGGATCACAATAAACTGTGGAAAATTCTGAACGAGATGGGAATACCAGACCACCTGGCCTGCCTCTTGAGAAACCTGTATGCAAGTCAGGAAGCAACAGTTAGAACTGGACATGGAACAACAGACTGGTTCCAAATAGGAAAAGGAGTACGTCAAGTCGGTATATTGTCACCCTGCTTATTTACCTTATATGCAGAGTATATCATGAGAAACGCTGGACTGGAAGAAGCACAAGCTGGAATGAAGATTGCCGGGAGAAATATCAATAACCTCAGATATGCAGATGACACCACCCTTATGGCAGATAGTGAAGAGGAACTAAAAAGCCTCTTGATGAAAGTGAAAGAGGAGAGTGAAAAAGTTGGCTTCAAGCTCAATATTCAGAAAACGAAGATCATGGCATCCGGTCCCATCACTTCATGGGAAATAGATGGGGAAACAAGGGACAGTGTCAGACTTTATTTTGGGGGGCTTCAAAATCACTGCAGATGATTATTTCAGCCATGAAATTAAAAGATGCTTACTCCTTGGAATGAAATTTATGACCAATCTAGACAGCATATTAAAAAGCAGAGACATTATTTTGCCAACAAAGGTCCATCTAGTCAAGGCGATAGTTTTTCCAGTGATCATATATGGATGTGAGAGTTAGACTGTGATGAAAGCTGAGCATCAAAGAATTGATGCTTTTGAACTGTGATGTTTGAGAAGACTTGAAAGTCCCTTGGACTGCAAGGAGATCCACCTAGTCCATCCTAAAAGAGATCAGTCCTAGGTGTTCATTGGAAGGGCTGATGCTGAGGCTGAAACTCCAGTACTTGGGCCACCTCATGTGAAGAGTTGACTTACTGGAAAAGACCCTGATGCTGAGAAGGATTGGGGTCAGGAGGAGAAGAGGACGACCGAGGATGAGATGGCTGGATGGCATCACTTACTCGATCCACATGAATTTGGGTAAACTCTGGGAGTTGGTGATGGACAGGGAGGCCTGGCGTGCTGCAGTCCATGGGGTTGTAAAGAGTTGGACACGACTGAGAGACTGAACTGAATTGAAACCCACTTGTTTATTTTTGCTTTTATTGCCTTTGTTTTCGGTGTCAAAACTGATAAAAAATACAAATGCCAAGATGGATACCAAGGAAATTATTCATCATGTTTTTTTTCCTAGGAGTTTTGTAGTTTCAGATCTTACCTTCAAATCTTTAATCCATTTTGAATTGACTTTTATGATGTAGGATAGCAGTCCAGTTTTATTCTTTTGCATTTGGCTGCCCAGTTTTCCAATTTTCCCAACACCATTTATTGAAGGGCTTATCCTTTCTTCTTTGTATATTCTTATTCTTTTGTCATAAATTAATTGGCCATGTGTACATGGCATATAACAGAAAGTTAAATTTAAGCACTGCTTTGAGAAATTTTATTGCTATTTTATTCTTGATTTGAACTAAGTTTAATAGAGATAAGTCATATCTAAAATGTGAACTAATGATATAATTGATTGAAAGTTGGGGAAAAATGTTTTTTCTTGGGGTGGCTACTGGGGGGAAATATTTCTTAACTCTTCTCCTTAGCATTGAATTTATTATATTTTAGAATACAGCCTTTGTGCTCTAATGCTCTACTTTTTCCACTGTAAAAATGAGCCAAGATTTGGGGAGCCTTGAATATTCTTTCTTATTAGAAGTAATACTTCTTTATTTTTCAAGAGATATGCTCTTTTTGTCTATAAGCTTTTTTTAAAAAAGTTAAATCCAGTATAGAGTTTTAGTGGAAAGAAGGAAATGCCAGCTTAATGATGACAATTCCCCAAAAGTCATTTTGTGTGTCAAGTAGATCAGTACAGATTAGTTATATTTCGAAAGCTGAGATAAACAACAGATTACTAAATTGAGTTACAGATTAAGAAATGTGAGTTCAACAATTTTGAAAATAAAGTGGTTTTAATGACTGAGTCAGAAGATTTTAGTAAAAAATGATCATTTAATTATGTGTATTAAACAAGAATGTACACAAAATAGAAAAAATAGTAAAATTCATTGCTGGTCTATAGCTGTTTTTTGTATAATTTTTAATCTGTACCCAAAACTCGATGATGCTTCTTTGTTTATAAGCCATCTGGTCATTTTATTAAGACATCTGTTTGTTCTTTTTATAAAAATTGTAGTGAAATAAGAATCAGTTCAGTTCAGTCAGTTTAGTTGCTCAGTCGTGTCCGGCTCTTTGCGACCCCATGAATCACAGCATGCCAGGCCTCCCTGTCTGTCACCAACTCCCGGAGCTTACCTAAACTCATGTGCATCGAGGATGCACATTCAGCCATCTCATCCTCTGTCGTCCCCTTTTCCTCTTGCTCCCAATCCCTCCCAGCATCAAGGTCTTTTCCAATGAGTCAACTCTTCTCATCAGGTGGCCAAAGTATTGGAGTTTCAGCTTCAGCATCAGTCCTTCCAATGAATATTCAGGACTGGTCTCCTTTAGGATGGACTGGTTGGATCTCCTTGCAGTCCAAGGGACTCTCAAGAGTCTTCTCCAGCACCACAGTTCAAAAACATCGATTCTTTGGTGCTCAGGTTTCTTCACAGTCCAACTCTCACATCCATACATGACCACTGGAAAAATCAGAATAGATTTAACTTAAATGCAAACTGGAGATTGAATTTGTAGGTGTTCAAAGAAAGACAACAAAATATACACTTTTTCTCTAATGGCAGTGATGTTGACATAAAAATTTCAAGAATGGCACAAGGAAATATAAATTTTCTACCTCAAAAACATTTCTTCTTTTTATTACTAAATCTTCCTTTGCTTTGATTCTAAATGGCTCTGCCTTTGCAGAGTAAAAGTACTGAATCACTATGATTTAAAATTTAATGTAATTCAGCTAGTTGTCAACTTCTAAAAGCTTGAGTGATCTAGGTGAAGTGAAATCTTTTGCAAACATAGCAGTTTTTATTGAGAAGAGACATGAATTATATGCTGCATGGGGAAAAAAAAAAGAGAAACTTTATCTAGTAGATCTCTTCTCCCACTCGTCTTTCTCCTCTCACATCTAGAATATGGATCCTTTTATTTCCTAGAAGGCATTTGATGCTGATCCCCAAGAACTCTGAGAGTACTTTCCCCAATCTGATCTATGACCTTGTTATGATATGAATGTTGTGTCCCTTCAAAATTGAAATAGTGTGATAGTATTAGCAAGTGGGGCCTTTGGGAGGTGACTAAGTTTAGATGAAGCCATGAAGGTAGAATGTGATTAGTGCTTTTGCAAGAGTCACAGGAGAGCTTGCTTCCTTATCTGCTTCCACCCTGTGAGCAGCCTGCAATTCAGAAGAGGTCTTCACCAGAACCTAACCTGTTGGAACTCTGGTCTCAGACTTCTACCATCTTCAACTGTGAGAAATATATATATGTTATTCCTAAGTAAGGGTTACAAGGTCATGCACTTATCTTCTCCTGCAAGAACACCAAAATTGCAACTAGCTGCTGAACAACCATTGACAGGAGAATGTTGGATCACCCCCCCCCCCACCACCACCACCACCAAAAAGATACCCAGGTGCAAGAGCAAAAGGGAAGCCCCAACTAGAAGGTAGGAGGGGTGAGTCCATGTTTAGAATCAAACCTCATCCCCACCAGAGCTGCTCAGAGGGGGCAAAGAAAGCCGTTGTGCATACCAGCACCCAGAGAAAGGAGCAGTGATCTCCGAAAGATTGAGCCAGACCTGCCTGGGAGTGTTTGAGTGTTTCCTGCATAGGCAGCGGTTAGCAGTGGCCTGCTGTAAGGACAAGGGCTCTGGTTTCAAGGTCTGGGAGGCAAAGCATGTGGCATAAGCCCTCCTGGAGTAGGTGGGGCATTAGCCCCACCATAGAGTCATAGGGCAGAAGAGTCACAAACTGGAAAACAATTATACCAAAGAAGGTCCTGCACTGTTGCAAAAGTTCTAGGGACCACAACAGATTTCCCAACCTTGGAACTGGCAAAGAGAATGAGAACCCCCAGGGAATTTGAGTTTGGGGGCCAGAGGGATTTGATTATAAAACTTTCACAGGAATGTGGAAGCAGACTTTTGAAGGGCACAAACAAAACCTTGTGCACACCAGGACCCACAAGAGACTGAGCCAGACATGCATGTGAGTGTCCCAGAGTCTCCAGCAGAAGCATGGATCCCCAGTCAGGGGCACTGAAGGCAACAGTTCTGGGAGCCACGGCTTCTGGCGTACGTCTTTTTGAAGAAGGTTGCTAGTACTGCCATTAACCCTACCATAGTAGGCCTCAGCCCAAACCTACAGGAACACAACCCTACCCAATAGCAGAAAACAGCATTAAAGATTTACTGAGCATGGCTCTTGCATTTGCAGAGCAAGATAGAGTTTCCCTACAGCCAATCCCTCCCATCAGGAAGCTTCCACAAGCCTCTTACCTTCAACCATCAGAGGACAGATAGAATGAAAACCACAATCACACCAAACTAACCAATCTGATGGCACGGATCACAGCCTTGTCTAACTCAATGAAACTATGAGTCATGCCATGTAGGGCCACTCAAGATGGAGGTGTCATGTTGGAGAGTTCTGATAAAATGTACTCCACTGGAGAAGGAAATGCCAAACCACTGCATCATTCTTGCCTTGAGAACTCTATTAACAGTATGAAAAGACAAAAAGATATGACACCAAAAGATGAACTTCTCAGGTTGGTAGGTGCCAAATATACTGCTGGGGAAGAGCAGAGAAATAGCTCCAGAAAAAATGAAGAGGCTGAGGCAAAGTGGAAACAACACCCTGTCGTGGGTGTGTCTATTGGTGAAAGTACAGTGCGATGACGTAAAGAACAGTATTGCAGGGGAACCTGGAATGTTAGGTCCATGAAGCAAGGTAAATTGGAAGTGGTCAAACAGGAGATAGCAAGAGTGAACATCGACATTTCAGGGGAACTAAATAATTCAGATAACCATTATATTTATTACTGTGTGCAAGAATCCCTTAGAAGAAATGAGTAACCCTCATGGTTAAGAAAAGAGGCCTTTGGTGCAATCTCAAAAATAACAGAATAATCTCTGTTCATTTCCAAGGCAAGTCATTCAATATCACAGTAATCCAAGTCTGCCTCAAACCCTAATGCCAAAGAAGCTGAAATTGATCAGTTCTGTGAAGAGCTACAAGACTTTTTAGAACTAACAAGAAAAAAGATGTCCTTTTAATCACAGGGGACTGGAATGCAAAAGTAGGAAGTCAAGAGACATTTGGAAAACTGGCAAGTTTGGCCTTGTAATACAAAATGAAGCAGGGCAAAGGCTAACAGAGTTTTGCCAAGAGAATGCACTGATCATAGCAAACACCTCTTTCCAGGAATAAGAGATGACTCTACATAGGGAATCACCAGATGGTCAACACCAAAGTCAGATTTATTATACTCTTTGCAACTGAAGATAGAGAAGCTCTATACAGTCAGCAAAAATAAGACCAGGAGCTGACTGTGGCTTAGATCATGAACTCCTTATTGCAAAATTCAGTCTTAAATTGAAGAAAGTAGGGAAAACCACTAGACCATTAATGTATGATCTAAATCAAATCCCTTGTGATAATACAATAGAAGTGACCATTAGATTTAAAGGGTTAGATCTGATAGAGTCCCTGAAGAGCTATACATGGGAATTCATAACATTGGACAGGAGGCAGTGATCAAAACAATCCCCATGAAAAATAACTGCAAAGGAGGCAAAATGACTGTCTGAGGAGGCCTTACAAATAGCTGAGAAAAGAGAAGTGAAAACCAAAGGAAAAAAGGAGATATATGCATCTGAAAGCATAGTTCCAAAGAATAGCAAGGAGAGAAAAGAAAGCCACCCTAAGTGATCAATGCAAAGAAATAGAGGAAATCAATAGAATGGGAAAGACTAGAGATCTGTTGAAGAAAATTAGAGATACCAAGGGAACTTTTCATGCAAAGATGGGCACAGTAAAGGACAGAAGCAGTATGGACCTAACAGAAGCAGAAGATATTACAGAGTAGTGGCAAAAATACACAGAAGGACTATACAAAAGAGATCTTAATAACCCAGATAACCCCAATGGTGTGATCACTCACCTTCAGCCAGACATCCTGGAGTGTGAAGTCAATTGGGCCTTAGGAAGCATCACTAAGAACAAAGCTAGTGGAGGTGATGGAATTCCAGTTGATCTGTTTCAAGTCCTGAAAGATGATGCTGTGAAAGTGCTGCACTCAATATGCCAGCAAATTTAGAAAACTCAGCAGTGGACACAGGACTGGAAAAGGTCAGTTTTCATTCCAGTCCCAAAGAAAGGCAATGCCTAAAAAATATTTAAACTACCATACAATTGCACTCATCTCACAAGCTAGTAAAATAATGCTCAAAAATCTCCAAGCTAGGTTTGAACAGTACATAAACTGAGAACTTCCAGATGTTCAAGCTGAATTTAGAAAAGGTAGAGGAGCCAGAGATCCAGCATTCATTGGATCATAGAAAAAGCAAGAGAATTCCAGAGAAGCATCTACTTATGCCTCATTGATGATGCTAAAGTCTTTGACTGTGTGGATCATAACAAATTGTGGAAAGCTCTTAAAGAGATGGGAATACCAGACCATTTTACCTGTCTCCTGAGAAACCTGTATGTGGGTCAAGAAACAACAGTTAGAACCCTGTATAGAGCAACTGACTGGTTCAAGACTGAGAAAGGTGTATGACAGAGCTGTCTGCTTTCACCCTATTTGTTTTTTTTTTTTTTAATTTTATTTTTACTTTATTTTACCTTACAACACCGTATTGGTTTTGCCATACATTGACATGAATCCACCATGGGTGTATATTAGCTCCCAATCCCTAATACCCTATTTGTTTAATCTACACACTGAGCACATCATAAAAAATGCTAGGCTGGATGAGTTGGTGTCAAGATAGGCAGGAGAAACATCAACAACCTCAGATATGCAGATAATACCACTTTAATGGCAGAAAGTGAAGAAGAACTAAAGAGCCTCCTGATGACTGTGAAGGAAGAGAGTGAAAAAGCCAGCTTAAAACTGAATAGTAAAAAAAAAAAAAAAAAAAAAAAAAAGATCATGGCATCCAATCCCATTACTTCATGGCAAATAGAAGGGAAAAAGGTGGAAGTAGTGACATTTCCTCTTATTGGGCTCTAAAATCACTGCAGATGGTGATTACAGCCATGAAATCAGAAGACTTTGCTTCTTGGCAGGAAAGCTATGACAAACCTAGACAGTGTGTTGGAAAGTAGAGGCATTACTTTGCTTACAAACGTCCATATAGTCAAGGCTATGGTCTTCCAAGTGGTCACGTATGGATGTGAGAGCTGGACAGTAAAGAAGGCAGAGTGCCAAAGAATTGATGCCTTTGAACGGTGGTGCTGGAGAAGACTTGTGCGAGTTCCTTGGACAGCAAAGAGATAAAATCAATCAATCTTAAAGGAAATCAACCCTGAATAATCACTGGAAGGAGTGATGCTGAAGCTGAAACTCCAGTATTCTGGTCCTCTGATGCGAAAAGCTGACTCATTGGAAAAGTCCCTGAAGTTGGGAAAGATTGAGGGCAGGAGGAGAAGGGGGAAACAGAGGATGAGATGGCTGGATGGCATTACCAAAGCAATGGACATAAACTTGGGCAAACTTTGGGAAACAGTGAGGGACAGGGAGGCCTGGTGTGCTGCTGTCCATGGGGTTGCAAAGAGTCAGATAAGACTGGAAGACTGAACAACAAGAAGAACATGATTTGAATACCACCTACCTTTTAAAATATTAAAAATTTTCCCCCTGTGAACTATTCTTTTTCATGGGCCCTAGTGTTATAAAATTTGATTTGCACAGATCTCCAATCCTAAATGGCCTGGACAAAGACTGAAGTTCACTGCCATTCTGTACAAGAAGAGGCACTACAGGTCACCCAAGTGCAGAACTAGCCCTGCTCAATTCCTTTGTTTAACAAATGCTATTTTAGTACCTTCTATGTGTTAGAGACTATGCTCAATGCCACATGTATAATAATAACAATTATAAACTGTAGTGTAAGAGCTTGGTAATACAAGCCAATTAGTGAGTACAGTAAGTACTGTGAGCCCAACACAGGGTGTCTTAAAAGCTTTTTCTGACCACCCCCACCTCCCAGCCCCTGCCGTCATCTCATTGGATTAGACACCTCGAAAATGAAGGTTATAAACTCTGAAAGGCTTCTACAGATATATGGTGTCTAAGCCAAAAACTGAAACAAAGCAAGACTTGGCCAGATGAGGGGTAGGCAGTGGACTAAAAGATTATCTCAAGATCAAGGAACAGTATATGCTAATTCCTCCTAGATTGTTAGGGAGCCTGATCTACTTAGTGATTAATGAATATTTCAGTAATGCTGAAATATAGTATAAGGAGAAAGGTAGAGAATGCTATGTAGAAAGATGAGCTTAGTGAATAAGCAGATGCCTTTTTAAGGATATTTTCAAACCATACTGTGATATAGCTGTATAGTTGGAACTTCCTCATTCATCTTAAGAATTGGAACTTGGAAGTATTCTTCTGCCTGTATGAACCTAATGGATGAAATATATAGCTCATGTGCCTGTGTAGCTTTTTGCTTGCATCCTGGTTTCTACACTTCTTCTCCTCTGGGATAGAAGCTTCTACTCTCCTCAAATTCCTGTTCCCCTCCTCTTGTTTTCACACTTCTTTGCATTTTGTTGGTTTACCAGTAAGAGTTATCCAGAGAAACAGAACCAATAAGATAGATAGATGCACAGATATATAATACAGTATAGATAGTTAGGGAGATAGATAAAGATAGAAACAGAGACATAGAAAGAGATATATCATGAGGGATTGGCTCACATGATTATGGAAGCTGAGAAGTTTTATGACCAGTTGGAGGCTCGGGAAAGCCAGTATTGGAGTCCCAGCCCCAACACTCAGGACCAGGGGAGCGAAAGGTGTAAGTCCCAGTTCAAGTCCAAAGGCCTGACTCAGATGCTAATCTTCCAGAAACACCCTCATGGACAAACTCAGAAGTAAGATTTTACTAGCCATCTGGACATTGCTTAGACCAGTCAAGTCTACACATACAATTAACTATCACAGCAGAACAGTGTCCTCCAATGCTTAAGCACTGACTCTCTTAGGCTACCCTGATCACCAATTAACCTACTCACTAACTCTCTTAACTCTCATCTTGGACACATATATGAATTAGAGTTAGACTAGACTGGCTATTTCCATATCTGTCTGAAGAATGTCAATTTCTTATGAGGAATACAAGTCCCATGGTCAAGTCTTTCAGGAAAGTGTTATGAGGGATGGCTCTGATTGGGGCCCCACTGGGCTTGGACAAATCCACAGCAGCCACACTGGTGAGGCCTTCATCAAGCATAGAGAGCTACCAGCTCATAAAGAGCTATCATGAAGGAAATAATAGAACTGGAAAGTCTAGAGATCTCTTCAAGAAAATTAGAGATACCAAGGGAACATTTCATGCAAAGATGAGCACAATAAAGCACAGAAATGGTATGGATCTAACAGAAGCAGAGGATATTAAGATGAGGTGGCAAGGATACACAGAAGAACTGTACAAAAAAGGTCTTCATGACCTAGATAACCACGATGGTGTAATCACTCACCTAGAGCCAGACATCCTGGAATGAGAAGTCAAGTGGGCCTTAGGAGGCATCACTCTGAACAAAGTTAGTGGAGGTGATGGAATTCCGATTGAGCTATTTCAAATCCTAAAAGATGATGCTGTTAAGGTGCTACACTCAATATGACAGCAAATTTGAAAAGCACAACAGTGGCCTTAGGACTGGAAAAGGTCAATTTCATTCCAATCCAAAATAAGGCAATGCCCAAAATATTCAATCTACTGCACAAATGCACTTGTCTCACATGCTAGCAAAGTAATCCTCAAAATTCTCCAAGCCAGGCTTCAACAACTGTGAATTTCCAGATGTTCAAGCTGGATTTAGAAAAGGCAGAGGAACCAGAGATCAAATTGCCAACATCTGTTAGATTTTAGAAACAGCAAAAAAATTCCAGAAAAATACCTACTTCCACTTTATTGATTGTACCAAAGTCTTTGTGTGGATCACAACAAACTGTGGACAATTCTTAAGGAGATTGAAATACCAGACCACCTTACTTGCCTCTTGGGAAATCTGTATGCAGGTCAAGAAGCAACAGTTAGAACTGGACATGGAACAATGGACTGGTTTCAAATTGGGAAAGGAGAACGTCAAGACTGTATAATAGTTAGTTCAGTTGCTCAGTCGTGTCCGACTCTTTGTGACCCCATGAATCACAGCACACCAGGCCTCCCTGTCCATCACCATCTCCCGGAGTTCACTCAGACTCATGCTCATCAAGTCCGTGATGCCATCCAGCCATCTCATCCTC
>SJYT01055523.1:301892-312915 GCA_006410635.1 Cephalophus harveyi
TGTGAGATGAGTGCAATTGTGTGGTAGTTTGAGCATTTTTTGGCATTGCCTTTCTTTGGAATTGGAATGAAAACTGACCTTTTCCAGTCCTGATAATATCACCCTGCTTATTTAAGCTATATGTAGAGTACATCTACATATGAAATGCTGGGCTGGATGAAGCACAAGCTGAAGTCACTATTGCCAGGAAAAATACCAATAACCTCATAAACACAGATGACACCACCCTTATGGCAGAAAGTGAAGAGGAACTAAAGAGCCTCTTGATGAAAGTGAAAAAGGAGAGTGAAAAAGCTGGCTTAAAACTCAATATTCAAAAACTAAGATCATGGTACCAGTCTCATCACTTCTTGGCAAATAGATGGGGAAACAGTGGAAACAATGGTGGACTTTTTATTTTCTTGGGTTCCAAAATCACTGGAGATGGTGACTGCAGCCATGAAATTAAAAGACGCTTGCTTCTTGGAAGAAAAGCTATGACCAACCTAGGTAATATATTAAAAGGCAGAGACATTACTTTCCTGATAAACGTCCATCTAGAAAAGGTATGGTTTTTCCAATATTCATGTATGGATGTGAGAGTTGGACAAACAAAGCTGAGCACTGAAGATGTGATGTTTTTGAACTGTGGTACTGGAGAAGACTCTTAAGTGTCCCTTGGACTGTGTGGAGATCAATCAGTCCATCCTAAAGGAAATCAGTCTTGAATATCATTGGAAGGACTGATGCTGAAGCTGAAACTCCAATACTTTAGACATCTGATATGAAGAACTGACTCATTTGAAGAGACCCTGATGCTGGGAAAAATTGAAGGTGGGAAGAGAAGGGGATGACAGAGGAAGAACCCATCATCAACTCAATGGACATGAATTTGAGTAAACTCCAGGAGTTGGTGATGGACAGGGAAGCCTGGTATGCTGCAGTCCATGGGGTCGCAAAGAGTCAGACACGACTGAGTGACTGAACTGAACCATGAGGTCATCTCCCATTGTCTGTCTGGCTCCCTGGAGATGCTGGCATGAGACAGATTCTTATCACCTCTGGACTCTGATAAGAGTGGGGCTCTCTGCCCTGACTGCCTTGGAATAGAGCTGCAGAACTGTCAGAATCTAGAAGTACCCAGCTGCATTCTTACATCTCCAGCCATGGAGAACATCACAACATGAGTCATCTATTCCCTTTCATTTCAGGATAGTCCTCTTGGGTGTGTGGACAGGATGGCCTTGGAGAATCTTCTTTTCAGTGTGTAAATAATTGCCTAAATCTGTAAGTGTTTTGTCACATCTTTACCAGTAAAATCCTTCAAACCCTGCCTTGCCTTGTCCTGTGTGTACTGACCTACTGCAACCAATGTGCACCTCTTAGAAACTCAAAAGTTAGGACCTCATGGATATGAGCAGTCTAGTAGTAAAGACATGTGATCATTTTGTTCAACTCAGTATTTCCTAATTTATTTCAATGCAAAGTTTTCCTCACAAAATCTTTACTAAAACCACAGGGAACAAACAGACTCTGAGAATCACTGGATAAAATATTGCTGTGGAACTCACATTCTTTCTCCTTTGGAGAAGCTTATAAGTGTCAGTTTCATTTGCATTCCTGTAAGAATTAGCATGTTCTCTCACATTGTCTGAAGAGTATGTTTGCACATTCATTGACAGAACGTCTAATTCTCTCAGGTAAGTGTCCATATTTAGTTCACTGCCTTCAGAAAATTTGTAAACATTCAGTAAAACTATATTCTCTAGAATAAAATACTACAATTTTTTTTTTCCATCTCCAAGTCTCACATTCAGAAGAGAAACAAGATTCTAGGGTAGCTAATGTTTGTTGAAACCAGCAGCAGCAGCTAAGTCGCTTCAATCGTGTCCGACTCTGTGTGACCCCATAGATGGCAGCCCACCAGGCTCCTCCAATTCCTGGGATTCTCCAGACAAGAACACTGGAGTGGGTTGCCATTTCCTTCTCCATTGCTGAAACCAAAGCACTTGTTATTTTTACACAAACTAGCCTTCCTTAGAGGAAGGTTACTCTTTGCTGTTTAGGTTAGGTTAGCCGAGGGAGGATGGGCTGTTGCTATTATGCAGACACAGCCTATATTTCAAAACTCCTAAATTTTGCCCTCTAGTACTTGATTTAAAAGCTGTATCAAACTTAATATACATTTGAAAACCAAATTATCTTCTTTTTTGACTAGTTAGGGATAAATAGCTTTTCAGCAGTTTAAGGGGTGATTTTGGATGACAAATGATGTCATAAGTAGTGCTGCCTCGGGAAAAAAAATGTATCTGGATATATTTCCATTAATTAATCTATAAATTTTTAAAGGGTCAACATTCAAAAGGTACTCTCCAGAATTTGGAAAATGATATGAGGAATATTGACTACTTAATCTTAAAATGGTAGGTTTATATTTTATTTTTAGATGAAGAATAAAAGTTATTGAAGTGAAGGGATAATTTAACAACTGACAGAATGAAGTAAGTGCTTCACAGAGGTGGGTTGATGTTTACTTCTCTGATCAAATTATTAAGGAATTTTGGTTGGCATCTTACCAGTGTGTGACTATTAATCAGTGTAAAGCAATGAATAAAAAAATGGCTTATAATAAAAGTAGAGGCATAGATTTTTAAATTAGTTATTAAATGTTCAACAACTTAATCAGCATTTTATAGTAAAATTGATATTTAAGGATTAAAAACCTCAGGCCTTTAAAACTGGCTATTATAAAGACATATATACATCAAAATATTATAAAGATATATTTGACTTTAGAGAACTCAAAAGTTCCTAATTGTTTAATCAAATTTGATTTCATAATATGAAATTTATGAAGTGTTTAGTAGGCACTTTATAAAATATTTGTTACATGAGTGAATGATTTTCATATTGGTATTTAATTCTAATAGGTGCTATTGAGTAGAATAAAATTATTTCAAGAAGGAAAGAATTTATAATGTTTCTGGCCAATAACTCTCTCCCTTCTCTCTCTCCCTCAAGCATCTTACCCACCCTCACAGCTCAAACACACCTTCAAACACAAGCACATAAACCCTTGCCCCTGAATCAATGTAAAGTGTATTCTAATAAGATACAGCTAATTAAAAACAAACAAACAAAAAAAACATTGTCTATCCAACTGATCCCATTCTGAGAGAGAGGATACAGGTGGATGCATTAGTCACAGAAGTTTTCTTGAGTTTGGAAGAGATGGAAGATGGATAGGAAGCAATGAAGGACTTTCAAATGTGATGCCAGAGAAACAAACGACTCATGTGCGAGGGGATCAAATCAAACTAGATTGATGAGAGTGTAAAACCTGTGTTTTTGAGAAGTTGAGAAAAAGTTAATAAGATGAGAGTGACTTAGTACAGAAAAAAATATTAATATTTTAAAATTTCATTTTACTAAAAGAGGGGTTTCCCTGGTGAAATTCTTTCCCTAAGAGGGTAAAGAATCTTCCTGCAATGCAGGAGATCAGGGTTTGATTCCTGAGTGAGAAAGATACCCTGGAAAAGGGAATGGCAACACACTCCAGTATTCTTGCCTAGAAAATCCCATGGACAGAGGAGCCTGGCAAGTTACAGCATGGGATCGTAGTCAGACACGACTGAACGACTAACAATTTCACTTCACCTTTACTAAAAGAAACAGGGAAACTTGCAAAAAAGAAATAAACAACATGTTTAACTTGAGGAAAGGATTGGGTACCAGGCATCTTTGAATCTCTAGAGCCTAATAGTGTGTGACATAGTGAATGCTCAATATTGATTATCAGTATCAAACTATTAGCTTCTGAGAAGGCACTGCATATTGTACTGGCTTGAAGACTTGAGAAACTGGTGCCTGGGCTTAAACTTAACTTCCACCACTTACCCTGTGGCCTGGGAAATTATCACCTTCATAGAAAGGAAATGATAACCCTGTCCAGATTACATGAACGAATATATGTCAAGTCCTTTAAACTGTGCTGGTATGTTAAGCGCTATATTAAGTTTGAGTTGGAGTGCTGAGTGCTGAGTTGTTCAGGCATGTCCGACTCTTTGTGACCTTATGAACTGTAACCTGCCAGATTCCTCTCTCTTTGGAATCTTTCCAGCAAGAATACTGGAGCGGGTTGCCATTTCCTACTCCAGAGGATCTTTCCAACCCAGGGATCAAGACCCAGTCTCTTATATCTCCTGCATTGGCAGGCAGATACTTTGCCACTGTGCCAGAAATCAAGTTTAATGTGGCATTTTATTTTATTTTTTTTTGCAAGTTAAGGACAGTTTTTAGAGAAGTCTAAGGAAGTTGGCAAAGAAAACAGGAAATTTATCTATGTATTTTCTTTTGCTTAGAGTATTTGATAAAATGCTTAATGAAATTGGACTTATCAAAGAAGTTTAATGATCATATATGGGGCCTAATTTATAGAAAAATGTGGTAAATTATTTCCAAAACTTTTTGTACAAGAGAAGAAAAATATCCTGTGCCCTTGACATAAAGAAACTCTTATCAGATATATGTACAAATCATATATTGAACATATGTATAATGTACAGAAGTTATTTTTTATAATTAACTCTAACATTAGTAACATAATTTTATGAATGTATGAACCAAGAGACTCTTGGTTAGATTCTTTCATTTTCCAAATAAGAAAATAGACTTAATGAAAGTAATCAGTATTTCAATGACACACAGCCAGAACTCTGGAGTAATTCTAGTGCTCAATGCCTTGTTCATTACAGCATACTGCCATTAAATCAAAAATTCTTTTCTTGACTCACATGTAGCCTTTTCAGAAGAAAATAGAACTTGCAAATATTATTTAAGCCATAAATATCTTACTTTATAATTTCTTAAAATAATAATTTTGTTAGTTATATAAAAATTGCAATATACTTTAAAATATTTTAAGCAATGTATAAAAATTTTCTACAATGAAATTAAAATTAATACTTCTTCAAAATAATAAACACTAACAGAAGATAAATATCCTTCCATGTATCTTTCTAAGGATAAATACAATGCAAAATGAAATAGTAAAACACATAGAAATTGTTTTAGCATTTCTAAATATTTTAGTATTTCTATTCTATATTATAATTCTATATTCCAACCCCAAAGAAGAACAATGCCAAAGAATGTTCAAACTACCACACAGTTAACTCATTTCACATGCTAGTAAAGTTCAAAGTTCTCCAAGTTAGGCTTCAAGAGTATGTGAACTGAGAACTTCCAAATGTTCAAGCTGGATTTAGAGAAGGTAGAGCAACCAGAGATAAAATTGCCAACATGCCTCGGATCTAGAAAAAGCAAGAAAATTCAAGAGAAACATCTACTTCTGCTTCATTGAGTACATTAAAGCCTTTGACAGTGTGGATCACAACAAACTGTGGAAAATCTTGAGAGAGATGGGAATACCAGTACTACTTACCTGCCTCCTGTGAAACCTCTATGCAGGTCAAGAAGCAAGAGTTAAAATCAGGCATGGAACAACAAACTGTTGCAAAATTGGTAAAGGAGTACATCAATGCTGTATATTGTCACCCTACTCATTTATCTTCTATGCAGAGTACATCATGCAAAATGCCAGGCTGGATGAAGCAAAAGCTGGAATAAAGATTGCTGGGAGAAATATCAATAACCTCAGATATGAAGATGACACTACCCTTATAGCAGAAAGCAAAGAGGAACTAAAGAGCCTATTGATGAAAGTGAAAGAGGAGAATGAAAAAGCTGGCTGAAAACTCAACATTCAAAAAATGAAGCCAATACAATATTGTAAAGTAATTAACCTCCAATTAAAATAAATTTATACTAAAAAAAATGAAGAAAATGGCACCTGGTCCCATCACTTCATGGCAAATGGGGAAACAATGGAAGCAGTGACAGACTTCATTTTCTTGGGCTCCAAAATCACTGCAGATGGTGACTGCCATCTCAAAACTAAAAGATATTTGCTCCTTGAAAAAAAGCTATCACAAACCTAGTTCAGCTCAGTTCAGTCGCCCAGTTGTGTCCGGTTCTTTGCGACCCCATGAACCGCAGCACACCAGGCTTCCCTGTCCATCACCAACTCCTGGAGTTTACCCAAACTCATGTCCATTGAGTCGATGATGCCATCTAACCATCTCATCCTCTGTCGTCTCCTTCTCCTCCTGCTTTCAATCTTTCTCAACATCAGGGTCTTTTCAAATGAGTCAGCTCTTCACATCAGGTGGCCAAAATATTGGAGTTTCAGCTTCAACATCAGTCCTTCCAATAAACACCCAGGACTGATTTCCTTTAGGATGGACTGATTGGATCTCCTTGCAGTCCAAGAGACTCTCAAGAGTCTTCTCCAACACCACAGTTCAAAAGCATCAGTTCTTCTGCACTCAGCTTTCTTTATAGTTCAATTCTCACATCCATACATGACTACTGGAAAACCTAGTAGTTTTCACAAACCTAGACAGTATATCAAAAAACAGAGACATTACATTGCCAACAAAAGTCTGCATAGTCAACACTATAGCTTTTCCAGTAGCCATGTATCGATCTGAGAGTTGGACCATAAAGAAGGCTGAGGGCCAATAACTGATGCTTTTGAACTGTGGTGTTGGAGAAGACTCTTGAGAGTCTTTTGTACTGCAAGGAGATCAAACCAGTGAATTCTGAAGGAAATCAATCTTGAATATTCATTGGAAGGACTAATGTTGAACCTGAAGCTCCAATAAATTGGCCACCTGTTGAGAAGGGCCAACTCGTTAGCAAAGACCCTGATGCTGGGAAAGATTGAAGGCAGGAGGAGAAGGGGACAACAGAGGATGAAATAGTTGGATGGCATCACTGACTCAATGGACTTGAGCTTGCACAAGCTTTCGGAGATGATGAAGGGCAGAGAAGCCTGACATGCTACATTGCATGGGGTCGCAAAGAGTCAGACATGACTGAGCTACTGAACAGTAGTATGCTAGTATGTATTGGGTTGGCTAAGGACTTCATTTGAGTTTTCCCAAAAGATGGTACAGAAAACCCAGATGAACTTTTTGGCCAACTCAATATTTTAAAATTAAATTAAATATATTTAAATTTAATTTGAATATAACCTGAAAATTTAGCTAATTTGAATGTAAAAAATTGTTGAATTATAGTCAGCTACCAAAAACTCAACATCTTAATTTTGATTTCTGTTTTGGCTAACTTTTAACGACATTAAAAGATGCTTGCTTCTTGGAAGGAAAACTATGATAAACCTAGGAAGCATATTAAAAAGCAGAGACATCACTTTGCCGAACAAGGTTTAAAGGTATGGCTTTTCCAAGAGTCATGTATGAATGTGAGAGCTGGACCATAAAGAAGACTGAGTGCCAAAGAGTTGATAGTTTTTTTTTTTTTTACTTTATTTTACTTTACAATACCATATTGGTTTTGCCATACATTGACATGAATCCATCACGGGTGTAACACCCGAGTTGATAGTTTTTAATTGTGGTGCTGGTGAAGACTCTTGATAATCCCTTAGACTGCAAGATCAAACTACTCAACCCTAAAGGAACTCAACCCTGAATATTCATTGGAAGGACCTAGGCTGAAGCCACTTTGGCCACCTGATATCAAGACCCTGATGCTGGGAAAGATTGAAGGCAAAAGGAGAAGGGGCAGCAAAAGATGAGATAACTAGATAGCATCACTGATTCAATGAATGTGAGTCTGAGCAAACTCCAGGAGATGGATGACAGAGGAGCCTGGTTTGCTACAGTCTATGTGGTTGCAGAGAGTCAGACACAGCTTAGCTACTGAACAACAAGTGAATTTCATTTATGCATTATTAAGGGTTCTTGGTTGCCAATAGTAGAAATTGACTGTGTAACACGAGAGAGAATAAATAAGTTCATTCTAATGCTATTGAGTAGCTCAAAGAATTTACAGGATTGTTCAAGAACTAGGTTCAGGTAGGTCACAGGGCAACAAAACAAAGAAAGGTACTGCCATTTTACCAATATTCTCTGTATTTAACCATTTGACAGTTGGACACTTGCTGCTGATTTGATCTTTGAAATGACAATATACATTGCAATGATTATGGACTTTCTGCTCTTGTGTATTTCTTCTTCTACTTCTTCTTCTTTTACTTTACAATATTGTATTGGTTCTGCCACACATCAACATGAATCTGCCATGGGCGTACATGTGTTCCCAATCCTGAACCCCCCTCCCACCTCCCTCCCCGTATCATCCCTCTAGGTCATCCCAGTGCACCAGTCCCAAGCATACCGTATCATGCATCGAACCTGGACTGGTGATTAGTTGGATGCTTATAGCCTTTCAACAATATACTTCTTTAATTCCAGTATCCATAAAAATATCTAAATATTGTTAAACTGGACATTACACTCCATATTGAATATGAGCATCTTGGCCACACTCACTGCACATCTACAAACCAACTGACAGAACATGAGGAAAGTGAACAGCTAATAATAAAAATATTTTTACAGGGCATCTGAAACAGAGCTCATATCTGTGAGATTCCTTAAAAACAGGGAGTGGATTTGAGTGCTAGAAATCCAAATTTCTGATTATCCATTACAATAGTCAAGTTGTGTGTGTGTGTGTGTGTGTGTGTGTGTGTGTGTGTTAGCTTCTCAGACACATCTGACTCTTTGTGATCCCATGGACGATAGCCCACCATACCCTTCTGTCCATGGAAATCTCCAGAAAAGAATATTGGAGTGGGCAGTCATTTCCTACTCCAGGAAATATTCCTGACCCAGGGATCAAACCCAGGTCTCCTGCACTGCAGGCAGCTTCTTTACCATCTGAGCTACCAGGGAACCCCAATAGTCAAGTTGCTTTTCTGTAAATATTCAAAATTTCAGTCTTTTCTGAGTTATATATTGTTTGCGGTTTACTTTTTTAATCTCTAGATTTATTTTCTTTTCTTTTAAAGTTTATTTTTGATTGGAGAGTAATAGCTATAAGATGTTATGTTAGTTTCTGCCATAAGACAATGTGAATCAGCTATAAGTATACCATGTCTTCTTCTTCCTGAACCTTCCTTCCACACTCACCCCATCCCACCACTCTAGGTTGTCACAGAGTACCAGGTTGAGCTCCCTGTGTTATAGAGCAACCTTCCATTAGCTATCTATTTTACATATGGCAATGTACATGTTTCAGTGTTACTCTCTCAATGTGCCCCACAATCTCCTTCCCATGCCATGTCCTCAAATCTGTTCCCTATGTCTGTGTCTCTGTTCCTGCCCTGAAAATAGGTTAATCAGTACCATTTTTCCAGACTCCATATGTATGCATTAATATACAATATTTGTTTTCCTCTTCTGACTTCACTCTGTCAAAGAGTCTCTATGCTAATCCACCTCACTAGAACTGACTCAAATTCATTCCTTTTGATGGCTGAGTAACATTTCATTGTATCTAAGTGCCACAGCATCTTTATGCATTCATATGTTGACAGACATCTTGGTGTTTCCATGTCCTGGGTATTATAAATAGTGCTGCAAATGAATATCGGGGTATTGTGTTTTTTGGAAGTGTGATTTTCTCAGGGTTTATGCCCAGTAGTGGGATTGCTGGGTCATATGGTAGTTTTATTCCTAGCTTTTAAAGTAATCTCCATAGTGGCTGATTCAATTTACATTTCCACAAACAGTGCAACAGTGTTCCCTTTTCTCCACACTCTCCCCAACATTTATTGTTTGTACATTTTTGATGATGGTCACTCTGATCAGTGTGAGGTGACACCTCATTGTAGTTTTGCTTTGCATTCTTTTAAAATGAATAATGTTGAGCATCTATTCATGAGTTTGTTGGCCATTTGTATGCCTTCCTTGGACAAATGTCTTTTTAAGTATTCTGACCGTTTCTTGCTTGGATTCTTTGTTTTTTTAGTATTGAACTACATGAGCTGCTTGTATATATTGGAAATTAAATTATTGTCTATTGTTTCATTCTCAATTATTTTCTCCCACTCTGAAGGTTGCCTTTTCATCTTGTTAATATTTTCCTATGCTGTGCAAATGCTTTAAAGTTTTATTAGGTCTCACTTATTTATTTTTATTTCTATTGCTCTCAGTTCAGTTCATTTCAGTCGCTCAGTCGTGTCTGACTCTGTGATCCCATGAACCGCAGCAGGCCAGGCCTCCCTGTCCATCACCAACTCCCGGAGTCCACCAAAACCCATGTCCATTGTGTCGATGATGCCATCCAACCATCTCATCCTCTGTCGTCCCCTTTTCCTCCTGCCCTCAATCTTTCCCAGCATCAGGGTCTTTTCCAATGAGTCAGGTCTTTTCATGAGGTGGCCAAAGTATTGGAGCTTCAGCTTCAACATCAGTCCCTCCAATGAACACCCAGAACTGATCTTTAGAATGGGACTGGGTGGATCTCCTTGCAGTGCAAGGGACTCTCAAGAGTCTTCTCCAACACCACAGTTCAAAAGCATCAATTCTTCGGTGCTCAACTTTCTTTATAGTCCAACTCTCACAACCACACATGACTACTGGAAAAACCATAGCCTTGACTAGACGGACCTTAGTCAGCAAAGTAATGTCTCTGTTTTTTAACATGCTGTGTAGGTTGGTCATCCCTGGTGGTGCAGAGGTTAAAGCGTCTGCCTGCAATGTGGGAGACCTGGGTTTGATCCCTGGGTCAGGAAGATCCCCTGGAGAAGGAAATGGCAACACACTCCAGTATTCTTGCCTGGAGAATCTCATGGATGGAGGAGCTTGGTGGGCTACAGTTCACGGGTTGCAAAGAGTCAGACATGACTGAGTGACTTCACTTTGACTTTAGGTTGGTCATAACTTTCTTTCCAAGGAGCAAGTGTCTTTTAATTTCAGGGCTGCAATCACCATCCACAGTGATTTTAGAGACCAGAAAAATAAAGTCAGCCATGGTTTCTAATTTTTCCCCATCTATTTGCCATGAAGTGATGGGACTGGATGCCATGATCTTAGTTTTCTGAATGTTGAGCTTTAAGCCAACTTTTTCACTCTCCTCTTTCACTTTCATCAAGAGGCTCTTTAGTTCT
>SJYT01055523.1:334234-399275 GCA_006410635.1 Cephalophus harveyi
GTCCTGCTTCATTCTGTATTCCAAGGCCAAATTTGCCTGTTACTCCAGGTATTTCTTGATTTCCTACTTTTGCATTCCAGTCCCTTATAATGAAAAGGACATCTTTTTTGGATGTTAGTTCTAAAAGGTCTTGTTGGTCTTCATAGAACTGTTCAACTTCAGCTTCTTCAGCATTGCTGGTTGGGGCATAGACTTGGATAACTGTGATATTGAATGGTTTGCCTTGGAAACGAACAGAGATCATTCTGTCATCTTTGAGATTGCTTCCAAGTACTGCATTTCAGACTCTTTTGTTGACCATGATGGCTACTTCATTTCTTTTAAGGGATTCCTGCCCACAGTAGTAGATACAATGGTCATCTGAGTTAAATTCACCCATTTCAGTCCATTTTAGTTCACTAATTTCTAGAATGTCGACATTCACTCTTGCCATCACCTGTTTGACCACTTCCAGTTTGCCTTGATTCATGGACCTGACATTCCAGGTTCCTATGCAATATTGCTCTTTACAGCATCAGATCTTGCTTCTATCACCAGTCACATCCACTGCTGGGTATTGTTTTTGCTTTGGCCCCATCCCTTCATTCTTTCTGGAGTTATTTCTCCACTGATCTCCAGTAGCATATTGGGCACCTACTGACCTGGGGATTCCTCTTTCAGTATCCTATCATTTTGCCTTTTCATAGTGTTCTTGCATAATAACTAAAATTATTATTAGAAAAGGGTAAATTGTTTTAGTTATTATGCAGGAAGTGAAAACATTAGTTACTCAGTTATGTTCAACTCTTTGGGACCCCATGAACAGTAGCCTGCCAGTCTCCTCTGTCCATGGAATTGTCCAGGCAAGAATACTGGAGTGGATTGCCATTCCCTTCTTCAGGAGATTTCCAGACCCAGAGATCGAACCTGGGTCTCCTGCCCTACAGGCAGATTCTTTACCGTCTGAGCAGGGGGTAGAGATAAATGAAAGACTGTAGTTTATCAGTAATTTCTCAATTTTGCACAAAAATGCATCCCACCCTCAAAAAGCAAAGAATCTAAGACAAATATTAAAAGATGGCATCAATTAGAATCATGCAAAGAAAATAGTTAATAACAAAATTATTAAAAATTATTAAAATTTTGGAGTGGGTCCTGAAAAAGGAGCCTGTACGTTTATTTGACATTTGTGAGGAAATTAACAAGATGGTGCCAGTCAGGCTCTCTCGTTCCATGCTCTCATGCCCTCTCACCCCATGTTCTGTAAACAGTGGCTCTGCATGGCTATGTAACAGCTGAGATCACTTATAGCACTCATGCATATGCAGCATGAGTTACTCACTTGGTTTTGGGCTACTTTGTATGATACGCCTGCATGAGCTTTACCATGAAAGCCCTGGCTGCTGCTGCACTGGGGCTGCACTGGAGCAACAGCATGGTTTTGTTATACGAGGTTATGCTATGGCTATGTTATGGTTATGTTATGTCTATTATGACTGCTGCACCAGCCAGGAGAGAGGCTGTGTTATGGCTGCCATGCCAGCCAGGAGAGAATAGATGTGTGTGCAGTTCCGATGGCTTCTCAAGTATTCTTCCAGCCTCTTTGCTCAAGCCTTGCCTGTCCTTTGTTCAGTGAATAGTGTGCAGAGTGAGATACAACAAGACAATTGACATCACCAACAGGATCAGCAATACGCTAGTATCAATTGACATTATATTTGACATTATACTATTCCACACAGAAACACATCATTTTTATTGTATGCAGTGTGTGTATGACCATGTTTGTGGTGGGAAAATTCTGATATTTATTCCCAGTCTCAACCTGCAACTTTACTTTTCTCACTGATTTTTACTTTGCCCAATGTTGTCTTTTCACCTTTTACTTTGTTCCTTGTCTTTCCATCTTTTAAGAAAAACTTCAATAATTTTTCATTGCTCTGTAAGTGTGAGGTATAACACCAGTGTGTTACTTATTCTCCCAACTCAGGCCTTTGGGTCTTCTCAAAGCTCTGATCTCTGACTAACAAGTTTTCTCTTAAGTGTAGAAATAATTCTGAGTTCAATACCTACAAGTTACCTTCCATAATTAGTCCAACCATGTGGCTTCCTCATATCGTTTGGACATTTGGACAGGCCATTCCCACAATTATTAAACTTGAAGACCATCTCAATTACACACTTGGCTTTACATTTCTCCCTAAATTCAGACTGAAAGCAAAACTCCCAAGTGAAATAAAACTTCATATGGTAAACAGTGACCCCATGGACTATAGCCCACCAGGCACCTCTATGGGAATTCTCCAGGCAAGAATACTGGAGTGGGCTGTAATGCCCTCCTCCAGGGGATCTTCCTAACCATGGGATCAAACCCAGGTCTCCTGCATCGCAGGTGGGTTCTTTACCATCTGAGTCACCAGGGAAGCAGTTGAATATAATCATACAGGTTTAATTTTTCAGAGAGTTAAAGATCAGAGTAGAAAACTAGTGATGGATAATTTTCCTCATGCTCGAGTTTCACTAATGGAAGAGTTCAAAAGTAACCAGTGTTTCACTTCTTAAGAGTAATTAGCAATTATATAAAAAATTTGCCTCTCAAGCGAGTGCATCAACTGCTTGTGATTTAAAAGGGTAAATTTTTGGAAACAGTATATGTTGAGACATTCGGCCTTGAGTCAAATAAATAAATGCATGAAAGAGAAACTAACTTCTTATTCCACCAATTATTTTATTTACATATATATATGTATCTCATTTTATTTTACCAACAAAGATCTGTCTAGTCAAAGTTATGGTTTTTCCAGTAGTCATGTATGGATGAGAAAGCTGGACTATAAAGAAAGCTGAGTGCTGAAGAATTGATGCTTTTGAACTGTGGTGTTGGAGAAGACTCTTGAGAGTCCCTTGGACAGCAAGGAGATCCAACCAGTCAATCCTAAAGGAAATCAGCCCTGAATATCCATTGGTAGGACTGATGATAAAGCTGAAACTCCAATACTTTGGCCACCTGATGCAAAGAACCAGCTCATTGGACAAGTCCCTGAAGCTGGGAAAGATTAAAGGCAGGGGGAGAAGGGGATGATAGCGGATGAGATGGTTGGATGGCATCACTGACTCAATGGATACATGTTTGACTAGGGTCTGGGAGTTGGTGATGGACAGGGAAACCTGGTGTGCTGCAGTTCATGGGGTCACAAAGAGTCAGACACGACTGAGCAAATGAACTGAATTGATGTATCTCATCTTGTGCTTTATGGAACTCAGGTGATGTAGATCTTGTTCAGTCACGCGCTGGGAGAAATGCAGGCCACTGTAGGCATTTTGAGTAGGAAGATGCTTAGTCAAGATAATATGTCTGGAACACATCTGTTGCAGAGCAGGAATTCTCCAGAGGACCTTTAGATCATCCAATAGCAGCTGGAAGGGGCTGCTAGTGACCTCAGCCACCTGTAATGAAAGCACAAACAAAACTCCATGCTATCATTAGAGACTAACCCACTGGCCTCCGCCTCTTTCTATACCCAGCCTGAACTACAGAGCTGCCATCTAACCCGGCACGAGCCGAGAGGAGACCTTGGAAGAGGAGAGCTTGCACTGAGTGTAGTCAAAGTGCACCAGAAGCAGTGAAAGGATGATAGGTCCTCATTCACAACTTCGTGTAAAGGTTCAGCCATCACCAGTCCACAAACTCTTAAAGAAAGCTTTGGCTTTTTATTCTTTTCTGATAGCTCCAATTGTTAGGAGCATTTATCTTTGAACAAAACTGCACTATCCTTAACTTGATCCTATGTCTTGGTTTGCTGTCTGACAGGGAACAAAGTAAGTCTTCCTGATTCACACAAGGAGGCTACATAGCTCTGTGGCTTTGTGATTTTTATAATACAGTGAGTTTAAGCTACAGTGTATTTCAGTGTTGTGAAGGGCCATATTAGAATGTGCTTTAGTTATTTGATGTTGATATGAGTGTGCTGATGTGGCCTGACTCATGTAGCTTGCAGAGGAAATCATAGCTGTTTCTCCTAATTTAATGTAATATTGTGATGCTTATGTTTCTGACATCCAGATTAATCTTATATATCCAAAAAATTCTATGTTTTCTTTTATAAGCAGTTGTCCATTACTCATAATTTTGAATGGTATTTTGACTCTAAGTGTAGAATATTTTCTGAATCTCTGTTAAATTTTATTTTGGTCATTTTGACTGTTGTTGTAATGTATCAGGATTTTCTTGAAATTTGAATAAATGAACTAGATGAATAAAAATAAGTACCTTTTGTAAGAGTCAGGATATATTTTAACCCTATGTACACATATTCATGTATATTTTGTTTTTCTTTTTCACTATTTTCTGAATGAACATAACTCCCAAAGTTCTGGTATCAGGTTGTGGGACCCCTAGGAAGTGATTAGGTCGTGATGCAGGGTGTGGGGGCTAATGAATGAGATTAGTGCCCTTAGGCTGCAGGGAATGCTTAGCCCCTTCTGCCAGGTGAGGATACCATGAGAAGTCTGCAGTGTTCAGCCTGGAAGAGGAGTTTTACCAGTATTTGATCATGCTGGCACCAGATTCAGGACTGCCAGCCTCCAGATTTGTAAGAAATAAATTCCAGGTGTTTGTGAGCATTCATTAAAGCAGCCTCAACAGTGACATTCCTAGAAACCTGTCCTCTTGGGAAAATTCTTCCAGTTGTGCATTTCCTTGTGCTTTTTTCCTTTATCTTTCTTCCATAATTAAAATTTGGTTCAGTTATTGGAGATGGGAGATCGAATTTTAAGGTTGAGTTTTAGAAACTAGGAAATATCTGCCTAGTGTTGTTTCCCTGATCCTTCAGTTCAGTTCAGTCCAGTCACTCAGTCGTGTCCGACTCTTTGTGACCCCATGAATCGCAGCACGCTAGGCCTCCCTGTTCATCACCATCTCTCAGAGTTCACTCAGACTCACGTCCATCGAGTCAGTGATGCCATCCAGCCATCTCATCCTCGGTCATCCCCTTCTTCTCCTGCCCCCAATCCCTCCCAGCATCAGAGTTTTTCCCAATGAGTCAACTCTTCTCATGAGGTGACCAAAGTACTGGAGTTTCAGCTTTAGCATCATTCCTTCCGAAGAAATCCCAGGGTTGATCTCCTTCAGAATGGACTGGTTGGATCTCCTTGCAGCCCAAGGGACTCTCAAGAGTCTTCTCCAACACCACAGTTCAAAAGCATCAATTCTTCGGCGCTCAGCCTTCTTCACAGTCCAACTCTCACATCCATACATGACCACAGGAAAAACCATAGCCTTGACTAGATAGACCTTAGTCAGCAAAGTAATGTCTCTGCTTTTGAATATACTATCTAGGTTGGGCATAACTTTTCTTCCAAGAAGTAAGCATCTTCTAATTTCATGGCTGCAGTCACCATCTGCAGTGATTTTGGAGCCCCAAAAAATAAAGTCTGACACTGTTTCCACTGTTTCCCCATCTATTTCCCATGAAGTGATGGGACCAGATGCCATGATCTTCATTTTCTGAATGTTGAGCTTTAAGCCAACTTTTTCACTCTCCTCTTTCACTTTCATCAAGAGGCTTTTTAGTTCCTCTTCACTTTCTGCCATAAGGGTGGTATCATCTGCATATCTGAGGTTATTGATATTTCTCCCAACAATCTTGATTAGATGTGTATAAGAGACAGCCTACATAGGCCACCGGCGCCCGCTTGAATAGTAGAGGGTGCCCTGCCTTGGGCTCCCTCTCGTGTGGGTCTTAGAAGCCAGGGCAGAATTAGCAGGCTTGGTGAGCATCCATGCTCCAGATGGGAATTCAGCCAGAAGGGAAAAGAAAGAACGACATCGGGGAATCATTCTTTTCAGAAACTGATCCGTTTTNCAGAGAAGTTAAATAAGCAGGGTGACAATATACAGCCTTGACGTACTCCTTTTCCTATTTGGAACCAGTCCATTGTTCCATGTCCAGTTCTAACTGTTGCTTCCTGACCTGCATACAGATTTCTCAAGAGGCAGGTCAGGTGGTCTGGTATTCCCATCTTTTTCAGAATTTTCCACAGTTTATATGTGATCCACACAGTCAAAGGCTTTGGCATAGTCAATAAAGCAGAAATAGATGTTTTTCTGGAACTCTCTTGCCTTTTCCATGATCCAGCGGATGTTGGCACCTGGTTCCTCTGCCTTTTCTAAAACCAGCTTGAACATCAGGGAGTTCACGGTTCACGTATTGCTGATCCATGCTGCTGCTGCTGCTGCTAAGTCGCTTCAGTCGTGTCCGACTCTGTGCGACCCCATAGACGGCAGCCCACCAGGCTTCCCCGTCCCTGGGATTCTCCAGGCAAGAACACTGGAGTGGGCTGCCATTTCCTTCTCCATTGCTGATCCATATGGATCTGTTAATTAGAACTTGTTTTCCTATGGCTGCCATAATAAACTTATGGGTAGAATTATGCTTTCAGTCATGGCAGATTGGGGAATTTTGGACAACTCCCCTACTGAGAAAAATGAAAGAAGCTGAGGAATATTTACTTGAAGCCATGAAAAACCAACAAGGCAGTGAAGAATAGGAAGGTTTAACCAGTACTTAGGATTGTTTGAGCTTCAAGGGTTTCTGTGGATTTCAGGTGAAGTGACTGATAGCCTGAGAAACTGAAGGGGGCTTTTGAAAATGTCAACAGTCAGAGAAAGGTAAATCCATATCTAACTGTCCAGAAGGGGGTACTTACATTTATATTTCATTGAGATCTTGAAGGCCTCTAGGAGTAAGGATGCAGTCACAACAGGGCTGCCTTGTATAGGCTGAAGCTCAACTTTATACTCATGGTGTCCCAACAGAGGATTGATTAGACAGAGAACTTATAGCCATAGTTAAGATGCTGAAGAGGATAAAACATGGGAATGGAGATTTTTAGATGAATATTAAAAGATATGAAAATCAAATAACAGTTCTAGAATGAAAAAAATATAACATTTAAAGCTGAAGAATCCATGATTGGATTTAACAACAGATTGGACATAGTTGAAGTGAGAATTAATTAATGGAGATATGGCTTTGCTACTGTATCAGTGGAGGCTGGAGGGAATGGAAAATATAAGATGTCAAAATAAAAGAACTGTGGGTAAGAACTCTAAACTCAAGATATTTTTCTTTAGCATTGAAGATGAAGACAATTTTTGAACAACAAAATATCCAGAATTTATCACTGAAAACTAAATAAAGAAAATAATGAATTGCTTTTTGATGAAAAGAAACAAATACCAAATGAAGGTCAATGGTACAGAAAGGAATAAGAAAACAGTAAAATTATAATTTCCTGAAGAAGTGTAATTATCTTCATAGAAGAGCAATAACATCCATTTCTAGGGTTTAAAATAAATGTAGAATGAAAGATCTGTTGACAGTATCCCCAAAGCATTAAATTGCTTTGCCATNATACCAAATGAAGGTCAATGGTACAGAAAGGAATAAGAAAACAGTAAAATTATAATTTCCTGAAGAAGTGTAATTATCTTCATAGAAGAGCAATAACATCCATTTCTAGGGTTTAAAATAAATGTAGAATGAAAGATCTGTTGACAGTATCCCCAAAGCATTAAATTGCTTTGCCGTCTTGCATAGTCAGATAACAGGGTAAATATACCAGCTAGTCTCACCACATCCCAACAGCTTAACTCTTTCCCACCTCTATTTTTCTGCATAGCTTTATCGGCATCTGACTGTCTATGTGTATAGAGGTTCATGTGTATCATTAATCATATTTATTGCTTCTCTATCTCTTCTTAAATGTAAGCTCTGAAAGAATGGACTATTTTATTTATTCTGTTGGTAACACCTGACACCAGTAATTATAATGGCATGTGCCCCGTACATATTTGCTGAATCAATGAAATATTTATGCAAATATTTGCAAATCTACTCTTCTTAAAATGCAGTGATATACAAATAATTGTTCATATGTAAGAAGTACTGTTAAAAATAATAAATCCTAAAGGAATTAGTTGGAAAAAACATTGTTATCTTAACCTATTTTTTAGCTTTGACTTATCAAAATCAGCTTTACTGGTGGCTCAGAGGTTAAAGTGTCTGCCTGGAATGCAGGAGACCCGGGTTAGATCCCTGGGTNCTCTTCTTAAAATGCAGTGATATACAAATAATTGTTCATATGTAAGAAGTACTGTTAAAAATAATAAATCCTAAAGGAATTAGTTGGAAAAAACATTGTTATCTTAACCTATTTTTTAGCTTTGACTTATCAAAATCAGCTTTACTGGTGGCTCAGAGGTTAAAGTGTCTGCCTGGAATGCAGGAGACCCGGGTTAGATCCCTGGGTCTGGAAGATCCCCTGGAGAAGGAACTAGCAACCCACTCCAGTACTCTTGCCTGGAGAATCCCATGGAGAAAGGAGCCTGGTAGGCTACAATCCATGGGGTCACAAAGAGTCGGACATGACTGAGTGACTTCACTTTCACTTTCTATCAAAATCAGCTAGGTTTGGTAGTATTATATACTGACATAGTCCAAGTCAACATGACATTTTAATAATAGGTAATGCCTGGAGAATGATAGCAAAATTGGACTATAGTATTATGGAAAATGTGATTAATGATTACCTTCATAATTTTTAATGGTATTTTTAGATCAACCCTGGGATTTCTTTGGAAGGAATGATGCTAAAGCTGAAACTCCAGTACTTTGGCCACCTCATGCGAAGAGTTGACTCATTGGAAAAGACTCTGATGCTGGGAGGGATTGGGGGCAGGAGGAGAAGGGGACAACCGAGGATGAGATGGCTGGATGGCATCACGGACTCGATGGACGTGAGTCTCAGTGAACTCAGGGAGATGGTGATGGACAGGGCGGCCTGGCGTGCTGCAATTCATGGGGTCGCAAAGAGTCGGACACGACTGAGTGACTGAACTGAACTGAACCCCTGGTACATAACATAATGATTTGATATTTCTATACATTTCAAAATGATCACCACGATAAGCCTAGCTGTCCTGTGTCACCATAAAAATATATTACATTATTGATTGTATTCCCCACAATGTGACTGACTCCATACCTGTGACTCACTTATTTTGTAACTGAATGTTTGTACCTCTTAACCTCCCTCATCCACTTCTCTCCTTCCCCCACTGTAAACAGCTGTTTGTTCTCTGTATCTATGGCTCTGTTTCTATTTGGTTATCTTTGTTCATTTGTTTTGTCTTTTAGAGTCCACATGTGAATGAAATCTTATATAAGCATGCATGTGTGTGTGTGTATGTGTGTGTGCGCACGCGCGCATGCACTCCATCGTGTCCAACTCTTTGTGACTCCATGGACTACAGCCTGCCAGCCTCCTCTGTCCATGGGGTTTCCCAGGCAAGAACACTGAAGTGGGTTGCTGTTTTCTTCTCCATGGGATCTTCCTGACACTCAGGGACTGAACCCGCATCTCTTGTGCCTCCTGCACTGGCAGATGTATTATTTTCCACTGCACCAACTGGAAAGCCCATGTGTATATGTGTATACATATATATATATAATTTATTCATTTATCTCTTGATGGGTACTTGGGTTGCTTTCATATCTTGGCTCTTACAAATAGTGCTGCAAGGAGCATAGAGGTGAATATTCCTTTTCTAATTAGTGCTTTTGTTTCCTTCGGATAATTAGCCAGAGGTGGAATTGCTGGATCATACAGTGGTTCTATTTTTAATTTTTTGAGGAATCTCCATGCTGTTTTCTATAGTGGCTGCACCAATTTACAGTGCAGAAGTTCCCTTTTCTCCACATCCTCACTGTTACTTATTGTCTTTTTGATAATAACTATTCTGACTCATGAGAAACGCTGGACTGGAAGAAACACAAGCTGGAATCAAGATTGCCGGGAGAAATATCAATAACCTCAGATATGCAGATGACACCACCCTTATGGCAGAAAGTGAAGAGGAGCTAAAAGGCCTCTTGATGAAAGTGAAAGAGGAGAGTGAAAAAGTTGGCTTAAAGCTCAACATTCAGAAAACGAAGATCATGGCATCTGGTCCCATCACTTCATGGGAAATAGATGGGGAAACAGTGGAAACAGTGCCAGACTTTATTTTTTTGGGCTCCAAAATCACTGCTGATGGTGACTGCAGCCATGAAATTAGAAGACGCTTACTCCTTGGAAGAAAAGTTATGTCCAACCTAGATAGCATTTTCAAAAGCAGAGACATTACTTTGCCGACTAAGGTCCGTCTAGTCAAGGCTATGGTTTTTCCTGTGGTCATGTATGGATGTGAGAGTTGGACTGTGAAGAAGGCTGATCGCCGAAGAATTGATGCTTTTGAAGTGTGGTGTTGGAGAAGACTCTTGAGAGTCCCTTGGACTGCATTTGGCCACCTCATGCGAAGAGTTGACTCATTGGAAAAGACTCTGATGCTGGGAGGGATTGGGGGCAGGAGGAGAAGGGGACGACCGAGGATGAGATGGCTGGATGGCATCACTGACTCGATGGATGTGAGTCTGAGTGAACTCCGAGAGATGGTGATGAACAGGGAGGCCTGGCGTGCTGCGATTCATGGGGTCGCAAAGAGTCGGACACGACTGAGCGACTGAACTGAACTGAACTGATTCTGACTCATGTGAGTCCAAGTGATTTCTGCTGATGTCACACAAAACAGGGGAACTGCCAAGTCCTGTCCAAATTCAGACCTACAAAATCACAAGATGTAAGAAAATGGCTATTGATTTTAGTCATCAAAATCTGTGTAGTTTATTGGTCAGCCTTAGATAACCAGAACATCTTGACTGTACCTTGTATGCCCCATTCCAGAGATCCTCTGCTTTATCTCCTCCAGAGAGTGTTTCCAATTTTCCACCCAAGTAGGAGAGAGCAGTGGCAACTATGTAGTATTGGGAAGTATGTGGAGGAGATTCATTTCTTCCAGTACATACTTAGGAAAAATCCTCCTGTTTTTTGTCTTAATTACATACCTACTTTTAGAAGGACCTGGTGCAGCAATACCTGGGTTATCCTGGGTAAATCTATAAAATCATGTTGCTTCTTGGCTTTCCCTACTCCTGGCTTAGGAGTCAGTTTTCTCGGGTCTGCTAAGTCAATTATTACCTGCAGTATCTTCTTTCCAGTTTCCAAAATTTAATTATTTTCCCTCTTTTGTTCTTGTGAGTTTTCTTAAACCTACTATCTTAAAAAAATTATTTAAGTGTATTTGATTTACAATGTTGTGTTAATTTCTGTTGAACAGCAAAGTGGTTCAGTTATACGTATGCATATTCTTTTTCATACATTTTCCATTATGGTTTATTACAGACAGGATATTGAATATAGTCCCTTGTGCTATGTAGTAGGACTTTGTCATTTATCCATCTTATTTATATCTAATAGTTCACATCTCCTAATTCCAAACTTCCAATACTTCCCTCTCCCAACCTCTTTCTACTTGACAGCCAAAAGTCTGTTCTCTAACTGTGAGTCTGTTTTCTGTTTTTTAGCTATGTTCATTTATATCATATTTTAGATTTCACATATGAGTGATATTATATTATGTCTTTCTCTTTCTGACTTCACTTAGTATGAAAATCTCTAGGTCCATTCATGTTGGTACAAATGGTACTAGTTCATTCTTTTAAAAAAATCTACTATTGCTTGTGTCAGATTTCAAGAAGCAGCAATGCATGTGCTCATTCTATCTTTAATTAATCAGTTAATTTATTTGACTATGCTCCAGACCTTCATTGTGCCATGTGGATTTTACTTGCAGTGGGAAGTTAGGGGATGCGGGAAGTGGTAGGAGGAGTGGGGTTGGGGTGGGCATGTGGAATCCAGAGGATCTAACTCCTGCAGTGGGAGTGTGGAGTCTTAGCCATTGGACCACCAGTGAAGTCCCCTGCTATCCTTAATTTAAAGGCTTCTTTGAGTCTTTAATTTCAATGATTATACTAACTTTTAAATACTCACAAAATCTTTTTTTAATAAAATACTTGTAGCTCAGGTGGCCTAGAAGCAAAGCCCAAGATATAGATTCTTGTGTAAGTGCTTTAGTGAGGGGATATTCTCAGGAAAACCTGTGAATCAAACAGGATTGCACAAAGGAAGAAACAACACAGAAGTGGTTTCTGCAGAAATTTAGCCTCAGGCTAAGCCCATAGGAGCTCTGGAATAGGAAGGCTGTCTTTGATCAGTTCTTGGCCTTTTGTATCCTGTAAAGTTAGCACTGACTGTGGCTTCCCAACCTGGCATGAGGGCAGTCATGGGGAAAAAAAAGGGCCGCTGTGAGTTGGGTTCACCTGCCTAGGAAAGGTGATCTTGGCAGGGTGCATCTGCTCAATTTCTAACCTTTTATGTTTTACTTTTTAAGGAATAAGTAGTCTTTCTAATCCCTCTGAGAAAATGAATTAACCTTTTTTCATTCTTTTTCCACTGTTTGTCTTGTTAATTTAGTTTCTTCCATGTTAGTTCATAAACTGAAGTTCAAAAACTTCAGAGTATCAAGCAGAAAAAAGGGGGTGGAATCCAAATCAGTCTGGTTCCAAAACCCATGCTTTTAACCAAATTAAGTCACCCTCTTTAGCTGCATCTTAAGGAAATAATTTATCGTTACCTCTACAGCTATAAGGGTGCTAACAGTCACTTGATCTGTTGGATATAAAACATACTCTCCAAAGCTTCCTACCTTCTGTTAAATAAAGTCCGAATTTACTTATATACCCAATGGGCTCATTTTGCAAGCATTCACTGAGTACCCGCCATGAACCAGTATGGTACTGGGTGTGTGTGCAATGACCACGTAGACCCAGTCAGTATTTTCAAGAGACTCGAGTCCTGTAGGAGAGGCAAATACTAACATACAAGACTGTATAACAAGGGGTAGGGAGCTCGGCTTCAAGGCCGAACCTGGGAGCTACGGACCAGCAGCGAACCCAGGTAATTTACGGGTAAAGAGAGAAAGCTCTAGAACTGCTCCAAACTCCCATTACCAAAAGCTTCCCCAAGAAAGGGAACTCGGTTTTTCTTAAGGGAGAAGTGGAGCGACTGGGAGCTTCGCGGGAATGTAAATGTGCCGTTCCACTTTCCACTTCGCCATGAGAAAGTGCAATGTCCCAGGGAGGAAGCTTTGATTCTGAGCGGCAATCCGGGCCGCGGTGGGAGCAGGGCGCGGACAGGAGAGGCCCCGGGCGCGGACAGCAGAGGCCCTGGGCGCGGGCCTCCTCGAGTGCAGGGGCGCCCGGGCACCAGCGATCTGAGAGTCCCGCTGCTCCGACTCGCGGGAACCCGGGCGGGGCCGGCGATCTGGGATCCCGGCGGGGGACGAGGCCGAGAGCGTCATCCCCCGCTCCCCGACTCCAGGTGCGCTTCGCCCGCGGAGGACTTTCCGGTCTCGTGGGCAGAGGGACAACCAGGAACTTGGGCTCAGTCTCCACCCCGAAGAGGGGCGGGTCCGTCCGGGATAAGACCCGCTGCCCGGCCCTGTCTGGGTGTCATCTCCGTGGCAGCAGAGAACGGGTGCCGTCCCCTCTCGGCCTCTGGGGTAAGGGGGCCCCGGGCCGGTGGTCCTGGGCTCCAGAAGGGGTGCAGCAGCCGGGAGGGCCTCGCGGGGGTGGCCGGTCGGGCGCCGCGCCCAGGCGGAGGTGCCGGCGCTGGCACAGGGTGGAGCCGGCCGGGACTCGCTCCGGGTGGGCGAGCGGGAGGCAGACACCGCCCGTATCCACCCGCCCCTTGCAGAAGGACCTCCAGGGCAGTGTGTGGAGCTTAGAATGTCAGAGATCACTGCAGTTATTTATCGAGTCCATGTGCCAAGCGCTGTGCTGAATTTAGGCGTTACAAAGAAAGGATTGAGTAATATTCCCTGGAACTGACTCTAACACCCACGTTTTGCTTTTTTAATTCTTTCTTTACTCCTTTTATGGAGAAGGCAGTGGCACTCCACTGCAGTACTCTTGCCTGGAAAATCCCATGGACGGAGGAGCCCGGTGGGCTACCGTCTGTGGGGTCGCTAAGAGTCAAGACTGAGCAACTTCCCTTTCACTTTTTACTTTCACGCATTGGAGAAGGAAATGGCAACCCACTCCAGTGTTCTTCCCTGGAGAATCCCGGGGGCGGGGGAGCCTGGTGGGCTGCCATCTATGGGGTCGCAGAGAGTCGGACACGACTGAAGCGACTTAGCAGTAGCAGTAGCAGTTACTCCTTTTAAGAAACTTACTCCTTTCTCCTGGTCTCTTACTTTTTCTCTCCCTGTGGACCTAATGCCTTCAGTACAATGCCTGGCACATGGGAATCTGTTATTACTCTGAGATCCATGAACTGAGCCTGCGAATGGCCCAGTCTTACTCTGTAGTCGTGGCTTTGACCAGCTGGAGACTCTGGAACCAAAGAGGTTATTGCTTTTCAACAACCTGCCCAACTGTAAGTGCTTACCAAATTGATGAAAGCCTTCTGTAAGCTGTTGGGAGCGGGTGAGACCTGAGTAACCCACAGCTTTCAGGAAAAGTGAGTACCTGCCTCTCTTCAGGTGACAGTGGGAAGAATGAATAGGATCCCCCCCTCCACGTCTAAAATGACGCATCCCATTGCCCATCAATTCTAGAACCCTCCACCTCCTCCTTATATTGCAAGTAATTCTGTTTATAGGGAAGCTCTAGCTCTTTGGTCGCCATGGAATTCTCAGATGACAGAGGTGGAAGAGCAAGCCACAGAGGAAGTGGGCAGGAATGAGGAAATGGGTAGCCATAGCCGGGCGAGGACCAGCTGACTTCCCAGGGTCCTTTCTGGTCAAGGCCAGGCTGCCTCCCTCAGCTTAAATCAGATTTCTTTTGCTTTGGGGATACACACCTGAGTGCAAACACAGACAGACATACACACAACTACTGGGTCAAAAATGCTGTGAATTTCCCTCCTAGATATGGTTGCATTTGGTTAAGGATATTTTTTGTCTAAAAGCTTTTTAGAGAGTAACATATGTAGTCAGGTCCAAGCAGGCCAGCCCTGAGTGTCTGAAGGGGATGCTGAAAGGGTGATGACCGCCTGGTCACTTCAAACTGTAGCTTGTGGCCCACTTCTCTTCTTATATCTGCAGCTCATCTGTTTTCCCAGTCCTTGCTCATCTGCTGGTAGACTAAGGCTGCTCTTCTCCAAGGGAGATGGAGGTGAGAGGGCAGGCACTCGAGTAACAGATGTTGTGCCAAGGAGTAGCTGATGATTCAGAATAAAGGAGAGGGGAGCTTTTCCTTGGTTGTCCAATTTTATCCAGATATTTGGGGATAAAAACGATTTTTATACTAAAACAATTGCAGGTATATTTTGTGGCAGGATTCAAAATTTAAATTCTTTATATAAAAGAAGAAACTTCTAAAATGTTTGTTTGGACTTTGGGCTGTGGGTTGGCCCAGACATAACCTTTGGGCATTTGCTTTCACTGCAATGAGGGCTACTTATGGAAGCAGTTTGGTAGATGCTGCAGTGTCTTCCCTGGAAGGACTTTGAATGGCATGCTAGTTGTGGCATGTGGGATCTTCATCACAACATGCGTGACCTTTTGTGTGGCGCTCAGGCTCAGTAGTTGCAACGCACAGGTTTAGTTGCCCTGCAGCACATGGGATCTTACTTCGCCGACCAGGCATCAAACCTGTGCCCCTGCATTGGAAGACGAATTCTTAACCAGAGGACCATTAGGGAAGTCCCCTCATTCAATCTTTTTTTTCCCAACCTGAGGCAGGATTATTAATCTTGTTTTACAGAAGAGATCCCAAGGCTCCAAGTGGTGGTACAAGGGTTGGGACTCCATGCAAAAAGATTTAAATCCAGCTGCTGGATACTGGCTTCCCAGATGGCACAGTGGTAAAGAATCCACCTGCTAATACAGGAGACACAAGAGACTTGGGTTCAATCCCTGGGTCTGGAAGATCCCCTGGAGGAGGCAATGGCAACCCACTCTAGTGTTCTGGCTTGAAAAATCCCGTGGACAGAGGCGCCTGGTGGGCTACCGTCCATATGGTTGCAAAGAGTTGGACACAACTGAGCATGCATGAGTGTGCGTGCTCACACACACACACACACACACACACACACACACAATGGATACTAAAGCCTGTTCCCTTAGCCTCCCTGCCTTACTGTGGCCCTGTCAGTGCTTGGTTCAGAGTGATTTGGCATTTGGATTTGTGGCTTCCTGGTTTATAAACTAATCTTGACCAAATGTTTTTCTTTTCCTTTTCATCTTTCTTCTGGTCAAGCTGATGTGTAAACTATGGTGGGAAGAACTGGAGCTGGCAGTACTGTGGGAATACAGGTTAATGGCCCTGGATTCAGGAGGGGCTTGGTTTTTGAATAAGGGAATCAGCTCACTCTTTGTGGCCCTGGGAGGAGCTGGGCAGGAGCGTTTTGGATGGCAGGTTCTGGTTGAATTTAAGGAAATGACTTTTGAAACCCACAGGCTGGATAGGTTTGGAATTGGCAGGAGTTCTGTCACCAGAGATATCTGGGCAGAAGCCCCACAGCCCCTTTCTGATGGAGCTGGGAAGAGGAGAAGGTTAAACTAAGATGACTTCCAAAGCCATTGTCTCCAAACTTTGGGTGCATCCCCCTGGAAGCTTGCACAGCATACAGATTTTTGCCCCCAGCGTTCTGATGCCGTATGACAGGGTGGGACCCAGGAATCTGTCTGTTGTGTTGGTTTTATTGTTCAATTATGTTTGAACTGGACAGAGAGCTTTGCTGTGGGAACATGAACCACCACCTTTGAAGAATTTGTCTTAAATGTTCAAGATGTTTGATATCAGCCAAATGCCTAGACACTGTGTTAAGAATTGCCCTGAAATTTGGCAGTGTTTCTCAAAATTTTAAAATCCATTGACTTGTGTTCCATCCATTTGAATACTAGGAATTTATCTGAAAGATATGGTTGGACATGTGCATGGAAGGGCCTTCAGACACACACACACACACACACACACACACACAATGGATACTAAAGCCTGTTCCCTTAGCCTCCCTGCCTTACTGTGGCCCTGTCAGTGCTTGGTTCAGAGTGATTTGGCATTTGGATTTGTGGCTTCCTGGTTTATAAACTAATCTTGACCAAATGTTTTTCTTTTCCTTTTCATCTTTCTTCTGGTCAAGCTGATGTGTAAACTATGGTGGGAAGAACTGGAGCTGGCAGTACTGTGGGAATACAGGTTAATGGCCCTGGATTCAGGAGGGGCTTGGTTTTTGAATAAGGGAATCAGCTCACTCTTTGTGGCCCTGGGAGGAGCTGGGCAGGAGCGTTTTGGATGGCAGGTTCTGGTTGAATTTAAGGAAATGACTTTTGAAACCCACAGGCTGGATAGGTTTGGAATTGGCAGGAGTTCTGTCACCAGAGATATCTGGGCAGAAGCCCCACAGCCCCTTTCTGATGGAGCTGGGAAGAGGAGAAGGTTAAACTAAGATGACTTCCAAAGCCATTGTCTCCAAACTTTGGGTGCATCCCCCTGGAAGCTTGCACAGCATACAGATTTTTGCCCCCAGCGTTCTGATGCCGTATGACAGGGTGGGACCCAGGAATCTGTCTGTTGTGTTGGTTTTATTGTTCAATTATGTTTGAACTGGACAGAGAGCTTTGCTGTGGGAACCTGAACCACCACCTTTGAAGAATTTGTCTTAAATGTTCAAGATGTTTGATATCAGCCAAATGCCTAGACACTGTGTTAAGAATTGCCCTGAAATTTGGCAGTGTTTCTCAAAATTTTAAAATCCATTGACTTGTGTTCCATCCATTTGAATACTAGGAATTTATCTGAAAGATATGGTTGGACATGTGCATGGAAGGGCCTTCAGTTGGTAGGCAGAATGTCAGTGGCCCCCACCAAATGGATAAAAGTTCATTTATTTATTATACAATGTGACAGATGTTATGTATTCAAGGGTAAAATACCCAGATCCCATCCTTAGGGAGATAAACAAGCAAATCAACAATTAAAAACTCATAGGACTGCATGAGAAGTGAATGCACTTCAATGCCTGCCGTAGAACTGAGGTGCACCTAACCCCATCATGGGTGGTCAGAGAAGGCTTCTTGGAGGGGGAATGAGAATGATCTTGGAGGTGGAAATAGGAGAAGGGCTTATGCACAGGCATGGAGGAGTGCCATTCAGCCAGAGCAGGGCTAGTCCAGAGGCCAGAGCTTGAGGGCCCTCAGAAATTAATGTCATTCCGTGGGCCCCCGGGAGACAGGACCAATTATTGGGAGTTAGGTCTTAGAGAGTCCAGGGATCCTATAGTATGAGTTGCTGGCCTAAGTCATAAATTCCTATTTTCTTCTGCATCTGCTTCTATGTTTAGCACTGTTATGTGATCATGCTAGTGTGCATGCATTCTACATCGCTTCAGTCCAGTCCAGCTCTTTGTGACTCTGTGGACCGTAGCCCACAGGGCTCCCTGTCCGTGGGATTCTCTAGGCAAGAATACTGTAGTGGGTTTCTATGCCCTCCTCCAGAGGATCTTCCCAACTCAAACCTGCATCTCCTATGCCTCCTGCATTGGCAGGTGGGTTCTTTACCACTGGCGCCACCTGGGAAGCCACCAGTTTTGTGATAGATGTTTTTAAATAAAAAGGAAACTCTGGGTACCAGGAAGGAAATCAAGGCAGAGATTCAGCCTTGGAGAAACAAGACTCCCAGCTTCCCTATCCTACACCAGGCCAACTCTTCAAGGTTTGTCTTGGACGTAATCTGGGTGAGGGTCCTCCTCTGTGTGCCCTTGTCTCCCTGTGATTCCCCCACCACGCTTTATTTTTTCTTGATTACAGACTTGTGCCCTCCTCTCAGCTTTGAGCTCCTCTGAAATCAGGACCACAGAGCCCCATTCCTCTGGCCCATTGCCCAGTGAATGCTCACCAAAGGTGTGTGCTGAGTGAATGTGTGATTTTTCAGGGTCTAGAAAATTTATTCCAACCTCTGAGCCCTACAGAATGATCCACTTGTTGAAAAAGTTTCTTTTTCTTTTTTTACCGCACTGCACAACATCTGTAATTGGAGTTCCCCTATCATGGGTTGAACCTGCACCCTCTGCCCTGGAAGCACAGAGTTCTAAGCACTGGATAGCCAGGGAGGTCCAAATGACCCATTTTTAAAAATGATTGTTCCATTCTTTTGTCTCCACTCCCATCATATCCTTAAACCAGCCAAACTCTGAACTTAATGCATTTCCTGCACAGTTGAAAAATCCACGTATCACTTTACACTTCCCACTTCCCTACCGCCTTATCCTTTGTTTCTGGATATCTTGGGATCTACATCTGCAGATTCAACCAACTGTGGATGGTGTAGTGGTGCAGTAGCATTTATACCTGAGTGAAAAAACTTATACCTGAGTGAAAAAAACTCAGGTGTAAGTTGTCCTGGGGAAGTTCAAACCTGTATTGCTCAAAGGTCAAATATTCTGTTTTCCAAATAAGTCATATCAGTCATAATCAGAGTGGAAGACTCAGTTTTACTCTTTGCCTATGGACTCTTTGCTGTTAAAATCCTATCTGAGCCTTAATCAAATGAAATCTCTTTGACTCTGTTGGTGGGGGGAGTGAGGTGGGATTACTTAGTCTGTAGTCTCTCCCTTCCTTGAAGTTCTAATGTTAATAGCTGCCGAGAGCTGCCTTGTCATTGGGTTGGATACATACTAGTTTTGTTTCTCTTACTGGATTTCAGGCTTCTTGAGAGCAAAATCATCTTCATCTTTGTTTCTTTCACAATGCCTAGTACCTGATAGGAGCAAAATAAACAGTTTTTACATTTATTTATTTGTTATTTTTGGCTGTGCTGGGTCTTGGTTGCTGTGTGGGCGTTTCTCTAGTTGCAAAGAGTGGGGCTACTCTCTAGTTGCGAAGCATGGGGTTCTTATTGCGGTGGCTTCTCTTGAAGCAGAGACGGGCTCTAGGGCCTGCGGGCTTCAGTAGTTGAGGCATGCGGACTCAGTAGTTGGGCTCTCAGGCTCTAGAGCTCAGGTTTAGTAGTTGTGGTGCTTCCTTGTTCCTCAGCATGTGGGATCTTCCTAGATCTGGGATCGAGTCCGGGTCTCCTGCATTGGCAGGCGGATTCTTTAGCACTGAGCCACCAAGGAGGCCCTTAGATGAATGTTTAAGTGAAGACAATGAGTGCCTGCCCACACAGCAAGCACCAGTTTTGAAACAGGGGGGCTCATGCAGAGACCACCTATTTGAGAGTCAGGGCTCAGAGCTGGGTGTGAGAATAACCAGGTCTGCGTGTTAATTGAGTAAGGTCTCTGAGCCCCACCCAAGATTTACTGACTCAAGCTCTAGAGTCTGACATCCCCTAGATCTGTATTTCTAAATACTCTCTAGGGGATTTTTGTGCCCACTAAAGTTTAAGAGCTTTTCCCAAGATACCATGCCAGCTGCCTTACCCTCTGTACTGATTAGGATCCTTTTGAAGCCATAGCTGTGGACATTGAGTCATGCCTTCTGTGCTTAGCTGCTCAGTCATGTCTGACTCTTTGCGACCCCATGAACTGCAGCCCACCAGGGTCCTCTGTTCATGGGATTCTCAGGCAAGAATACTAGAGTGGGTTGCCATGCCCTCCTCCATTGAATCTTCCCAACCCAGGGATCAAATCCAGATCTCCCTCATTGCAGGCGGATTCTTTACTGTCTGAGCCACCAGGGAAGCCAGGAATACTGGAGTGGGTAGCCTATCCTTTCTCCAGGGGAACTTCCCAAGCCAGGAATTGAACTGGGGTCTCCTGCATTGAAGGTGGATTCTTTACCAGCTGAGCTACCAGAGAAGCGCAAGTCGTGCCTTCATCCACGGCCAAAAGGGGGAAGTTGGTAGGCTGACTCAGTCATTGTAGCTGGGGAGCGCTCTTTCTCCAAGCCTCTAGACAGGCTTGCCTTTACTTCCCAGCCTCCACAGTGTGCCACATGGCTACTCATAAACCACTGTGGCAGTTGGAATGGGCTTGCCTTGGACCAGTCATTCTTTCTTTCTAGGAGAGTCCCACTTTCCTGGTTTACCAAACTCAGTCCCTCAGCTCATGAAGGCTCTCTCAGTGAGGAAGGAGGGTGTAATAGAGATTGATTGCTAATCCTGGCAGAAATCTTGCACAATAGTCTACCTCAGCTTGATGCCAGAATAAACTGGCTCCCACAGGTGGGGTTAGATCTTGAAGCAAGGACTGGAGCTCTGCCCTTGTTGTGGATTCGCAGCCTCCTATCTCCTGAACTGAATGCATGCCTTACAGCCTAGGCCAACACTCAAATGTGGGAGAAGATTGGAATCTGGAGTTTCACAGATCTTGTAAATTAACAGATCAGGCCTTCCAGGAGTGAGGTGTGCTTGCACTGGATGGTTTTGAGAACTCTACTATTCAAATAATCTTTGGGAGACATATATCCTGAGTCGTATTTATGCATAACTATTTACAGATGCATGTGTATAACATATTAAAAGATGTTAATGTTATGACTCCCCCTTCTATTAATACAATTTTGCTTGTTTTTTCCCTATTACCTTATTCTTTTTTAAAGATTTTTAAAAATATGGACCACTTTTTAAAGTCTTTATTGAATTTTGTTAACATTATTACTTATGTTTTTGGTTTTTGGCCCAGAGGCATTTGGGCTCTTAGCTTCCCCACCAGGGATGGAACATATACCCCCTGCAGTGGAAGGCAAATTAACCTCTGGACCACCAGAGAAGTCCCCCATTAACTTACTGTTGGTGAAGGATCATGAATGAGAACCTACACTTATGAAATGCCCATGGGGTGGTTTGGGAACCTTTTAGGTATCTGTAGTTGGAATCTAGAATCATTACTCTAGAGCAGTGGTTATCAAATCTGAGAATGCATCAGAATCATGTCGGGGAGCCTCTTATCTCCACCTCCCGAGGTTTTGATTCTGTAGGTCTGAGGTTGGGCATATGAATTTACACTTTTAACAAATTCCCAGTTGATGGAGATGTTCCTGGTCATGGAGCCACACTTTCACAACCACTTAGTTGTATGAACTTCTTTTAGGTTGAAATACAGGTCTGGATATAATGAAAATATAAACATAGGGGAATTTAAATCATGCACACGGGATCTTCTGCCTTTTTCAGATTCTTTTGTGCTCCCTATTAAAGCTGCCTGTGACCTCCTCACTGGGGCCATGCTTTGGGTGGACTTGATTCCCTGGATTTTCTCTGTGTTGGTGAATCTGAGGAAGGCTTATACCTCAGAGGTGAGAAGATGGAGCAACACCCACACACTCTCCCTCCAGGCTGAGCATTCATGGTAGCCTTAAATATTGCTCTTAAAACCCTGCTTTTACCTTAAGAAAGAGTGAATTTCTGATAGGTACTCAAAAATAGTTGAACTTTGAGAACATTATGCCAAATGAAATCATCCAGACACACACAAAAGAACAAATTTACATAGGATAAAATTCAAATTCATAGAGACAGAAAACAGAATGATGGTTTTCAGAGTCTGGGGTAAGGGAGAAATGGTGAGTTATTATTTAATGCATAGAAAGTTTCTGTGTGGGATGATGGAGAAGTTCTGAGAATGGATAGTGGTAACGGTTGTACAACATTGTAAATGTAATCAATGCCACTGAATTTTAAAATGAAATAAATAGAATAAAACATAGAAAATAGGAATAAAATAAAGCAAATATTCTAGCAATGGGGAAGAGATACTCTTAACTATTAAAAACTATAAAAATGGTAAGTTTTGTCATTTTTTTTAACCACAGTTGTTTTTTTTTTTTAAATCCTGCTTCTGTTACTGTTCTCCCAGTGGTGTCTTGGGCATTGTTCTATCAACCCATCAGAGTGCATGCTCAGTCACTCAGTCATGTCCAACTCTGCAACTCCATGGACTGTAGCCTGCCAGGCTCCTCTGTCCATGGGATTTTCCAGGCAAGACTACTAGAGTGGGTTGCCATTTCCTCCTCCTGGGGATCTTCCCAACCCAGAGGTAGAACCCACGTCTCCTGCGTCTCATGCTTTGGCAAATGGATTCTTTACCACTGAGCCACGTGGGAAATCCATCAGAAATGACTGTTAAATGTTCAGGTTTTTTTTAAAACTAATTGTTAAATATAGCCATTATTTAACCATTATATATTATAAATATGTTATAATATATTATAAATATAGCCATTAGATGAACTATATTAAGGTAGAAATATTTATCAGTAAATTATATTGAAAACACCCTGTTTTCTAATTATTTTACCACCTTTTACTATTACATATGTTCTTGAAGTTCTTTACGTCTCTGGTGTCTGTATGGTGGAAATACTATATAATGGCATACCACTGTCTGCTGATTACCAACTCTAATTTCAGTAACACCACATAAGTAACTTGAAATGAATCATGTTGAAAATATTTACACCAAAGAAATGGCTACAAATCAGGGTTTTCTTTCCTTGGAGAGCCAGCTGTTAAGTTTATCAGCACACCGCTGGTCTTATTATGGCTCATTAGTGGGGCAGGGTTGGAGCAAGCTTGCAGGAATAAAACACCAGCTACTTAGGATCTTCCAGCCAAATTTTCTTAAACTGAATTCTAGCTCTTTCCAAATAGCCTTGTCATTGGCTGTTTTCCCCAGGCCCAAAACAGAAGATGTTGTGGCTAAGTTTAGTGGGTGGGACGCAAAATGAGTCATATAGTAAGAGAGTTGCTTTAACCTCCTTGGCAAGAGTTTCCTCAATTGGAACATGGAAGGGTGGGAGAAAAACTGGCAGAAATAAAATAAAGTGATTATTCTAGCAGTGGGAAAGAGCTAATTAAAAAAAATTTTTTTATTATAAACTTTTCCCAGCATACACCCAAAGTGGCAGAATAGTAAAAAGAAACCTCATGTACCTATTCATCATCCAGCTCAACGGTTATCAACATTTTCATCAAAAAAGAGACTTTTCTAACCATTGAGGTAATAAGAATGGGGAGGAATACAAAGGAAAAGATGGATAGGTATGATTTAAAAATTTTCTCCCAAATTATGACTCTACTAAAAAGAAAATATGGAATTGGAAAAATGCATAATAATAAATACTGGATATAAAAGATTAAGTTCTATAATATGTGCATAATTCCTAGAAATGTGTTAGTAAAGCATCAGGATCCCTAAAATGGGCAAAAAATGCAAGCAGATAATTCACAAAAAGGTGTATAAGTAGAAAAAGAGACAACTCAGGGTTTATTCAAAGAAGTTAAACCTATGATAAGGCTCAGTATTACGCCTAAACATTAAATAATAGGTATAGCCAATGAACGTGTTTTGGCTGGCTGAGAATTGGATATCCTTGTAAATTTGGAGGACAACAGGAAATATTCATAATTATCCAGGTATTGGTATCACAAGGAGTAAATAGGTCAAAAGAAGAACAAAATCCACAAAGCTAATTATAAAGATTGTAGTCATATCATAAAAAAACCTGAATAACCAAATAGTAGGGACTTTGAATAAGTTATAATGTATCAATATGATGGAAGAATATAAATGTAATAAAATAATAAATATGATTGTGTAGAATTTGGAAAATTAAGAGGAGAGAGCAGAACATAAAATGATATACATACTGTGATTACAACTGCTAAAAGATTGGAACACACAAAAAGTGAAAGTAGATAGTATGTTTACACTGTTTTAAAATGGCCTTTTCAGTGCTTAGATTTGATTTAATAATTTACAAAATAAAATGAAAGGGGGAAATAGATGTGATTGCTAAAGGCCTTATACTCTCTAAAATCCTATGAAAGTTGATCTTTTTCTTTTGTAGGAAAGGGCCATAATTTTCAGCACTGCAGTGGAACATTCTGCCTGTTCCCACATGCTTACTGGGTTTAGGAAACAAGTTTATCAGATCAGGCAGGCAACTTAAACAATAACGACTGGAGGGAAAAAGAGGTTGATAGTGACAAATAAAGTTAATGCCAACTATCCCAAATCCATATTTCATTTTTACAACCAAAAAGTCCTGAGGTTGCTGAAACAGAAATAAGCCAAATAATAAATTTTCTGCTGTATACATTTTATTAAAAAGTAAAGAGTTTTTTTTTTTTTTAAGCTAACCAGTATTTTCTATTTTCTATGATCTCTCGAGGTGTTAATATTAAATTTTTCATGATCTCTGCCGATGCTTCATTTCTTTTAGAAGGACTCCTGCTGGAGGATTCTGTTTTGGGGAAGGAGGGATAGTTGAAACCAAACAGTAGTGAAAAGAATATTATTTAAATATTTGGTAAACCTTCTTATATTAATATTAGATTTGGTAAGCCCTCTTAAATACACATAAGCATTTTAAAAATCAAATCTCTATTTGGGAAGGAGGAAAAGGGTTATTGTAGAAAATTAACCTTGGCCTTGATGTTCTGAATACAGAATATTTAAGCCAAAATCTTTCGTCTCAAAGGATTTCTTGGTGTTATGCTAATCATTTTTCTCCTCCTACTCAGAATGCTATCCTTCCATCAAATATTGAGGATGCCCAATGGTTCCCTGAATGCTTCTTCTGAATAATTAAGTGAATTATTTTCAGGGATAAGCTTTGCCTTTACACATTCCAAGGTGCTTGTTCTTTTGTCATAGACCCATACTGTGTTTTTGTTTCTTTTTTTAAAAAAATGGGGGAAATGAAGTCACCAAGAAGATAAATAATTTTCTTGATGAGATTTAAAAAAGATATCTGAGATAATTATTCACGTGAAATATTTAGAATAATGTCTGACACAATAAAATATATGCTCAACAGTAGCTATTATAATTATTATTAACCATAAAAAGGAATGAATGTGTCAGCTGAATTGAGGTGAATGAATCACAGCCTCTTACACAGAGTCAAGTAAGTCAAGAAAGAGTAAAACAAGTATCCTATATTAACACACATATATGGAATCTAGGAAAATGGTACTAATGAACCTATTTGCAGGGTGGGAATAGAGACACAAATGTAGAGAACAAACTTGCAGACACAACAGGGGAAGGAGAGGGTTGGTTGAATGGAGAGAAGTAGCATTGACATATATACACTAGCATGTGTAAACTGGAGAGCTAGTGGGAAGTTGCAGTAAAACACAGGGAGCCCAGCCTGGAGCTCTGTGACCACCTAGAGGGGTGGGATGGTGGGGAGGGAGAGGGGGAGGGAGGCTCAAAAGGGAGGGGATGTATATATATATACACTTACGGCTGATTTGCACTGTTGTGTGGCAGAAACCAGTACAACTTTGTAAAGCAGTTAGCCTCCAATTAAAAATAAAGAAGAAATTTAAAAATTATTATTACACAAGATAGGTGTAGATCAGTGCTATGTGATAGAAATATAAAGTTAGCCACAAATATAAGTTTGAATTATCTAGTAGTCACATTTTAAAAAATAAAAACGAGACAGGTGAAATGAATAATATCAATTATCCTACCCAATAGATCCAAAGTACTGGGTTGGAGAGAGAGTCCATTCAAGGTTTTCTATAAGATGGTACCGATTAAAACTGCACCTGTCCAGATCACCAGTTCAGGTTCGATGTATGAGACAGGGTGCTCAGGACTGGTGCACTGGGATGACCCAGAGGGATCGGATGGGGAGGAAGGTGGGAGGGGGGTTCAGGATTGGGAACACGTGTACACCCGTGGCAGATCCATGTCAATATATGGCAAAACCACTACAATATTGTAAAGTAATTAGCCACCAATTAAATAAATTTATATTAAAAAAAAACTGCACCTGTCCAGTTAATTATATGCAAATTGAATCTCTTTTTCCTTACTATATCAGTCACAGTGCTTCTGCCTCTTCACTCAATTCCACATCAGTAAGCCACCTTTTTAAAAAAATTTTTTAAATGTCCATTGTTATTTTTTCATACTATGTAATTATGAATTATAATTTATATAGGTATCACTGTAATTCATGCTGTCTGTAGAACATATTCAAATAACACATTCAAAATGTTGCATTAATGCATAGATGATATCAAAGTGAATCAATATGTTGACAGCAAGTGGATTGGTGCTGTGATTCGGTATAATACTAGAAAAGATGCAATGTGGCTGACAAGCACGCTGCACAGTGTAACGGTTACAGTGAATCGTGGCCCCATCAAAAAATGCTGTCCTGTGTTATGAAAAAATATTTTATACTGCTTCAATTTTAAATTGAATTCAAATTAAAATTGAGTTATTTTCTCTGTTGCACTAGCTGCATTTCAGTTAATAACTGCTTGGTGGCTTGTGGCTACCATGTTGCACAACACAGGTGCAGACTGTGTCTGTCAAAGGAAAGGTGGACAGTACACCTTAGTCCTTTTTGTGTTGGCATCAGCTTTAAGCAGGAGAGAAATTTGTTTGCACAGTACTCAGTCCAATTGCTGTTTCTAACTGGTTTTCCCCATCTCTCTCTGCCTTTCTGAGGTGGCATCTTTTCCTATCCCCAATGCCTGGTTCTTTGATACATAAAGGATTCCTTTTCACCAGGATTCTTTTCTTTGGTCACCTTTCCCTGCATCTCTGCTTCGTGTCTGGCTTGGGGAATTAGTAGGGTCAGTAAAGGGTCCACCTCACAGCTCCTCAGCTCAAGTGGGTGGGCAGGGCTGGGGTTTTCTCAGGGGATTTTCCCACCGAGCTGATGGAGACACATCACTCAGCTCCTTACTATCCCCCTCTTTCTGGGTCTTTCTGTGCGTCTCTTACACACACGTTTATGCCATCTGCCTCTAGTTAGTTTCGGTTCCTTTCAGCTTCTGATCTTGTCTCATGTCAGTCCTAGTCCTTTGGATTTTGTCACGAGTTTCTTCTGTGGCCCTGCTTTGCCTTCGTGAGGTTTTTCATGAAAAAAACAAAAACGGGAGAGGCTGCATCAGAAATAGCAAGTTCCCTATGTGAATCAGACATCCACCATGGAGGAATTCTAACAGTTCTGTTTTTGTATTCTTTGGCCAGAGTCAGCTTGAACGCTGGAAAGATTTGAAAATAGATCCCTGCTCTGGTCCATGGAAGGAGTGGCTGATCCAGGGGGAGAGAGAGTCGCCCACAGAGCTAGATCTCCAGTATTTACAGGCCATGGGCATCGCCAGAAGAAAACGTGCCATTTTAAGAGAGCTGTGTTTCTTCTCCAGCTGATTCCAGACTGCCAGGGTCAAAGCGGTGTTAATCTGTGAAGAAAACCCAGCTGCTTTTCCTGCTCATTTGGGAAGAGAGTTTTCTTCCCTTGTGGCAAAGGGAAGTGGTAGTGTTGGTGATGAAAAGCCTGGGCTGTGTAATAACACTTTTCCTACCTATAGGCAAAAAACCTAACAGGACAATAGGAAGCCTGGCCACTCACCACCTCTTTGCAAGTCATTCCCCTCTGGTACTTGAGTTTCTCATTCAGGTCCTGTCTGTCTCCTCCTTCCAGCCTCACAAGAATTCTGTAAAGAAAGATGGAGTGGACTTTAGTTTCTCTGGGACAGATTATAAAAGAAAGACCAGATGTTAGATTCAGGATTCCTTTTTCTGATGAGGTGCTCTTCTTCTTTGCCCCTGAGACCTATGATGGCTGAGACGAGGGAGAAGATCAGGAGTACTGGTCTGCCTTGGAACTGGGGTCTCAGGATATGGTGGCCTGTAGTTTATGATTCATAAGGAGGGATCCGGGTGACCTGGGTGCAGGTGGACATACAGCCTTGGAATTGGGGGTCTCAGGATATGGTGGCCTGTAGTTTTTGATTCATAAGGAGGGGTCCAGGTGACCTGGGTGCAGATGGACATACAGAAACTCTAGTGGTAAAAGAGACAAAAGCTGGATCAACACCAGTAGCTTATGATCAACTGGTTGGGGTTCCTATGTGAACAGTTAGTGGGGTTCCTGTCTTAGAGTCTTACTTGCCCAGAATAGTTTACTTACAGTATTTTTGAAGGAGGAAAATGGAATCAAGTGACCTTTCACGTTTCTTTGAGGGCCTCTGATTTTAAAGTAACTTGGGAAATGGAGTGGGAAAAGTAGTGTAACCTGTGGCAAAGCCTAACTATGCTGGACAGATTTTTCTCTTTGAATAGCTGTTTATCCCTGAGGAGACGTGGCTTTACCCATGATGCTATGCAAAAGCTGTATGGATTTTTGGATTCCACTGAGTTGGATTTTGCCTCTGAGAGGACATTGCTAAAGGAAGACACACAGTGGCAGGCTTTACCTGAGAGGCCACCCTCCGCCTGCAAAGCTGTATACCTGTGTATTATCTTAATCATATACTTTTGGCTGTAGACATGTTTATTATTGTATTGAAGTATTAATTACATATGATAAAATGCACAGATCTTAAGTACTTAGTTCAGTGAGGTGTTTTTTTCTTAAGGAGCTCACTTTTTTAAATTGCTTCTTTTTATTTTATTTTTAAAATTTTCTTTCTCTTTGTAATTGTTTGATGTTGTTTAGTCACTAAGTCGTGTCCGACTCTTTTGCAACCCCATGGACTGTAGCCTCCCAGGCTCCTCTGTCCATGGGATTTCCCAGCCAAGAATACTGTAAAAATTATTTTTTTTAATTGTGGTAAAATACACATAAGATAAAACTTACCATTTTAACTACTTCTAAGCATTCAGTTTGGTGGTGTGAATACAGTTACATTGTTTTGCAACCATCACTACCACGCTTTTCATCCTGTGGAACTGAAATTCTATACCTGCTAGACTGTAATTGCTTCTCGCCCCTTCTTCCACCTCTGGCACTACCATCCTACATGAGTTTGACTTCTCTAAGTTCTCAATATAAGTGGAATCATATTGTAGTGATCTTTTTGTGTCTGGCTATTTCACTTAGCATAATGTCCTTAAAGTCCATGTCAAATTTCTTTTCAAGGCTGAATAATATTTTGTTGTATGTACCACATTTTGTTTATACATTCGTCTATCAGTTGACACATGGGTTGCTTCCATCTTTCGGCTATTTTGAATAGTCCCACGATGAACGTAAGTGTACAAACATCTCATTGAGTTCCTGCTTTCAATTTTTTGGAAAGACTATGTATATTAATATGTATGTATGTATCTCCAGATTGTATATATGTGGAATATATACCCATAAATGGAATTGCTACATCACATAGTAATTATTATATTTTTAACTTTTCAAGGAAGTACCATGCTGTTTTCTATAGTGGCTATACTATTTTACACTCCTACCAGCAGTACACAAGGGATCCAATTTCTTCACATCTTCACTGACACTTGTTATTTTCTGATTTGTTTTGTTTTAGTACTAGCCATCCTAATGGGTGTGAAGTGAGTTCAGTGTATTTTGACAAATGTGTACAGTTGGGTACCACTGCCTCAATCACGATAAGGAACATTTCAGTCACACCCTAAAGTTCCTTCCCTCACAATCCTGTGCAGGTACGCCCCTCCACCTCACCACTACCTCCAATCCCTGACCCTAGGCAGCCACTTTTGTGCTTTCTGGCATTATACGTTAGCTTGTTTTTTCGGCTTCATTCACTCAGAATAATGTTTTAGAGATTCACTCGTCTTATCACTGTATCAGTCGTTTGCTGAAAAGCATCCATTGCATGAATAGTCTGCAATCTGTCCATTTATCTGTTGATGGAAATTTGAGTTGTCTCCAGTTGCAGTAGTTTGTGTGAGTACGGCTCATGTAAACACTCTTGCCCATGTTTTCTTACGGATATGGGTTTTCACTTATCTTAGGTAAATAAGATGGAGTTGCTGAGTCAAAGGGAAGCTTCATGTTTAACCTTAATGGAAACTGCCAAATAGTTCTCTCAAGTTTATAGTGTTTGAAAGTTTCAGTTGCTCTACCTCTTCACTAACATTTGTTTATTTATTTATTTTAAAATTTATTTTTCACTGTGCTGGGTCTCTATGGTGCGTGGGCATTTCTGTAGTTGAGGTGCACAGGTTTGGTTGCCCCACGGCATGTGGAGTCATACACAGGGATCAAACCTGCGTCTCCTACATTGAAAGGCGGATTCATAACCACAGGACCACCAGGGAAGTCCCTCTCTAACATTTAATAGTGTCCATTTTTTGTTTTTGTTTCTTCCCTTTTTTTTTTAACCATTTTAAGGGATGTGAATGATATCTTATTTTGCTTTTAATTTGTGTTTTCTGCATAACCAGTAACAGGCACCTTTCATATACTTACTGATCATTCATATGTTTTCTTTTGTGAAGTGTCTTAAGTCTTTTGCCCATTTAAGAAGTTGCTGTGTTCATCTTTGTGTTATGACTTTTAGTTCTTTATATATTCTCAGCTCGAGTCCTCTATCAGATATACGTGCTGTGAATATTTTCCCCCAATCTATGGCTTTTCTGTTAATTTTCTTTTATTGAGAATAAAAGACAAGGGCACCTTTTCATATACTTACTGATCATTCATATGTTTTCTTTTGTGAAGTGTCTTAAGTCTTTTGCCCATTTAAAAACTTGCTGTGTTCATCTTTGTGTTATGACTTTTAGTTCTTTATATATTCTCAGCTCGAGTCCTTTATCAGATATACGTGCTGTGAATATTTTCCCCCAATCTATGGCTTTTCTGTTAATTTTCTTTCATTGAGAATAAAAGACACTTTTCTAATAGTGTCTTTTACTGAGCAAATCTTTTTTAATTTTGATGAATCTTACTTATATTGACTTTTATAGCTTGTGCTGTTTTGTGTCCTAAGAAATCTCTGCCTACCTTAAGGTTTCAAGATAGAGAATATATCTATCCTCTGTGGTTAGAAAGTAAACCCCAGTGGGACTGGAGTAATTGAATCTATGCTAATGCTTCCTTAGAGAATACCAGGGGGCTCAGAAACAAAGCAAGAGGAGGAGACCCCCTGGGTAAGAGGACCCTTCTTGAAGACTAGGCCTTCTGCAAGCTGGAGGAGCCAAGGCAGTTAACATAGTCCTATGGCTGCAGGAGCAGCCAGTTCAGTTAAAGTCAACAGGCATTTCTTACAGCTCCACTGTGTGCAAGGCACTGCTAAGAATTAAGAGCAGGAAACTAGGGGCCCAGGATGGGAGTCTGGTGAACAGATTCCAGGGAAGATGCTGTCTTAGAATTCAGACAACTCTGAAAACAATGATGATGTCGGAGGACAGACACACACAGAGGATCCCATCAACTTGGTGGCCAAAAGGATCCTAAGGAAAATCTGGTTTAAAAGGTTGTAGAAGTGAAAGCCTGAACTCTGTACACCACAGATATTTTTAATATGGGTGGAGTTGGTAACCCATCCCTAAAACAGCTCATTAAACTGGTATGTTGGAATATGTGTATGTGGTGGATAAAGATTACTCGGAGAGAATAGTAATAAAAAGAATAGCTAACATTTGTTGAGTACATAGTATGTGAGATTCTAAGTACTTGATATGATGCAATAACTTGATTCATCTTTGCCACAACCCTTCCTATGAAGTTACTATTATTATGAATTCCATGTTATCAATGAGGAAATTCACTGAAGTACAGAGAGATTATAATTTACTCCAAATCATACAGTGAGGAAGTATGTGTGAAGAGTTATAAACCCAAGTGGTTGGCCTCCAGGCTTCAGCATTTTGGTTACAGAGGAAGGATGATGTCAAAGGAAGGATGGCTCCAAGGAAGGAGGAGATCCTGTCTGAGATGGACAGCTCGGCTGTGGCTTTGGCCACGCCAGCCTCAGGTTTGGACCTTCCCACTGCTGGTGGCTCAGACGGTAAAGCGTCTGACTACAATGCGGGAGACCCGGGTTCAAGCCCTGGGTTGGAAAGATCCCTGGAGAAGGAAATGGCAATCTACTGCAGTACTATTGCCTGGAGAATCCCATGGACAGAGGAGCCCAGTAGACTACAGTCTATGGAATTGCAAAGAGTCGGACACGGCTGAGCGACTTCACTTTTCACTGCTGTTTCCTATTAGAGGGGCGGCATGGATTTGCCCTCACTAGCGTGAACCTGTCCCACCCGTGCTACTAGTACCTGCCAGACCTTGGGTCAGAGAGTGAATCCACACGTTATTATCACACATGTTACCCAGAGGCAGGTCTACCACCTAACGTGTAGACAGGGCTGTTTCCCGTCTCCAGGGAGGGTGGGGCTGGGCGCTGTCTGTAGCCTTCCCTACTCTCAACAATCCGACCGTGGTGGCAATGAGCTCTTTCTGGGGCCGGCGTTTCCACTCCATTTCTACTCCTGCTTTCTTTGTGTAGTTACAGCACGTCCTGGGAATTGCTTTCTCAGCTGTTTGCTAGACATTTTGATCTGAATTAGGGGAAAATCAACTCTGAGAGAGCAAAAGAATGGTTGTATTTCAAGCCTGGAGGGGCGCTGCCTCTAATCGTGTAAGTCAACTGCCATCTGGGGCTTGAGCAAACATGTCAGAGCGGCGCTAAACCCCATGTTAGACTCTGAATGAAAGCCCGTGCTGTTTTTGGTTCATAGCATAAGCTGGAAGAGTTATTCCTAGCAGCCTTTTTTTTCTCCCTACTGGTGTATCCTGGACAGTCTAAACATTGCTGATGTCAGGATAAACACAATCAAGCGGTTCCAGTGTTTCTAGCCCTTGACTGTCTCCATGGCGTGATGCGTCAGTCTCTGAAGCGGGCAGTGCTGAGGGTATTTTCCGATTGTGGGTGGAACGCATCCAGCTGCGTACAGGATGCTCGGCCCTGTCATGGAGGGAGGGGCACAGAATGTGCCCGGATGGGGTTTGGATAGAAACACTGAGTACCTCTCAGCTGGAGATGACATGACTCCGGCCATGTGTTGGCTCCGAAAGACACTGTCACAGAGCCGTGTTGTCTTGTTCTTCCACTGGAAAGGTCGGGTGGCTGAACTAGGGCAGGGGCATGTGGGGTTAGAAACACGCTCTTCAAAGAGTCAGCACTCTTGATTGGGCGCTGTCTGCCCAAGTGGGGTGCAGTGTTCAGCAGATAGGTCCGGGAGGAGTGTTTTTGTTGTTGTTTTGTTTTTTTCATCCAGCTTGTTAAATATACAAAGAAAAAGAAAGCATGTAGCTCAGCAAAAGATGTGACAATTGAAGTTTTGATTCCACTGTTACTCCTAAAAGCTTCTATCACTGACATCTGCCTTAGTGTATAATTATACACGTGTGTAAAAATACATGCATTTAGCATGATATAGCATCATGAGTACATCTCTAGAGTAATGGCTGTGACTGAAAACATAGCTCCTACCACCTACTTACATGAGTGACTTTGGGCATCATGCTTAACTTTTCTCAAATTTAAGTTATCCTGCCCAATTCACTGGACAGTGAAAACGGGAAGCAATATAATGTTGATAAATCACCTGTGTGCTTAGTCGTTGAGTCATGACCAACTCTTTGTGACCCCATGGACTGTAGCATGCCAGGCTCCTCTGTGCATGGTGATTCTCCAGGCAAGAATACTGGAGTGGGTTGCCATGCCGTCCTCCAGGGGAATCTTTCCAATCCTGGGATTGAACCCAGGTCTCCCACATTGCAGGCAGATTCTTTACTGTCTAAGCCATCAGGGAAGCCCATGATAAAGCACCTAAGCACTCAATGTAACTAGATGGTCAGTAAATACTTATTTAAAAATAAAGCCCCTTTAGCTCCAACACACCTAACAAGGAATACAAGGCCAGCTTTCCTGATGCTGAGCCACTGAGCAGTGACAGAGGCTACCCCTTGGAGGAGTGAGCCCCATGACCAGGAGACCAAAGGCTAGAGATGAACCTTCAGAAAGGGTGTAGAGTCCTTGCAATGAGAAGGATGTTCAGCACAGTTCTTATCAACCACTAAGAGAATTTTTTTCTGTTAGGCTACTCTTGAACAGACAAGGCACAGGGGGTAATTTTCGATATGAAGGTAACAAAGGGAGAGATTAAGATTGCCTTTTAGCACCTAGAATGGTACCTGGCCTGGGGCAGGCATTCAGATCATGATTGTTGAATGATTGAGATGAAACATCAGTGAAACTATCCTTTTCGTCCCATGATTGAAAGTAGTACTTGGTGTTAGCAGTGCATCACTTCTTGTTTCTATGCTAACTAGCCTGCGAGGAGGAGGGGAATCCAAACAATTTGTCTGCAATTAAAAGGCAAAATAATTTAAAAACACCTCCACTATCAAAAAGCCCGCCGACCAGAATTCCAAAAATCTCTAGTCGACAGGTGGCACTTGGAGTCACTCGGATAATGAGAGAAAATTACTTAGGAAAATTTGAAACTTTATACTATGAAAACTGAAAACAGTATCCAGAGAAATATTTGTAAAATTTATTAGAATATGCAGTGATTTGTGCCTGGGGAAACTGAGGTATTAATGTGAAGTAGAAAGGTGTTTAGGAGGGCAGAAGGTAAACAAGAGTGCAGGGCCCAGCCAGCTCTCCCAGCAATCATTAAAGCCATCTCATTACTGTTTTTATTTTTCTAATCTTATCTCTTAGTACAATATAGAACTCGCCATAAACAACTTTCATTATTGTATTATCCATCTGGTTTGTAAAGTGGAGATAATGTCAGGAGTCCAAAGGTTAGGTAGATTAAGGTCATGTAGAGGAGTGTTTAATACATGTCCTTCCTTCTTTCTCCCTGCCTTTTGGACAAAGGAATCATTGGAGTAGAAAACTTGAATAGACTTGGGCATGATGTGGAAACAAATGGTAGAGAAAGAATGGGGATGTTTTAAATTATATGTAAAATGTGTTTTTTAATTATTTGTGGATTGAAATTATTATTACTCTTCAAACAGTGCTGTGAATAAGTGGCTAAAATTTGGACAAAAGACTGTCAATAAGTTACTTGCCAGATGGTGGGTTGAAAGAGATTCTTCTCTAAGAATTGCTTAGCAAGCAAGTCTTCAACTTTGCCTTCGCTTAGCCTACACACTTTGCTTGGATTAAATGTTTAAAAATAAAAAGCCCCATCCAGGGAACAAAATTTCCTTTAACTTTAGCAGAATCAAAGATCCAAGGAAAAAGAGTTGCTTTCATGTTCCTATTTCATAGACAGTTTTAAAAGCCTTTAGTGCCTGGGTGGGGCCCAGTTGCACTCTCCACAAGTCCACACACTAAAAGTTTAAATTTGTCATCCTCTGGGATTTAAAGTGAAACCATGTACCAAAGAAAAATGGTGAATGAGTCACTCACATGTGATCTTCCAGGGAGGAGAAGGATTCAGTGTAAGAATGTGTCACAAGGCCATCAGACCCCTTCACAGTGAAGGGTAAGAGTGCCGATCTTGGGTCAATGTTATGCATCTGAATGGAGAACAACTGCCAAGTTATGCTGGGGTCTCAAAGAAAGCATCTGGTCATGGGGTGAATTCACCACGGTGTTGCCTCTGGCAAGACCAGAGAAATTGTATTTGTTAGCACATCCAGAAGGGGTTCATCTCTTAGGGACAGGTTCATATTTATGGACTTACCACTCATAGGCACTCACATGCTTGCACACATGGTTAATTTATTTATTTATGTTGAGAAATATAACTATTACTTAGAAAAAAATCCGTATACTGCAGTACTTTGTAGAGAGGTCCACATGAGAAGCCAAACTCTAGTCAAGAGTTTCCTTGGCAATCAAGGAATCAGAAGGAAGAGTTTTAGATGGATAAAATTCATCTCCACAGTGGGGAAATATCTGACGCCTGGAACATTGATCGTGGGGCCAAGCCAGCCTTTTTGGAGGCCAGGCTTTTGATAAACATTTTAGAGTAAACCTCAGTGATGGGTTTGGGTTGAGCTTGCCTTGCTGTTGGACAGATTTTTTCTTTAAATATGTCTAACAGCTTTTGGCCAGCTGGCTTCAACTCGGGAGCCATTCTTCCTCCTTAGATGAGTTTGCATATCGTTGTTTTGATGATTATTTACTGATTTTACTAGTCAGTCTCATTTGCCTGCTGTCCAAAGTCTGGGTGGGTGGGGAGGAATGTATCACACTGCTGTCTGCATGGCCTCCTGCAATATTACCAGGAGTGGGCCTTGTTCATGCATCTGCAATCTGCTGTAAGGACTTAAGAAACTATGCTTGAGTCAGCGGGTTGCCAATTTCTGGCAGTGATATAATAGGGCAGTATGTGGAGTAGTGTAATAATCGTCCTTCTGAACATCCTATAGAAAAAACAATAGGGGTGTGTTCTTGACATACCTAATTTTTCTTTATGAATTCATTGTAAATTATTTCTGAAAGTACATGTAATCTTAACCTGAAATAGATTGAATTTATTTATAGCTTAAGGCTTCCCAGGTGGCTCAGTGGTAAAGATTCCCCCTCCCGAGCAGGAGGCATGGATGGGTTCAATCCCTGGGTTGGGAAAATTCCCTGGAGTAGGAAATGGCAAACCCACTCCAGTATTCTTACCTGGAAAATTCCATGGACAGAAAAGCCTGGTGGGTTACAGTCCATGGGGTTGGAGAGTCAGACACGACTTAGTGACTAAACAACAATTTACAGCGTATTATTCCATTATGCAAAGGAATATGTATTCCCTTGGGATAAGTCTCTCATGTTGAGTTACCAGCTTTCTTTCAGTTGCTCTAAAACTATGTCCTAAAACCTTCGAGAGGCCTGTTCTGAGCCTTAGGTGTCTGTTTCTCTTTGTTTAGTTGCTCAGTTGTGTCCAGCTCTTTACGACCCCATAGACTATAGCCTGCCAGGCTTCTCTATCCATGGGATTTTTCAGGCAAGAATATTGAAGTGGGTTGCCATTTTCTCCTCCAGGGGATATTCCTGGCCCAGGGATTGAACCCACGTCTCCAATGTCTCATGCATTGCAGGCAGATTCTTTTCCACTGAGCCATCGGGGAAGCCCTAGGTGAGGAGTTCACATATTACAAAGAAGATGCAGGTTCCCACCCACATATTGGTATTTTAAAAGACATCTCAAACATATGGTCTCTTCAGGCTTCATCTTTCCATCTTGAAGAGTCCTGATGCTTTTAAGGTCATTTGAGCTATGCCCCAAACTGAATGTGTCTGCATTTCCCAGATGTAAAGTTTGAGGCACAGTTGCTAATAATTTGCCCCTCTCCTGACCCTTGAGCTGCAAAAGGAGCTTATACAACCTCAAAGTTGTATACAACAGCAGAGTCTGGGTCACTGTGAACTTGGTCATACTGATCAGCTTATGGGATTGTAGGCTGGCCCTCAGAGAGAAAGAGCAAACGAATCAAGGAGGCTGAGGCAGAAAAGGTTCCTTAGAGCAGTTGTCCCCAACCTTTTTGACACCAGGGACTGGTTTCATGGAAGACAGTTTTTCCATGGACTGGAAGCGGGGGCAGGTGGTGATGGCTTCAGGATGATTCCAGGACATTACATTTACTGTTTGCTTTATTCTATTATTATATCAGCTCCACCTCAGGTCATCAGGCACTAGATTCCAGAGGTTGGGGGTCCCTTGCTATAAGAATCCTTGGCTCTGCACGTGGACATGTGGGCGAGCTTTTACAGATGGAAAAGGGCCTTTCATCTTCTGGGGGCTGATGGTTCTGTGGAGTTGAGAAGAGGCCTACAGCAATTCTGTGTTGGGGGAGGGGTGTGTTCAATTCCTTCCCTACTCCTGCCTAATTATTGAGGTGCCAGGTACTGTGCTAGGCAGCATTTGTGTAGGTTCACTTTACACGTATTATCTGCTATCTAATGAAAGAATCAAAGGGTGCCATCGACTGCATTCCTTTCTAAAATCTATTTAGAAACTCAGTTGATACTAGTAAATAATAAATACCCAACAGCTGTTTTTATATAAATGGACTTACTCTGTGTGCTGTCCAAGTTTTAAAATACATTGTCTGGCTAAAAGCACTCTGTGTTCAAATGTGACACAGCTTCTTCCTGTGGTAAAATATTTCTAGCTCATTGAATAATGACTCTCGGTATGTCCAGAAGGCTTTGCCCAAACCACCACTGAAATTTGAATTTTATAGAATGTTTGTGTGTCATGAAATATTATTCCTTTGATTTTTGGTCAACTGTTGAAAATGTTAAAAATATTTCTCAGCTGATAGACTGTTCAAAATTAGAATGTGGCCCCTGAGCGGAAGTTTGTTGATCCCTGTTCTGTACCATTATCCTATTGTATTTTCACCTTACTAGCATCAAATTGTCTTATGTAGTCATCTCTTTATTTGTTCAGTCTTTCCTGAAACACTGTAAGCTCCTTGAAAGCAGGTTCCCTGTCTTATTCACCATATTATCTCTATCAATGAAAACAATGACTGAGATATAGAGGTGTGTTACGAATATTTAGTGACTGAATGTATAAATTCAGATAATTCAGGAGCCACTAAATCCAATAACGTCTTCCTTCCAAAAAAGTCATGTGTAAATCCTATCCCAGGGGCCACATCCTGCCCAGATCTTTGCCTATTTTAGTATAGTTCTTTGTTCCTGTACTATTAATAGTATTTCAAGCCTTCCTGACTCCTTGGCTTTGACTCTAGTCTACCCCCTAGTATAGTAACTTGCTAAAGTATGTTTTGTCTTACATTATTTCTCTGCAAAATCCAACCCTTTCAAAACTGTTTCTCCGCTGCCTACATTATAAGTCAAATTCCTCAGGTGGAGGTACAGGGCCCTTGAAAATCAGTTCCCTGCCTGCTTTTCCACCTGTATCTCTGAGCCTTCCCTGGAAGGAGCCCTCTGCTCCAGCAGCCTCGCCCTGAAGCCACGGCTCATCCCCACCTCCGCACCTTTGCTCAATCTGTGCCTGAGAGCCAGTTGACATTCCCCGCAGGAAGGGATTGACCCCCAGGTCAAATGGGGTAAGTCTGCAGTGAGTGATGGGAATCAAGGAAAAAGAAGCTAAGCCTCAGAAAGTGGAAGATGAAGAGTGACTGTGGCCCAACAGGACTCAGTTGGTGATAAAGTTGGCCAAGAAGGCTGCAGTTATTCTGGGGGAATGATAGAACAAGGCTCCCTGGTAAGACTGGGCTTCCCTGGTGGCTCAGCAGTAAAGAATCCACCTGCCAATGTAGGAGGTGTGTGTTCAATCCCTGCATCAGGAAAATTTCCCTGGAGAAGAAAATGGCAAACCAGTCCAGTATTCTTGCCTGGGAAATCCCATAGCCAGAGGATGGCTACAGTCCATGGGGTTGCAAAGAATCGGACACAACGTAGTGACCAAACAATAACAACAACCTGACAGGGTTATCTAAGCCAGCGATTTTCAAACCACTGTGCTGACAGATATTCTGGGAATCTTGTTAAAATGCAGATTCTTGCAGTAGGTCTGGAGTGGGGACCTGGGATTCTGGATTTTAAAGAACTCATAGGTGATGCCCATGCTTCTGGTTCTGGGATAATTCTTGGAGTTCAAGAATCTCACCAAATGCTCAGAAAAGGAGCCTTTTCTGTAGGACCTGAATATGCAAACAGGAAGCCAGTGGGTCTGCCCCTCAGAGGCTTATCTACAATAAAGACATTTCTTGCATTCTAAATGACTGAATACATGTGTGATGGCTCAAGGCTTCTTGATGGAGGGGATGCTGAAGAACCAAAGACAAAGTGTGTAAGGCTGTAGCTTAAAGGGAAGAAGCACCTTTAAGTCCTGAGATGGTGGCAGTGACAGTGGCCACTGGGAAAAAGAAAGGTCTAATGTGAGTTGGGCCAGTGGCCTGTTATCTTATACAAATGCGTGCGTGCATGCACACGTGTGCACGCGCACACACACACACACACGTGCAACTCATTCAGGGTAAAGGCTGGAGTGCAGCACTTTCCCCCTGATGTAGTCAGATTATCTTTTGTCTCCAAGAGGCACCTCTTCTGATCCACTAACACTTCCAGTTTAGAATCTAGGCTTGGCTTGAGTTCAAGTAATGTAGCTCCCCCTAACTAAGCAAGAGGGATCATTTCTGTAATGTGTTATCTCCAAGCAGAAGAGCAGCTAGGAGACTGTTTGTCTGGCATAATTCACTTGCCTCTTAGAACAGTTTCTCTTTAATGATTAGCTTGGCTCTTGTCTCTTTAGCTAATCAATAGCTGCCCTCTTGATGAAATTGGATGTTATTTCCCTGTGGCTTAACTTTGTGCAAACTGTGAGTTATCTTGATTAATGATTTTAATGACAGTTCTCTCATCCCCTCTGCTTTTATCACACAGGAACTTCTGCTTGACTGACTGAACCGTGACCCCGGCATAGAGTCATAGTCATGGTAAGTTGGGCATGGGCTTCACCCACCCTGGTGCCAGCCCCAGACAGGTACAGGATGTGTAATCAAGGCCTGCTGTCTTATACAAAGCGTTGTTTGCTCAACAGAGGGGAGGGAGGAGGAAATGGAAAGGTAGTTTCGTTTCTTTTTTTTTTACAAAAACACCATTTCAGGGCTGGTGAGTCACCTGGAACACTGGTGAAACCCTCTTTCAGGGCTGGTGAGTCTCCTAACCCTGAAAATTAATTCAAAGAGCGACTCCTTTGAATCCTTCTAACATCTTGAGATGCAGAAACAACTTATTTCTCTCTGCAGAAGCATGATGTGTTCGTTGTAGAAACTGTAGGCAAATAAAAAGGAAAAATCCAAAATCCCGCCACATTTCCCAGCAGGAGATGACTGCCGTCCGCTTTGGGCGCTACCTTATCCTTTTAGGCTCATCAGGAAGAGTGTTTCAGCTTCTCATCCACCTCCTGCTGCTACCTGTGGCCGGACTCCTCTGAACTTCGTTATCTGATCTCTGGGACAGGCAGGGAATTGGATCCCTTTGAGGGTTCCATAAAGCTGCCTGCTAATGTGGAAGCTGAGCCGTTCAGCTGCAGATGTGGCCCTCCCTGAGGCTGGCCACCTGCTCTCCTTCTCCTGCCCAAATGGGAGAATGAGAAATGAGAAGTGAATGGGCAGGTGATGCTTAATCCCTGGTCTTCTGGGAAGAAATAATAGAAGTAGAATCTTATATCCAGAGAGGACCTGGACATTCTGCCAGCTCTAGACGCCTTCCTTTAGGAAAATGGAGGTGTAAACTATACTGAACAAACAGTAATATACGTTTAACATTTTTTTTTGTTAGATATTTTAGAATTTTCTTCATCATCCCTGAGAGTCAAAGGCTCACTCATGTCTGCCCCAAATCTCTTATGTTTTCATTTAAAATCTATTTGTTCTTGATGGGTTCTCCTTGGACATGTACAACATTTATTCAGACATGTTTATGGTATCCTTACTTTGTGCGTGATATTTGGCTCTAGGGACTCAAAATTAATGGGTTGCTCTTCCTGTTCTGAGCAAGTTCTCAACCTTTTTACATGTGAAGACTATAACCAAGTGATCCTTTCATGGGCTTTCCACTGAGGAAAACTGCCTCAGTTGCTCTTATTTTTCTTCTAGAACCTGTTTTCCCATTATGACTGTTATTTATTGGACAGATAAAGTATATCTTTAAAGGAAAGGAAAGCCATTTGATATAATCACAGTATTGTAATTCCCTATTATTTTCCATCATTTTAGTTTTAGATCCTACTCATTCGATAGTGGTTTTGAAATAGTAGTAATAAGAACATAAAGAAGAGTTAGTGTATTCACTCTAACTTTTGCTATGCTAACACATATTTATATTACATCTTATATTAAAACTATTTACTCTCAGTAGTGAAGTTATGGGTGTTTTGATTTTCATCTTAATTCTTTAAAAAAATTTTTTTGAAGCATAGCTGATTTACAATGTCATGTAGATTTCAGGTATACAGCACAGCTTTTCAGATATATATATATTCTTTTCCCTTATAGGTTATTATATAATATTGAGTAGAGTTCCCTGTGCTATGCAGTAGGTCTTTGTTGGTTATCTGTTTTACACATAGTGGTTAAATCCAACCTCTTAATTTATCCTTCCCCTTCTCACTCAGATTTTCTTCTTAATTAAAAAAAATTTTTTTTCCAAACCTCTACAATGACCATATGATCCATTTCTAAAAGGAAAGCATGTTTTAAAAGCCTTTGTTTTCATATATCTACAAAAAATTTTCAAAGGTATAATTTACATATAGTGAAATGCACAGCTCTTATGGTTACTGGTAGATGAGTTTTGACAAATGTACCATGTGTCTGCCCTCTTCTTAAGATAGAACATCTCCTCACTTTAGGAAGTTCCTTCATGCCCCTTCCAGATCAGCCTCCTCCCTGTCCTCCACTCCATTCCAGAAATGCAATCACTGATCTGATTGGTTTCATCATAGATTAGTTTTGCCTGTTCTAGAAGATCCTATAAATGGAATCACAGAGCGTCTACTCCTTTTTTATGAGCATTGTATTTTTTGCACCGCCTATGGTGCTGTATCAGCAGTTTGTTCCTCCGTTCCTTTTCACTGCTACATATTTCTTTGTATCATGTTCCAGTCTTTTGACATTTATCATCTTCATTATTATTTTAATAACTGAGTAACAGTTCATCGATTATGATACAATACCAATTTCTAGCTATTTGTTTTCATCATTCTTCTCTACATCCTCTGTTCCCTTTGCCTGTTGCCATCAGGAGCCTTCCTTGTGGGGAATCTCCTGCCTTCCCTGAACAGGTAATGATACATTATGCCCTGGAATTGAATCAATATGGATACTTCAGAGCTAACAGGAACAAATTTCCCCAGCTTATCTTGTTCCTGAAAAAAAGAGTCCCTAAGAATGCTCACAGATAAGCTATCTTTGCATAGTCCTCCTTTGCATCAATTCATCTTGTTAGATATTAATTTTAATCCCATACTAGGTACCCATCCCAGTACTTGCCTGGAGAATTCCATGGCCAGAGGAGCCTGGTGGACTATAGTCCATGGGATTGCAAAGAGTCGGACACATCTGAGTGACTAACACTTCCTTACTGTCCATCAGCAATGCAGTTTGCTTTAAAAGGCAATGTTTGAATACTATCCAAAATTCTTTCAATATTGGAATTCTGAAAGAACCTTGTGAAACATTCAACTCAGAAAGCTGCCTCCAGCGGGGGTCAAGGGCTGAGCTTGGCCATTTAGAATTTTGACAGCCAATCACCAATTTGCTTGTTGCTATTGATAGATAGTAGAAGAAAACAGATAATATGCCTGCATTAATTTCATTGTTTGTTGCCATAACAAAGCGCCACAAACCGGCTGGCTTAAAATAATAGAAATTTGTTGTCTTACATTTCTGGAGGGTGGAAATCCAAAATCAAGGTATTGGCAGTGCCAAGGTCCCTCTGAAATCCAGAGGGGAATTCTTCCTTGCCTCTTTCTAGCTTCTGGTGGTTTGCTGGCAATCGTAGGCATTCTTCAGCAGACTGGAGTCAATAACATGTCACCGTGTGTCTTCTCCTTGAGTGTCTTTGTCTTCACATGCTGTTTTCTAAGGACACCATTCACGTTGAATTAGCAGCTTACCCTTGTCCTCCAGTAGGACCTCATCTTGATTTAATTTATTATAATTGATTAAATAATTAATTTAATGACAGTATTTCCAAATAAGGGCACATTCTGAGGTACTGGGGGTTAAGAGTTCAACACACCTTTTTGGGGGGATGCAATTCAGTGCCCAAGGAAGTTTTTTAATTTTTATTTTATATGTTTTTTGGCTATGCTGGGTCTTTGTTGGGGTACACAGGTTCTTCGTTGTGTGTGCTTTCTCTAGTTGTGGCAAGCAGGGGCTCCTCTCTAGTTGCGGTGCACAGGCTTCTCTTTGCAGTAGCTGCTTTTGTGGGAGCACAGACTCTAGGGTATGTGGACTTCAGTACTTTGGCACGTGGGCTCAGTAGTTGTGGCGCATGGCATGTGGCATCTTTCGAAACCAGGGATGGATGGAACCCATAGCAGGTGAATTCTTAACCACTGACCAAGGAAGTTAGTGTCCTTGATTTCTCTTTTTCTCAGTCAAGTGTAGAAAAGTGATGAGTGTTAGAAGTTCACTATATTCAGGAGATGAAAGGCTGGTCTTCCAGCAGATAAGACCCACACCCTCTGGGACCTGAAGCCTTTGTATGGGCTTGATGTGGACCACCGGGGGCATGAGAAGTCCAGCCTAAGGTGGACTAGCTCATAGAGCTCAAGTCTGACTTGCTAAAGAACTGCCCTATGGGTATAAAAATCCTCCATGCCTTTACAGGCCCCGTGTACATCCTTGGATCAAATTAAAGAGAGCCTTAGATTTATTTTACATTATTTTTGCCACCATGTATAATGCTCTATTCTAGATTTTGCTTTGACATTACCCCATAGGCTTGCATTAGGGATATTATCAGAAACAGATATAAGAATCTCACTATTATATTTATTATAGAAATGTTACTGAGGTCATGTTGAATTATACTGATGAGAGCCACTCAAGCCACTGAGTTGAGTTTTTGGTTTCGTATTTACTGTTTGTACTAAGTGTTTTGCTATATTATCCTCTTCGTTATTACAACAGCCCTGTGGATTTCTGTCATTATTATTCTTAACATACAGGTGAGAAAAATGAAACTTCCCCTAGACTACAGAGCTAGGAAGCGTTGAAGCCAAGATTCCAACCTGGATCTGTTCAACTCCAATGCCTGTGCTCCTTCCCACTAAGCTTGCTACCTTTCAAAACATGCCCACCATGTCTCCTTCACAGAGACCTACAGGTGAAATTTCCCCCAATATTAGGATTCTCTTTACAGAATTCATGACCCCCAAGTGATGCAGAGGAGATGGAGCTGACTGTCTCCATGAATCTGAGATTTTACTGGAGTCATAGGCACCAGGCTGTGGGGGTGCCTTTCAACCAAGGCTTATATAAGATGTAAAACCCTCTCCCTTTGCAGTAATTCATAGTGATCTCCCTAGGCTGTTCTGTGCTATCACCATAACATCCTACCACTGGTAATTTGGTAATTTCTACCATTTGTCAAAAGAGGCATTATCAGAAAAGTCAGAAGAACCCTCTATATGACCTCAGCCCTAAATGTAGCCTTGGTGATCTCTTAGTCTCAGCTTGTGAACTCTTAACATCTTTAAAAAAAAAAGCCACATAGCACCCATTATGAGCAGAGCAAGGTTTCCAGATGAATCTGAACTCCACTGCCATCTGGGAACCATGTATATCAGGCAGATCCTCCCCCACCTGCTGTCTCCACAAATCAGATGCACATCACACCTGACAGATGAACTAAGGGAAAGGGGACAGCACAGCACAATTTTTGGAAGTGCTGGCTGTGACTCATTAGTCCAGTTTCAATGACAAGAAAACAGAATTCAGAATAGCAAAGCACAGACTGTTAACAGGTTATAGTCATATTTTGTGTCACCGAACAGAGGGGAAGATAATGAAAAACAAAAGCTACTTTGATTCTTCCTTCTGCTAAATCGGGAAGCCCAGAAGAGCTCCACTAATTCAGGTTGCCTCTCGCTACACACAGCGGGGGCTTCCCTGGTGGCTCAGCTGGTAAAGAATCCACCCGCAATGCGGAAGACCTGGGTTCGATCCCTGGGTGGGGCAGTTCCCTTGGAGAAGAGCTAGGCTACCTACTCCAGTATTCTTGCGTTTGATGGCTCAGACAGTAAATCTGCCTGCAATGCAGAAGACCTGGGCTTGATCCGTGGCTTGAGAAGATCCCCTGGAGAGGGGAACAGCTACCCACTCCAGTATTCTGGTCTAAAGAATTCCAGGGACTATTCATGGGGTCTCAAAGAGTCGGACACGACTGAGAGACTTTCACACACGGTACAAAGAACAGCAGGGTTTTTCCTGGGCACATGATCTCTTTTCCCTTCGTGGACACTGCAGATCTACTTATTGATTACAATTCCGTCTTGCTTTGCCTCCTAGGCAGAAAAATCTGTGTCTAACGTCAAAAAACTACACTGACCCCTAAGTCTCTCTTTCCATTTCCTCTCTACCCCCTCCTTTACTGTAATGGGTATGTCATAAGCCCTTTCGGAGGAGGTTGCCATTGACCCCACCATAGAGCTGCCAGAACTCACACACAACTGGGGAAACAGACTCTTGGAGTTTGTTTGGTGTGCACAAACAAAACATTGTGCACACCAGGACCCAGGAGAAGGGAGCAGTGACCCCACAAGAGACTGACCCAGACTTGCCCAAGAGTGTCCAGGAGTTTCCAGGGGAGGCGTGGGTCAGCTGTGGCCTGCTACTGGGTTGAGGGCACTGAGTTCAGCAGTGCATGCATGGGACCTTCTGAAGGAGGTTGCCATTATCTTTATTACCTCCACCATAGTTTGGCCTCAGGTCAAACAACAGGGAAGGAACACAGCCCCGCCCATCAACAGAAAATCAGATTAAAGATTTACTGAGCATGGCCCCGCCCATCAGAACAAGACCCAGTTTCCCCCTTAGTCAGTCTCTCCCATCAGGAAGCTTCCATAAGCCTCTTATCCTTATCCATCAGAGGGCAGACAGAATGGAAACTACAATCACAGAAAACTAACCAATCTGATCACATGGACCACAGTCTTCTCTAGCTCAATGAAAGTATGACCCATGCTGTGTAGGGTCACCCAAGATGGACAGTTCATGCTGAAGAGTTCTGACAAAATGTGGTCCACTGGAGAAGGAATGGCAAACCACTTCAGTGTTCTTGTCTTGAGAACCCCATGAACAGTATGAAAAGGCATAAAGATAGGACACTGAAAGATGAACTTCCCAGGTGAGCAGGTACCCAATATGCTACTGGAGATCAGTGGAGAAATAACTCCAGAAAAAATAAAGAGAAAGAGCCAAAGCAAAAACAACACCCAGCTGTGGATATGACTGGTGATGGATGATGCTGTAAAGTCTGATGCTGTAAAGAGCAATATTTCATAGGACCCTGGAATGTTAGGTCCATGAATCAAGGCAAATTGGAAGTGGTCAAACAGGAGATGGCAAGAGTGAACACTGACATTTTAGGAATCAGCAAACTAAAATGGACTGGAATGGGTGAATTTAACTTAGAGGACCATTACATCTACTACTGTGGACAAGAATCCCTTAGAAGAAATGGAGTAGCCATCATAGTCAACAAAAGAGTCCAAAATATAGTACTTGGATGCAATCTCAAAAACGACAGAATGATCTTTGTTCATTCCTAATGCAAACCATTTGATATCACAGTAATCCAAGTCTATGCCCCAACCAGAATTGCTGAAGAAGCTGAAATTGAATGGTTCTGTGAAGACCTACAGTACCTTCTAGAACTAACACCCAAAAAAGATGTCCTTTTCATTTATAGGGGACTGGGATGCAAAAGTAGGAAATCAAGAGATACGTGGAGTAACAGGCAAATTTGGCCTGCAGTACAGAATGGAGCAGGGCAAAGGCTAATAGAGTTTTGCCAAGAAAACGCACTGGTCATAGCAAACACTCTTTTCCAACAACACAAGAGAAGATTCTATACATGAACATCAGCAGACAGTCAATACTAAAATCAGATTGATTATATTCTTTGCAGCCAGAGATGGAGAAGCTCTATACGGTCAGCAAAAACAAGACTGGGAGCTGACTGTGGCTCAGATAATGGACTCCTTATTGTCAAATTCAGACTTAAAGAAAGTAGGGAAAACCATTAGGCCATTTTGGTATGACCTAAGGGAACATTTCATGCAAAGATGGACTCGATAAAGGATAGAAATGGTATGGACCTAACAGAAGCAGAAGATATTAAGAATAGGTGGCAAGAATACACAGAAGAACTGTACAAAAAAGATCTTCACAGCAACAGTTAGAACTGGACATGGAACACCAGACTGGATCCAAATAGGAAAAGGAGTCCGTCAAGGCTGTATATTGTCACCCTGCTTATTTAACTTATATGCAGAGTACCTCATGAGAAATGCTGGGCTGGAAGAAGCACAAGCTGGAATCAAGATTGCCAGGAGAAATGTCAGTCACCTCAGATATGCAGATGACACCACCTTTATGGCAGAAAGTGAAGAACAACTTAAGAGCCTCTTGATGAAAGTGAAAGAGGAGAGTGAAAAAGTTGGCTTAAAACTCAACATTCAGAAAACGAAGATCATGGCATCCGGTCCCATCACTTCATGGCAAATAGATGGGGAAACAAGGGAAACAGTGACAGACTTTATTTTCTTGGGCTCCAAAATCACTGCAGATGGTGACTGCAGCCATGAAATTAAAAGACGTTTACTCCTTAGAAGAAATAGACAACCTAGACAGCATATTAAAAAGCAGAGACATTACTTTGCCAACGAAGGTCCATCTACTCAAAGCTATGGTGTCTCCAGTAGTCATGTATGGATGTTAGAGTTGGACTATAAAGAAAGCTGAGCGCTGAAAAATTGATGCTCTTGAACTGTGGTGTTGGAGAAGACTCTTGAGAGTCCCTTGGACTGCAAGGAGATCAAACCAGTCCATCCTAAAGGAAATCAGTCCTGAGTATTCATTGGAAGGACTGATACTGAAGCTGAAACTCCAATACCTTGGCCACCTGATTCGAAGAGCTGACTCATTGGAAAAGATCCTGATGCTGGGAAAGATTGAGGGCGGGAGGAGAAGGGGACTACAGAGGATAAGATGGTTGGATGCCATCACTGATTCTATGGACATGAGTTTGAGCAAGCTCCAAGAGTTGGTGATGGACAGGGAAGCCTGGCATGCTGCGGTCCCTGGGGTTGTGAAGAGTCGGACATGACTGAGTGAGTGAATTGAACTCAATTTACCACAATTTCCTATGCTGTGTTTGTTCACTGATTTTTTTCATCTATTTTATATTGAATCATATATTTCTCTATGCCACCTCACATACATTATGCTAAGTCACTTCAGTCATGTCTGACCCTTCGCGACCCCCATGGACTGTAGCCCACCAGCCTTTTCTGTGAGATTCCCCAGGCAAGAATACTGAGTGGGTTGCCATTTCCTCCTCCAGGGAATCTTCCCAACCTAGGAACTGAACCTTTGTCTCTTATGTCTCCTGCAGTGGTAAGTAGGCAAGGTATTTACCACTAGTGCCTTCTGGGAAGTCCTTATAAATAACATCAATTTTAAAATAGCATTAATAATTTAGTAAATACATTAGAAATACTCAGGGCACCTTGATCTTAATCAGTACATTATCTCTAAGTCAGAATTCAGTTAAATGGTTTCTGCTGGTCACTAACCCATGTTTTTCTTGTTGACATTTTTAGTTTTTAGTCTGCATTTGCAGAATCTATTAGTCTCTACTAACTTTTTATCCCTCGTACACATCAGAGTGTGTCTCATTTTAAGGCATGCTGATTTCTGGTGATGTTAGTCCTCACCTTCGGTATCTAGAACTGCTATCTCCTCCTCATGACGCCCCCTCCTTCCCTCTGCCACTCCGTTAGGCTTCTGTCTCCTCCATTCCACTGCTGAAGGCTCTTGTCGAGGTCACGAGGACCTTCCATGTTCCCAGATCTGAGCATCCTTTCTGTACCCTCTGCTCACACCTACCTTAGCAGGCACTGACCTCTCTCTCCTTGCTCAGCCTCTGGACAATACACATTCCTGGTTTTCCTTTTATTGGCCCCTCAAGGGCCAGTCCTTCTTGGCCATCCATTCGGGTCCTTCTCTGCTAACACTATGCCGCTAGAGAGGTCTAGGCTTGTCCTAGGACCCCTGTTCTTCAGTTTCTCCCCAGGTCATTTTGTCCGCTACCATCCAAACACTGATATGTCCTAAATGTGTTACTGGAGACTTGCTCTCTAGATATACGTTGTACAACCAACCATTCTAAACTCCACTTGGAGGTTTAACGAACATCCCAAACTTAACGTTTTGAAAATAGAGTTTCTAAATCCCTCTCCTCACTGCCATCTCAAATCTGGTAGTCTCCAGCTTTCCCCATCTGCGTAAATGATACCACTCTCTACTTGGCTGCTTAAGGAAATGACTTAGAGTTTCACTTGCTTCTTTTCTTTCCTCACCTCCCACATCAGTCCATCAGCAGGTTCTGCCTTCTTTCCTCCAAAACATGTGCTGAGTTTGTCTGTGTCCATTTTTGCTATTTCACCCTCATTTACCATCATATCCCTGGATCTTGGCCCAGATTCTCAACTGGTCTCTGTATCTTCATACAGTAGCCCAAGTGATCTTTGAAATGTGTAAATCAGATAATCTCCTCCATCCCTTTGCTGAAGATCTGCCAGTGGCTCATAACACATTTAGAATAAAATAGAAAATCCTCACCGACTTTTGTGCTCCCCTGGAAGCTCAGATGGTAAAGAGTCTGCCTGCAGTGCGGGACACCTGAGTTTAATCCCTGGGTCAGAAAGATCCCTTGGAGAAGGAAATGGCAACCCACTCCAGTGTTCTTGCCTGGGAAATCCCACGGACAGAGGAACCTGGTGGGCTACCGTCCATGGGGTCGCAAAGAGTTAGACACGATTGAGCCACTAACACCTTTCACTTCTCACCAGCTTGTGAAGACTCTCATTCTGCCCTCGTCATGTCTCTTATTTTATTATGGAAAAGTGTAAACACATACAAAAGCAGATTGAATAATAAAAAGAACCCCTTTATACCTATAATCATTATTAACTCATGGTCAAAAATTATCATATAATCATAACTCGTATATATTAATAATATTATATTATTATTACTTTTCATTCATGGTCAACCTGTTTCTTCTGTGTCTCCACTTCCCCCAACCTGTAATTTTGAAGCAAATTCCAAACATCTTATCCTCTCATCTGTAAACTCTTTCAACGTGTGTAAGATTCGACTCCTAAAAAAATAAAATATAAGCACAAAGACATTATCACACCTAAAAATGTTAACATTAATTGCTTCAGTTCAGTTCAGTTCAGTCGCTCAGTCATGTCTGACGCTTTGCGACCCCATGAATCGCAGCACGCCAGGCCTCCCTGTCCATCACCAACTCCCGGAGTTCACCCAAACCCACGTCCATCGAGTCAGTGATGCCATCCAGCCATCTCATCCTCGGTCATCCCCTTCTCCTCCTGCCCCCAATCCCTCCCAGCATCAGAGTTTTTTCCAGTGAGTCAACTCTTTGCATGAAGTGGCCAAAGTACTGGAGTTTCAGCTTTAGCATCATTCTTTCCAAAGAAATTCCAGGGTTGATCTCCTTCAGAATGGACTAGTTGGATCTCCTTACAGTCCAAGGGACTCTCAAGAGTCTTCTCCAACACCACAGTTCAAAAGCATCAATTCTTCGGCGCTCAGCCTTCTTCACAGTCCAACTCTCACATCCATACATGACCACAGGAAAAACCATAGCCTTGACTAGACGGACCTTAGTCGGGAAAGTAACGTCTCTGCTTTTGAATATGCTGTCTAGGTTGGACATAACTTTCCTTCCAAGGAGTAGGCGTCTTTTAATGTCATGGCTGCAATCACCATCTGCAGTGATTTTGGAGCCCCCAAAAATAAAGTCTGACACTGTTTCCACTGTTTTCCCATCTATTTCCTATGAAGTGATGTGACCAGATGCCATGATCTTAATTTTCTGAATGTTGAGCTTTAGGCCAACTTTTTCACTCTCCTCTTTCACTTTCATCAAGAGGCTTTTGAGTTCCTCTTCACTTTCTGCCATAAGGGTGGTGTCATCTCCATATCTGAGCTGATTTGATATTTCTCCTGGCAATCTTGATTCCAGCTTGTACTTCTTCCAGCCCAGCATTTCTCATGATGTACTCTGCATAAGTGAAATAAGCAGGGTAACAATATACAGCCTTGACATACTCCTTTTCCTATTTACAACCAGTCTGTTGTTCCATGTCCAGTTCTAACTGTTGCTTCCTGACCTGCATATAGGTTTCTCAAGAGGCAGGTCAGGTGGCCTGGTATTCCCATCTCTTTCAGAATTTTCCACAGTTTATTGTGATCCTCACAGTCAAAGGCTTTGGTATAGTCAATAAAGCAGAAATAGATGTTTTTCTGGAACTCTCTTGCTTTTTCCATGATCCAGCGGATGTTGGCAATTTGATCTCTGGTTCTTCTGCCTTTTCTGAAACCAGGTTGAACATCTGGAAGTTCACGGTTCACGTATTGCTGAAGCCTGGCTTGGAGGATTTTGAGCATTACTTTACTAGCTTTACTTGTTTAATGGCATCAAATATCAAGTCCATGTTCAGGGCTTTCCCGGAGGCTCAGTGGTAAAGAATCCTCCTGCCAGTGCAGGAGACCTGGGTTTAATCCCTGGGTCAGGGAAATTCCCTGGAGAAGGAAATGGCAACCCACTCCCGTGTTCTTGCCTGGGAAATCCCACGGACAGAAGAGCCTGGTGGGCTACGGTCCATGGTGTCACGAAGAGTCAGACGCAACTGAGCAGCTGAGCAGCAGCAGCGTGTCCTGTTGCATGTGGTTGGCAGTGTTGGAATGAAAGCCTCTGGAACCAGCTGCCCCTCTACATTCATCACCCCACTTTTATGTAAGGTGGTATCTATTTCCCTCCCTTTCTTGGAAAAGGAGGAATGTGGCCTAAATTTGGTACCCTAAATGCTGTTATGAAAAAGGAACAAATTCAAGTAGGCAAATAATATAAAAGCATCCAGCTTACTTTAAAAAAATTGTCCAATTACCTCATAAATGTCATTTTTTTTAACTATTTGATTCAGGGTTCCAATAAGGTTTACCCATTATGATTATTGAAATGCATTTTTAATCTCTTTCAAGCTATATTTCCCCTCCATTTCTCTCTTTTCTAATTCTTCTTGCAATTTGTTTGTTAAAGAACCTAGAGCATTCATCAAGTAGTGTTGCTCATAGTCTGGATTGTGCTGATGACAACCCTGTTGTGTGGGCTAACATTTTCCTCCTTCTCTTCTTTATCATAAATTGGTGTTTGACCAAGAGACTTGATTGGATTCAGGTTTGATTTCCCACTTTCTGGGGAGACAAGATTACTTCAAAGGTAATCATGTCAATTTTCTTGCCCCTCCCCAGCTTGCCCTCCAACTTGAGTCCCACTGGCCTCTGTTCCACTCCTCCCTCAGAAGCCAGCTCCAGCCTCAGGGCCATTGCCTCAGCTGTTACCTCTGCCTGAAACACTTTCCCCCGGATCTTTGCATAGTCAGCTGCTTCTCTGGTGGCTCAGAGGTTAAAGTATCTGCCTCCAATGCGGGAGGCCTGGGTTCAATCCCTGGGTCAGGAAGATCCTCTGGAGAAGGAAATGGCAACCCACTCCAGTATTCTTGCCTGGAGAATCCCATGGACGGAGGAACCTGGTAGGCTACAGTCCATGGGGTCGCAAAGAGTCGGACCCGACTGAGCGATTTCACCTGCTTCCTGTCACTCAGACCTCAGCCTGAATGCCACTCCTCAGGGCAGCCCCTCACGACCTGTCTCTGCTCTGTAGCCCTTTTCACCTCTGACTGCCTGGTGGAATATTTATTGATTGGCTTCTCTACTGTCTACCCCTGGCTGAACTTGAACATCAGCCGCCAGGGAACAAGAGCCTCATCTCTCCCAGTCACTGCTGTGTTCCTGCTGCTGGACGAGTGTCTGGCCCCTAGTGGGTGCTCAGCAAACATTTGTTGCACGAGATGCCACCGTGCTGGTAGGAAGGCGCCTCTTGGTCACATCTTTCTGTCTTTCTTTGTGCACTCAGGCAGCCAAGGGAGGCACTGTCAAAGCCACTTCAGGCTTCAATGCTGCCGAAGATGCCCAGACCCTGAGGAAGGCCATGAAAGGACTTGGTAAGTGTCCAACCGGCGGTGAACATCCCCTGTGTGTCCCACATCCCAGAGTCGCCCAGAGGGCGTTGTGTCCACAAGCAAATGTATGTCTCACTCTAAGAAAACACAGTGGGGACAAGGTGACCTTTCAAGGCAAACTGGAATGGAGGGCTTTTACTATAGACTTTTAAATGTGATGAACTCATTCTGGACTTCCCCAATTAATTTCATTCCAGCATTATAAATCTATCAAATTTGAGAAAGGTATTTGTCTTCTAGTTAACCCAGGCATGCATGTTGTACCAGAAGGTTAACAAAGCATTTTGACAAATATTATGTGAATGAGTAGATACAATAATCCCGTGATACAATGAGAGCAGCTGGTGCAGTTGTTATTCTTGCCCCATTTTACAGACGGGAAACTGAGACTCAGAGAAGTTATGTAATAAGATACAAAGTAAGTGAAGCTGAACCTTGAGTCATGCTCAAAGAGCCCTTCTTAAGCTGGGGCCTGCCAACTCTAAGTCCACATTCTTTCCCTTGAGTCAGGCCCCTGTTCTTTGCCCCTGTGACAGGTGTGTCTGGGACAGTACCCCCGGGCAGTGTGTAGGACTTTATGTGACAAGATTGTGTGTATGTGACCAGAAGGGCTTGTCTTCCAGTGCACCAACCTCTGGGAGCTCCCCAGGGCCAAGGCCTCCCTCCGGATAGACATAGCCATGCCCGGCACTGCAGGTTCCACTGACCTAGACCTTCCCTCCAGACTTGCCTAAGTGGACGTTTGTCCAGAGAGGTGCTCTGTTTCATACCTGGGATTTAAAATCTCCTTAAGATTTGGATAAAGACATTAGACCCTGAGGCGTTATTTCCCAGTTTTCCTATCCACAAAGAATTCATCTTGCTCAGCCCAATATTACTAGCAGCAACAATAACCATTATTAAGTTCTACTATGTGTCAGGCACAATGTGCTGCATAGATTATGTTTTAATTCTGACAGCAGCTTGTTTTACTAATGAGAAAGTTGAGGTTTAGTGAGATCCGCTAACTTGCCCAAGGTCTCTGGGGCAGGATGTATTTGTTAAAGTCAGGATTCTAGGCAAGTCCAGGCATTCTGACTCTGAAACTGGAGCTTAAGCTGCCGTACTATCCTGCTGCCTACCTCTGAATAGGACATTGCCTTGAATCTATCTTCTAATTTTCCCTTTTTCGTAAATAAAATGGAAAAAGTACTTGGCCTACTCATTTTTCAGGTATATCCTAATTCTTCGGTGGATAGCAAGAGCACTGTAATTTGGAGCATAGACCACATGGCATTCGGAATTCTCAGTCAGGAGGCATTCGATATCACCAGCCGTTTTCAGTGCCTGCTGTGTGGGCCCATGTGAGAAAGACAGTCAGAGGAGACAGGGACCATACACCTAACCCTGTGGTCCAATCATCCAGGGATGCTAGGCGGCAAAGGCATTCATGGAAATACGATCAGTTAGTAATATGATAGGGATGGAGGGGCACAAGATCCCGTTAGGAGTCAGAGGGATCACATTTCATTTAGGAGCATCAGGCAAAACTTCTTGGAGGATATGGAAATTGAGATGGGCCTTGGGAGATGAGTTTATTCAATAAATAGACGAGAGAATGTGCTTCAGGTGAATGGAGCTGCATGAGCAAAGCATGGGATGAAAGTGAGCATCTCCCTGTTTTGCATTTTAGCTGAGGCCGCAGGGAGTCAAGATAAATACATGGCTTGCGGCAGGAGTGTACTGGCAAAGTAGGTGTTGGCTGATTAGGAGACTTCTGGGAAGGAAAGAGCCATAGAGGGGTCCTAGGGTACTGCTGACATGGAGGCTGACCCAGAGGCGTAGTCCAGCAAACAACAAATGCCAGAATCAGGATGCTAGATGCAGGGGGTTAGGGAGACAGTAACCCATAGGTTGGTATGGTAAGGAGGTTAGGAGAGCAGAGTACAGTATGGTCGGGTCAAGTATAGGAATTCAAGAGCAAAGTCTCTGGATTTGGCTACCTGTATCCTTTTATGTGGGGTCTGCCCTGGTGGCTCAGAGGTTAAAGCCTCTGCCTGCAACGCGGGAGACCTGGGTTATGTGGATATTTACAATAGTGAATGGGGTGCTATTGAGGGTCCCAAAGGCCAGACTCCAGTGCTGGTACTAAATCCAACTGCTGGTGGGGAGCCATCATGTAGCCTAAGCAGAGGAAAGACACTGTGAGAGTTTGTCCTTTTAGGAAAATGAATCTGGCAGGACCCTGGAAAGACCAATTAGGAGGTAAGACTACTAGTGGTAAACTTTATAGTTATCTAAGAAGAAATCCTGAACTGGAGTGGTTGTGGTAGGAATTAAAAAGAGGGGACAGATGCAAAAAGGATTTTAGAGCTAGATTTTGCATATTCAAGAACTCTGAATGTGAAGGAAGAGAGCAGTTTAAATAATCAAAGCTATTTGGAGGATTCACGTCTAACAGACCAGAAGAAGGGTGATGCCTTTCACAGAAATGGAGTAAAAAAGCAAAAGGTGATGAACTTTCTCCCCTCAGCTGAAAGAGAGTTCTGGAAAAAGGATGGTTGTATCTATTCAGTTCAGTTCAGTTGCTCAGTCGTGATTGACTCTTTGCAACCCCATGGACTGCAGCACGCCAGGCTTCCCTGTCCATCACCAACTCCCGGAGCTTACTCAAACTCATGTCCATCAAGTCAGTGATGCCATCCAACCATCTCATCCTCTGTTGTCCCCTTCTCCTCCCGCCTTCAATCTTTCCCAGCATCAGGGTCTTTTCCAATGAATCAATTCTTTGCATCAGGTGGCCCAAAGTATTGGAGTTTCAGCTTCAGCATCAGTCCTTCCAATGAATATTCAGGATTGACTGGTTTGCTCTCTTTGCAGTCCAAGGGACTCTCAAGAGTCTTCTCCAACACCACAGTTCAAAAGCATCAATTCTTCGGCGCTCAGGTTTCTTTATAGTCCCAACTCTCACATCCATACATGACTACTGGAAAAACCATAGCTTTGACTAGATGGACCTTTGTTGGCAAAGTAATGTCTCTGCTTTTTAATATGCTACCTAGGTTGATCATAACTTTTCTTCCAAGGAACAAGCGTCTTTTAATTTCATGGCTACAATCACCATCTGCAGTGATTTTAGAACCCCCCAAAATAAAGTCTGTCACTGTTTCCATTGTTTCCTCATTTGCCGTGAAGTGATGGGACCAGATGCCATGATCTTAGTTTTCTGAATGTTGAGTTTTAAGCCAACTTTTTCACTCTCCTCTTTCACTTTCATCAAGAGGCTCTTAAGTTCTTCTTCACTTTCTGCCATAAGGGTGGTATCATCTGCATATCTGAGGGTTGTATCTATTATCCTCTTTAAAAAAAGAACAGAGAGTAGATTCCTAAGGTATGTAAACTTAAAATTCTGTAGCTCCCTCTCTATACCTCACATTTTTGTAGATCTGTAATTTTGCAAAGAATGTATGTATTTTTCGTTTCTCCCTGAAATGTAAATTTAAATAGACTCTCCTCTGTAACTCATCACAACTCCCCATATAATATAAACAATAAAAAAATTGAACACTCACCCAACATATATGAACATCCAGGTATGACTAAGATGAGGGGCCAATTTGAAGGATCGGAATAAAGTCTCTCTGTAGAAGCTGCTGCAAAAAAACAGACAAAGTTTATGACATTTTAAATTTGAATTCATAGTGAAAAAGTTTGGTAGAATAATGCATCATGGGAATTCATGGGCAGTTATAAAGTTTCTCATCAATAAAGAAGATGTGGTACATATATACAATGGAATATTGCTCAGCCACAGAATGAACAAAATAATGCCATTTGCAGCAACATGGATGCAACTGGAAATTAACTAAGACAGAAAGAGAAAGACAAGTAACATATCAGTTATATATGGAATCTAAAATATGGCACAAATGAACCTATCTACAAAACATACTTGAAGACATAGAGAACAGACTTGTGGTTGCCAAGGAGGAGGCAGGGAGAGATGGATTTGGAGTTTGGGGTTGGTAGATGCAAAAAAGCATTGCAATTTAGAATGGATAAACAACAAGGCCCTAATGTATAACACAGAGAACTATATTGAATGTCCTGTGATAAGCCATAATGGAAAAAAATAATTTTTGAAATGTATATATGTGTAAAAAAAAAAAAGAAAAATGAGTTGGTTTCTATAACATTTGCACAGGGCTTCCCAGGTGGCCCAGTGGTAAAGAATTTGCCTGTCAATGCAGGTGATGCAAGAGATGAGGGTTTGATCCCTGGGTCAGGAAGATTTCTTGGAGGAGGAAATGGCAATCCACTCCAGTATTCTTGCCTGGAAAATTCCATGGACAAAGGACTCTTGACAGGCTACAGTCCATGGGGCCGCAAAGAGTTGGACATGACTGAACAACTGAGCATATACACACACACTGTGACATTTGCAACAACAAAAAGTTCAATTGACTTTTTTTTTTTTTTTTTTCAGAAAATAAGAGCACAAAATTCTGTTTTTTATTTATTGTGAACATTTCCAAAAGATAAGAAGTAGTCTACCATAAGAATCACTCAAATGAAAACTTGTAATAAAGTTAAAAAGTTTTCTAATCAGAGATCAGGAAAGAGAGCTTGGAAAAGAAAAACACAATTACAGATCTTAAAAAGGAGTAGATACTATCAGCCGCCAATTCAAACCCTAAGTGAAGTCGCTCAGTCGTGTCCGACTCTTTGCAACCCCATGGACACCAGGCTCCCCCATCTATGGAATTTTCTAGGCAACAGTACTGGAGTGGGTTGCCATTTCCTTCTCCAGGGAATCTTCCCGACCCAGGGATTGAACCCAGGTCTCCCGCATTGCAGACAGACACTTTACCATCTGAGCCACCAGGGAAGTCCCAAATGGTGAATTTTGAAAATGAATTTGAACTGTTTCAAAACTCAGAGGACATAATAAAGAGATAAAAGTGAGGAGCGAAAGGTAAGAACATGGATGATAAATATAGATGATCCAAACACTTTGAGAAAAACTCCAGAGAAGGGGAAATGCGTGATCCTGGTCAACACGTACTGACTATTTAGCAAGCACTGGGCATTGTGCTAAGTAATGCACTGATTTATTTAACATTTGGCAGCAGCCCTGGTAGGAAAGTACTGTGATCATGCATGTTTATAGATAAGGAAACTAATGCTCAGAGACCTTAACTCTTTTGTCTAGTGGTAAATAACTAGTGGGGCTTCCCTGGTGCCTCAGTGGTTAAGAATCCACCTGCCAGTGCAGGAGATGCAAGAGACAAGGGATTGATCCCTGGGTCAGAAAGATCCCCTGGAGGAGGAAATGGCAACCCACTCCAGTATTCTTGCCTTGAAAATTCCATGGACAGAGTAGCCTGGTGGGCTACAGTCCATAAGGTCGTGAAAGAGTTGGACATGACTTTGCAACTAAACAACAACAACATATAACTAAATCTAGTGTCTGTTTCCCTTCAAAATAGACAAACACTCCGAATAAGAACTTCTTTTCTTAGAAAGCTGTGTGTGTTAGGGTTAGGCCAGTGTCCGCAGAGGAGCCCACTTTCTCATTCCTCGCTCAAATCGCACTCCCTCCCTGTCTCCTCTCCACCAGGCACAGATGAAGATGCCATCATCAACGTCCTGGCCTATCGCAGCACGGCCCAGCGCCAGGAAATCCGGACAGCCTACAAGACCACCATCGGCAGGGTAGGCCTGTGCTGTCCGCCTTGACAAGGGATCTGACAGGCAACAGGGAAGCAGGGACCCCTTCCTACTTGGTTCCTGAAGTAGTGGCCCTTTGTTTTAGGTTTTTTTAAAATAATTTTATGTTTTCATTTTTGGCTGTGCTGGATCATCATTGCTGGGTGTGGGTTTCTCTAGTTGCAGCAAGGAGGGCTTCTCTCTAGTTGTGCTTCTCACTGCAATGGCTTTTCCTGTTTTGGAGCACAGGCTCTAGAGCACCCAGGCTTCAGAAGTTATGGTTCTGGGGCTCTAAATCACAGGCTCAATAGTTATGGCACATGGGCTTAGTTGCTGCTCAGTGTGTGGGATCTTCCTGGACCAGGGATAGAAACCATGTCTCCTGCACTGGCAGGCAGATTCTATACCACCAAGCCACCAGGGAAGCCCAGCCATTTGTTTTTAAAAGATGGATCTTTTGCCTTGTTTAAAGATATTCTTAAAAACAAACAAGCAGCTTCAACACGTCCTAGAGTTCCTCCACTGTCCATAGCCAGAAGTGATTTCACGGAGCTCTTGATTCACAAAGCTCAAGGCTAAGTTTAGTTTCTTCCCACACAATTTCTTGCAGGGATTTAGTTATGGAATGGACTCACTGCTCCTACCTCGCTCTGAAGCACCAGGCAGGGCTCTGCTTCCCATGTTCCTTCCCTCAATCTGGTGGCTTCCTTTGGCCACTTGTGAATGAAGATCCTCCAAACCGATTAAAATATTAAATCCAGTTTGTTCTAAATAGGCTCTCATAGGATTTAGGGTCTATTCTGACTCTTCTACGTAAACCCATTTGTGGCATATATTCATTCCTTTGAATGATCCTCAATTGAGGGTCACTCCTGCCAGTTATAGAATGGGGTTCTGTGTGTGTGTATATATATATGTGTGCATTTTACTGGCTTGTGCATTCAGGGGTGGTTCACTCACCATGTTTCCCCTTCTGCTTTGTATCCCACACCCCTGAGGAACCCTGTCTCAGTTTCGTTTCCAACAGCTCACTTACCAGAGTCATTCACCCGGTCTTATATCACTGAAAGCCTATCTGTGTGATTAGAGAATCTTTTTATTGAGTAAACGTTATCAGTGAGTGCCTCCAGGTCTCAGAGTGCTGTTAACTGCATGATAAGTATTTCTGTTCCTGGATAATGTATAAAAGCTAGTCAGATGAGGCTGCTTTCCAAAGACAGGCATTAAGCTGCTGGGCAGGACAAGCCTGGCTCAGCTCTTCTGGGGAGCATCTACATGCCAACCTTGGCTGGGCACCAGCGGAGAACAAGATTCTACCCATCAGGTTGCTTGGCCTATCTTCTGGGCATTTTAAAATCTTCTCCATCCCCAAAGAAATTTAGTGAACATGCATGTGGTGTGTGAGCTAAAGTGTAGCCATGTATTTGGGGTTGATTTATTCAGCTTTAGAACTAAGCTGATCTGACAGCAGTTTGTTAAGGTTAGCAACCTTAACAGATTGACCGAATGCTAATTTATTTGTTCATTCATCTGTTTGATACATGTGGATTAACATAAAAATAGGTACAATAGATTAAAATATAGTGTTTGTGGACTCAAGTTTGTGAGAATCCGCGATCTGAACTTGAAAGCAAATCACCTCCTTACTAGTTAGTTGATCTTAAACAGGTTCTTAAACTCCCTGACATGTAGGAGGAAATGTGACTAAATGTGTTTAGAATTTGGTCCTTTGTCCAAGTAATTATTACATTTCTTTTTAACAATTGAGCCTTAAGAATTAATCATGAATGATTACAAGGATGCAACTAAATGACTATTTAGAAGAATAATAGAAAAATAGAAACAGGGTATTGATTAAATAAATTGTATTACATCTACATATAGAAATTTCTGCAGCTGTTAAAAATATTGTAGGTAAATACTGACTTGGAAATATATGCAGGGTGTGTTCATAAGTGAGCAAACACACTGATCTTGGGACCCTTTTGCCTTCTTAAATTATTGAAGGCTTTTTTGTTTTGCTGGTTGCATCTATTAATATTGACCATATTTGAAATTAACACAGGATATTTAAAAATAAGCATTTGTTAATTTATTTTGAAAAACAATAAAAACTCATTGCATGCTAGCAAAAATAACAATTTCAGGAAAAATAGCTTTATATTCCAAAACAAAAAAAATAGTAGTAAGATGAATGGTGTTGTTTTACATTCTCAAATCTCTTTCAGTTCAGTTCAGTCGCTCAGTCGTGTCCGACTCTTTGCGACCCCATGAATTGCAGCACGCCAGGCCTCCCTGTCCATCACCAACTCCCAGAGTTTACCCAAACTCATGTCCATTGAGTTGGTGATACCATCCAGCCATCTCATCCTCTGTCGTCCCCTTCTCCTCCTGCCCCCAATCCCTCCCAGCATCAAGGTCCTTTCCAATGAGTCAACCCTTCGCATGAGGTGGCCAAAATATTGGAGCTTCAGCATCAGTCCTTCCAAGGAACACCCAGGACTGATCTTCTTTAGGATGGACTGGTTGGATCTCCTTGCAGTCCAAGGGACTCTCAAGAGTCTTCTCCAACACCACAGTTCAAAAGCATCAATTCTTTGGCGCTCAGCTTTCTTCACAGTCCAACTCTCACATCCATACATGACTACTGGAAAAACTATAGCCTTGACTAGATGGACATTTGTTGACAAAGTAATGTCTCTGCTGGTGTCTGCATAATGCAAGACAGCTGGATTCTCATATGTGCTTCTGCACTCGCCTTGTTGTGATACCTGGTATTGGTTACAGTAGGAAGAAAACCTGATCTTGTACAGATAGGTAGTTGGGAAGGGGAGGAGTATTTTCATAGCCTTTTCACATAACTGTGGATATGTAGACACGTTGAGCAGGCTTTGGAAAGCTCCACAGGACAGCTGTGAGGGGATGAGGGTGTAATGTCAGATCCCAGCGTCTTAGTGTTCCTATGAGGATGGTTTTGAGGGCGTGAGCCCCCTGAGAGGGTCTTGGAGACCTCAGCCATCCCTGGACCTCACCGAGGGCGGCTGGTTTCTGTTACTGGAGCAGCTAAGCAGAGCACTTGCTTGTGTCCCAGGACCTGATGGACGACTTGAAGTCGGAACTGAGTGGCAACTTCGAGCAGGTGATCCTGGGGATGATGACACCCACAGTGCTGTACGATGTGCAGGAGCTGCGAAAGGCCATGAAGGTTCGGGCTCCTCTCCTCCCGCTCTTGGGGCTGGGGGTGCAAAGGTGGACCACCACCGGGCTTTCTCAAGAGGCCGTGATAGAGGCCTGAGAGTGTGGAGGAGGGGGGTGTAGATGGGATTTTCCTTCATTTAAGACAACTTGAAAACAGGACATTACAATCTAGTGACTGTAACTTCAAAGTTGTTTCCCCAAAAGTTAAGAAATTCTTCCCTGTGGCCCACTGGGGAGTGATTATACTTGTGCTTGTTGTGTAACTCCAGACAATTTCTTGCCATATTAGCTCCTATTTTGAGATATGGAACTTTTGACTGACACCGTGAGGGCCTCTTGGGCTGCTGTAAGCTCAGAACCTGCCAAGAGTTCTCAGCCTCCTAAGATGCTAGAGCCACTGTGCCCTACGCCAGGCTCTGCCCATTTTTAGCGACCAAGTACAAAATTCAATTATGACTGCCCTCCTCTCTCACATCAATGAATATTCAGGCTCATGGAAGGTTCTGGGCTAATCACTGGGAAACAGAGATAACAGCCTTTGCCAGAAGATTCTGCCCTTCAAAGGAAAAGTACAGGGGAGACCAAGGCAAGACAAAATCCCCAGAGGGTGGAAACTATTCCTAACCAACACCCAAAAACAGCCCATGAAATATTTATTATGACTAATAAACATGTTGGAATCTGGATAGGAAAGTTAAAAATGAGCAAATCCTATTGCTGGAACTAGGTGAGTTGTCTTTATTCTCTGCAGATTTCTGGTTGTATTCCTCCTGTGTCTGGGACTCACCTTGGTAACCTAACTCATAACACCCTCTCCTCTGGCTTTTACATTTAGGGAGCTGGCACAGATGAGGGCTGCTTGATTGAGATCCTGGCCTCCCGGACGCCCGAGGAGATCCGGCGCATAAACCAGACCTACCAGCTGCGTATGTAGCATCCTCAGGGGCCTTGGTGGAGGCCCTGTCCTCTGAGAAGTAGACTGGAGCAGGAGGTTACCCACTGAAACACTGAGGGAGCCTCAGCTACAAGCTCCGCTGACAGGCAGATCCCTGTCGATCCAAATGACTGTTGGCTTTTCGAGACTTCTCAGATGTACCTGCCTCTCAGGCTATCCAGTGAACTGTTTACTACCCTGAAAAGCTGAAAAGCTGTTCTTTAGTATCAAGCAGAGAATCAAAGGTGTTTATTCAAATGTGGTGGCACCGCTGAATCGTAGCTTTCCAGGGAGTGGCCTGGAGGAGCAGTCTCCTCAATTTCTTAACTTCAGACTAGGCTGTAGGTCCCGCAGCCACCTCCAGTGGCAAGACTCCTCTCTTAAAAATCTCCAGAGGCGCCTTTAAAAGAGGCCTGCCTTTTTGACCTAAGAACATAATAAAAAATGTCCAAAGGTTCAGATCCCACAGTGTCATCTATATTAGCTTAAAATGTCCAGCAGAGTGGCTAAACAAAATAGGGCACATCCATACAACATAATCATCAAAATGTATATCAGAGGATGTTATTAAATTACAATGAGTGGTATGGCATATGAATAAGGGAAAAAGACAAATCATAAAATGAGATGCTGTGATCCCATTTCTTAAAGAAACAAAAATAATATGTGATGTGGGGAAAATGAGGAAGGATATTCACCAAAATGTTATCAGTGATTATTTCTGGGTGATTAGATGAGGTTTTGTTCACCGCCTTCCCGCCCCCACCCCCCCCCCCCACCTCC
>SJYT01055523.1:401226-464046 GCA_006410635.1 Cephalophus harveyi
AGGCACAGAATAGAAGAAAGGTTCAAGGAGAGATTTTGGTTGCAGAAACAAAGAAAAGGCTTCATGGCAGAGGTGCTGGCTGAGAGAGGACTAGGAGGGTTGCTGGGATTTCAAGATGCACAGGTGTGTGGGGGTACATTCCAGGCAGAAAGAACAGTGAGGACAAGACAAGGAGTCAGGGAACACGGATCGGGTTCAGGGAACAGTTGGCTGAGCCGCTGAACTGGTAATTCTAGGAGCCAGGTGGGAAAATGAACCGGGGTCCCATGTTGGGGAGAGTTTGTGCTTTTTTTTGGAGAGCTGTGGGGAGCCTCTGAAGGTTTTGGAGCAGTAGAACTTAGAAGAGTAATGTTACGGCTACGTGTCCAATGAACTGAACCGGAAGAGGGGAGCCCAGGCAGGAGGTTACCTTGGTATTCCAGGTATTGTGAAGAAATCTGGTCTGGGCAAATGTGGGGGCAGGGATGCCAGAAAAGAGAGATGGATTTACAAGCATGTCACACAACTTCACAATTTTATCTTTAGGCCTGACCTTCTTCACGGGGTCCCATGTTGGGGAGAGTTTGTGCTTTTTTTTGGAGAGCTGTGGGGAGCCTCTGAAGGTTTTGGAGCAGTAGAACTTAGAAGAGTAATGTTACGGCTACGTGTCCAATGAACTGAACCGGAAGAGGGGAGCCCAGGCAGGAGGTTACCTTGGTATTCCAGGTATTGTGAAGAAATCTGGTCTGGGCAAATGTGGGGGCAGGGATGCCAGAAAAGAGAGATGGATTTACAAGCATGTCACACAACTTCACAATTTTATCTTTAGGCCTGACCTTCTTCCAGAGTGTGAGACTCTCATTTCTCACTGCCCTTTCCCTGTTTCCTTGTGGATATTCTGCTATCACCTCCGTCCGCTCAGCCCTCGTAAACTATGCTTGAACTCATTTTACCTCCAAACCAGCTCTTCTTCCTCTCTCATCTTTTTCTATTGCTATTGTTTCTGTTTTTACAACAACCAAAGCAGAAGCCTGGAAAGCATCTCCAACTCTCACCTTGCTGTGTCTCTGATGTTTACGTAATAATGCCAGCCTGCTTTTCTCTTCATTTTATTTTATTTTTTTATTTTGGCTGTGCTGGGTCTCCTTTGTGGCGTGGGGCTCTTTGTTGTGGCACGCCGTCTTTCTCTAGTTGTGGTGTGCAGGCTTCCCTAGGAGTGGCGTGGGGCTGTTTGTTGTGGCACGCCATCTCTCTCTAGTTGCGGTGTGCAGGCTTCCCTAGGTGTGGCGTGGGGCCTGGCGCACACAAGCTCAGTAGTTGTGGCACTCGGGCTTAGTTGCTTCGCAGCATGTGGGATGTTAGTTCCCCAACCAGGGATCGAACCTGAGTCCCCTGCTTTGGAATGCAGATTCTTAACCACGGGACCACCAGGGAAGTCCCAACCAGCCTGCTTTTCTTACTTCCTACCCTTTTTTTTCTTTTCCTCCCAGATTTACCACTGCAGAGCCATGCCTAGACTGTAGCATTTTGGAATAGCCTAGCGAGGCAGCCCACTCCAGTGTTCTTGCCTGGAGAATCCCAGGGACAGGGGAGCCTGCTGGGCCGCCGTCTATGGGGTCACACAGAGTCAGACACGGCTGAAGTGACTTAGCAGCAGCAGCAGCAGCGATAAAATTGTGTAACAAACCAAAGAAAAGTAGCCCATTTTGCCACACTTTGGCATTCCTCTCCCTTCAGTCCTGTCCTCCTGGTGTTGGTGAGGGACAGGGCACTTTCGGGTGCTCCTCAGGCCCCCGCTGTTGGCCCCAGGGTCTCTTGATTCTCCTCTTTTCCCAGCTCCTATGTGGCAGAGTTGATCACCCTAAAGTTGCCAGTTAGGGAGACTTAAGTCAGCTGGCTGGGAAGACATGGGAGTGGAGGAAGAGGAGGAAAAAGGGGGGTGTGGTCCTGGAAGGAGCTCTCACCAAGCTGTATTTGTCCTCCTGCTCCTTCAGCTGTCTCTGACACCCACACAGCATCAGGGAGCCACACCAGGCTTGCCCTCTGTTTGATCAGATCTGAGCCATGGGAGTAACGCAAACACATTTGAGGACATCTGTCCTTTCTCCCTAAGCTGCACTCATGCCCCTTCTGTCCAATTACCCTGTCCTTGGGTTCCCAGACACTCTGTCTTATCAGAGCACCCAAATCTTCTTGGATCCTCTCTCAATCTCTGTTTTGTTTTTTTTTTTTTTCTCATTCTCAGGGAGGCAGGGATGAAAGCAATTATCTGGATGATGCTCTCGTGAGACAGGATGCCCAGGTTAGTAGAACTGCAGCTTCTTTCTTCTCTTTTGCCAATAAGATGGGCCAAGTTGGTGGACATCTTCTTATATTTCAATGAATATTGGCCAAGCTGGAATTTGTTATGAAAAAAGATTCCCACAGGTGCCTTTAATAGCAGAAGTTTCTTGCAGAGATACCTGGGCCTTGGGTCAGGGTTGGGGCATCAGTATATAAGCATCCCTGGGTTTCAGATTTTCTAACATTGGGACCATGGTGTGGCTACCCCCACAGAATCACAGAGTGTCTTCTGAATCACTAGGAGATAAAGGGACCTGCCTATGCTTTGTTGACCTCACATTTTTACTTCCCCAAAGAGAATATTTAATACAACCTATGTAAAATGGGTAAAACTAATACCAGACCCTAAGAGACAGTTGCTTCCCTGGTATCCAGCCTGCTGATGGCTGCCCTGAAACCAACTAATGGTATTTTTACTGTGACCAGATAACACTAAAAATAATAACTAATAACACCTAGTAAGGACCTGGTTTTGTCCTTACCAGGGGCCAAACACCGTTCAAAACTCTTTACATGAAGTATGTCATCGAATCCTTACAATAACCCTATGAACTAAGTATTGCTATTCCCATGTTATGGACAAGGAAATTGAGGCTCAGAGAAGTCAGTATCTTGCTCAAGTTCCCATAGATAATAAATGACAGAACCAGGATTTGAACCTACGCAATTTGGATCTAGACTTTGTTAACCAGTATATGACCTTAGAGAGAGATTTGTCCCATTGAGGATGAGGGGCAGAGGATGAGATGGTTAGATCACATCACTGACTCAATGGACCTGAATTTGAGCGAACTCCAGGAGATAGTGGAGAAGAGATGAGCCTGACATGCTATACTTCATGGGGTCGCAAAAAGTCAGACACAATTTAACGACTGAACAACAATGAAGCACTCAGGATTGTATAGGAAAGAACCTTTTGCTTTCACTAGAAGTGAAAGGAGTTTAAGAGTTCTGAAGGCTCAGGGAGCCTTCCCATCCCTCCTCAGGCCCATCCCATAAGGAGATATAGGAAATTGCCTTCAATCCAGAAGCTTTGAGGAAGGAGAAGGTATTAAAACTCTCAGATGCTTATGTGAATTTCAGCTGCCTCTAGGAGAACATTTAGGGGCATGCTGGAAGGAACCTCCATAGCCCAGGTGAATCCTGAATTTACTTTTTTAAATTAACTTATTTAATTGGACGCTAATTACTTTACAATATTGTAGTGGTTTTTGCCATACATTGACATGAATCAGCCATGGGTGTACATGTGTTCCGCATCCTGAATCCCCCTCCCACCTCCCTCCCCATTCCATCCCTCACATTCATCCCAGTGCACCAACCCTGAGCACCCTGTCTCATGCATCGAACCTGGACTGGCGATCTGTTTCACATATGATAATATACATGTTTCAACGCTATTATCTCAAATCCTCCCACCCTCGCCTTCTCCCACAGAATCCAAAAGACTGTTTTTTACATCTCTGTCTCTTTTGCTGTCTTGCATATAGGGTCATCATTACCATCTTTCTAAATTCCATATATATGCGTTAGTACACTGTATTGGTGTTTTTCTTTCAGACTTCATTCTGTATAATAGGCTCCAGTTTCATCCACCTCATTAGAACTGATTCAAATGAATTCTTTTTAATGACTGAGTAATATTCCATTGTCTCTATGTACCACAGCTTTCTTATCCTGAATCCTGAATTTAAATGAAGAGTTAGTGAACAATTTATTCCTGAAACATTAATATCCACTGTCACTTTTTTTTGTGGCCTTGCCAAGTGCGAGGCATTGTGCTAACTACTTTACATTTTTTTCCTTATAATAAATCTATGAAGTAGATATTACTTCTGTTTTATAGACTAGGAGACTGATTCTCAGATTTAAATAACTTGTATAAGATTACATAACTGATGGAATTGGGCTATTTGACTCTAGGTCTGTATGATTTTTTAAAACCATGCAATTCATATTACAAAGCTACAGTAATCAAAAGAGTATGGTATTGGCATTAAAACAGACATACAAATCAATGGAATAGAAGAGGAATCTGAGAAATAAACCTACACATGTATGGTCAATTAACTTATGAAAAAGGAGCCAAGAATATACAATGGGCAAAAGATAGTCTCTTCAATAAATTTTGTTGGGAAAACTGAATAACCCTAAGCAAAAGAATGAACCAGAATCGACTACCTTACTCCATACACAACAATTCACTCAAAATGAATTAATGACTTCAAAGTAAGACCTGAAACCATAAAATTCCTAGAAGAAAACATAGGTGATCAGCTGCCTTACATGGGTCTTAGCAATGATTTTTTTAATCTGACGCTGAAAGCTAAAGCAACAAAAGTAAAAACAAACAAGTAGGACTGTATCAAACTAAAAAGCTTCTGCACAGCAAAAGAAACCATCAACAAAATGAAAAGGCAGCCTATTCAATGAGAGAAAATATTTGCAAATCAGATCTGATAAAAAGTTAATATCTAAAATATAAAAAGAACCTGTACAACTTAATAGAAGTAACCAAACAGTGCAGTTTTAAAATGGGCAGAAGATCTGAATAGATATTTTTCCAAAGACATCCAGATGTCCAACAGACACATGAAATGATGCTCAACATCACTAGTCATCAGGGAAATGCAAGTCAAACCCACAATGAGATATCACCTCACTCCTGTCAGAATGGCTGTTAAAAGATAACAAACAGCAAGTGCTGGCAAGGATGTGAAGAAAAGGCAACCTTTGTTCACTGTTGGTGGGAATGTAAATTGGTGCAGCCACTATGGAAAACAGTATGGAGTTTCCTCAAACAAAATAAAAATAGAACTACTTCGTGATCCAGCAATTTCACTTCTTCTATCTGCCCCTCAAAAATGAAAACACTGACTCAAAAAGACATATGTGCCACCTTTTTCATAGGAGTATTATTTACAATAGCCAAGAAATAGAAACAGCCTAAGAACCCATCAATAGATGAATGAAAGAAATGATTGTGTATATGTACTGTAGAAGAATGCTCTCTAGCCATAAAAAGAATGAAATCTTACCATGTGCAAAAATGTGGATCGATCTAGAGAGCTATATGCTACCTAGAATAAGCCAGAAAGAAAAAGACGAATACTATATAATCTCACTTATATGTGGAGTTAAACAAACAACAACCAAGGAAAAATCAAGCTTATAGATACAGAGAACAGACTGGTGGTTGCCAGAGGCAGGGGTGGAGGTAGGCAAGATGGGTGAAGGAGGCCAAAAAGTACAGGCTCTGTTATGAAATAACAGAGTCATTTCATGAGGGTGTAATGTACAGCATGGCAACCACAGTTAATAATACTTGGGACTTCCCTGGCGGTCCAGTGGTTAAGACTCTAGCTTCACTGAAGCAGGCACAAGTTTGATCCCTGGTCGGGGAGCTAAGATCCTGCATGCTGCACAGTGCTGCCAAAAGTAAATAAATAAAATTGTGTTAAAAAAACAATAATGCTATATTGCATACTTGAAAGTTCCAAAGAGAATAGATCTTAAGAGTCCTTATCATAAGAAAAAATACTTTGTAATTATATATGGTACTAGATGGTAACTAGACTGATTGTGGGGGTCATTTCACAATATATACAAATATAAAATTATTATGCTCTACACCTGAAACTAACATAATGTTATATGTCAATTATACCTAATTTTTAAAAAACACAAAAAACCATGCAGTTCAACAGATATTTGGGAGTTCTTCAAGGAGCATAGTTCTCCTTGGAAATGACCAGGTAAAAAGGTTCTTAACAACAAATATGGGCTGGGGGAAGTTGGAAGGACTAGAACTCATTTTTCTGTATCCTCCAAGTCTTACAATGAAACAAGGAATTTAAGAACCACTCTCCAAGGTTTCCACTCTTCTTCCAAGATAAAACAGGAGGAAAATCTGGTCTGGCTTTGTTCTTTAAGGTACATCAGCAAAGGGACATTTGCAGACTTTGGGTATTATGGAACTGGATTTTGAGGCAAGTAAATGAGTTTGTGATGAAAAGAATTATCAGGACAGGTGAAATTGGGTAGTAATTTATTATCAAAGGTAGAAAATTTTAAATATAGAGAAGCTAAATATCCAATTTTATCTATTCTTGAGATGAAAACTGCACTCAAGGAAATAACAGGTAGTGTTCAGAATTCCTACTTGAAAAAGAAATTCGTAATGTATTAAAAGCACATTGAAAATGCCCTTCAGAGCTTTTGTTAGAATATGAAACATATTTGATTCCCTTTGAAAAACAAACCAAGGAATACAAAAATAGAGAGAAGTCTGCATCAAAACTGGAAACCGTGCCAGATGGGCAGCAAAGCTGGGCCAAGGATGCAGGAGTTATTCCTGCCCCAGAAAAGAGGTTAACACACACACACACACACAGCCCCCGATGGAAATAGAGTGACTTCCTGCAAATGGGAAGACTCCTCAGGGAAGACTTGGCTGTGTCTCAGCTGCCTCCACTGGACTTGCAGCAAGTCCTCCTGATTGAAATTCATCCAGAAGAAAAGTGAGGAGCTCAAAGAAGAATCCATTGCACCATGTTCTGTGGAGAAAACCAGGTCTGGATAAACTGTTTATCATTTCAAGATCAAAGGTCATGAACATCCCCTAATCTCAACTCAAATACTATGTGGCCTGTGAAGAAACTGGGGCCCAAAGGGAGGCAAACAGGGGCTCACTTTAAGGAAGAGACAGATTTCAGATCGCTCTGGATCCTGACATACATAAGAGAAGGACATATTTTAATTAACAAAACAAGAGCTTAAAAAAAAAAAAAAGGGAATGAGAAAGTAATGGAGCTGAAAATGGAGCTGCATGAAAACAAGAAGAGATAAAGAGAAGGCTAGATGAGTGGAGGAGAAGTGTTCTTAGAAACAAGGAAAGGAGACTTCCCTGGTGGTCCAGTGGTTAAAAATCTGCCTTCCAATGCAGGGGACTCGGGTTCAGTCCCTGGTGGGAAACTAAAATCCCTCATGCTCAGGGCAACTAAGCCCGAGCACCGCAACTATTGACCCTTGCGCTCTAGAGCCTGTGTGTCACAACTAAGACCTGATGCAGCCAAAAATAAATAAATATTCTAAAAAGAAACAAGAAAAGACAGAATAAACATTTATTAGAAGCGGCACTGATCAGAAATGACACTGCACAAAACAGTCATTGTTGTCGAAGGCACTGCTGAAAATACCTCCAATTTTCAGGGAAAAAAAAGACAAAACAATCACATAAGATGAGGACTATAGAGGAAAGACAGTGGAGATTAGAATCTCAACAAGAAGAGTATGGACAGACTTGCCCTAATATATAATTAAATGTATAATAAATGTACAAATGAATTAAAGCATGCGGTCCTGGTGTAAGATAGGGAGAAGTCAATGGGATAATTAGAAAGTCTAAGAGCAGAACCAAGCCTATGTGAGAATATACAGAAATAGATACAGAATATATGCATTTCAAGTCAGTGAAGAAAGCACAGGTTACTCAGTGGAGTTGGAAAAATTGGCTAACCACTTGGGAAACAATCAAGTTAGATCCTGACTTTGACCTGACAGCATAATAAATTCCAAATAAACTGAAATTTTTAGCATAAAGTAAGCCACAAAGGTAGTATAAAAAAGTTAAATATTCTTTTTTTAAGTCTGGAACTGGGAAGGGATTTTGTATGCATTTTCTTTTAAGACAGAAACCATAAAGGAAAAGGATCAGTAGTTTGGCTAAATTTTAAAAAGAAAGAATTGTTTTAAAAAAAAAAAAAAAAACTAACACAAAAAGATACCATTTTCTGCCCATAACTAAAACTTTACCCTTTTCAAGTTAGTTTTTCTGGTATTTTACAAAAGTATCATTCTATGACAGATGGAAAGTTCCTTGTTTGCCCACATGTTCTAGTTACAATTGCTGTATAACGAACCACCTCAAACTTGTAATGTCAGAGGTCTTAGCTGGGAAGACTTGAACAGCTAGAGGCGGCTCAGATGGCTGGGGGTAGGAGTCTCCATCACTTGTGTCTGGTGTCTGGGCTGTGAACCGGCTCACCTCAGGCTTCAAAAGGGTCTCCTACCTGTGGCCTCTTCAGGTGGCGTGGGCTTCCCAGAGCATGGCGGCTGCCTTTCAAGAGGAACGACCTAGAAAGCCAGCATTCCATGAGAACCAAAGCTGCCTGACCTTTATGACCTAGCCTCAGAAATCAGTGTCATGCCGCTGTACTTTATTGATTGAAGCAGTCACAAGCCTGCTGAGAAACAAATTTGAAAAACACTGAATTAGATAAACCTTTAGTGCCCTCCCAGCTTTAAAATTCCACAGTCCTCTGTATGGAAAAAGAATCTAGAAAAGAGCGTATATATATGTATAACTGATTCATTTTGCTAAACACCGGAAATTAACACAACATTGTAAATGAACTGTAAAATGATAAAATTCCATGGTCCTGAGAACTGACTCTTTAATCATGTGTCAGCAGAGAGGGAGGTGAAGAAACAGCTGAGTAGATGGAGGTAAGCCCAAGGAGTGACAAAATGTATCAGTGAAGGGTATTTTGAGAAATTTAACAAGCCAGCTGGTCGTTATAAATGAACAGTGGGGAGAGAAGCCACATACCACTAGAGAGAAGTAAATCACGGGTCATTCTAGAGTGGTGGTGTCCAAGAGAACTTTCTCTAATGTTGAAAATGTTCTACAGCTTCTGTGTCTAGTATGGGTAGCCACTAGCCACATGTGGCAATTGAGCACTTGACATGTGGCTAGTATGGCTGGGGGGTTGAATTTTAAATTTTCTGTAGTTAATTAAAATTCAAATAGCCACATGTGGTTACTGGCTGCCATATGGAACAGCCCAAGTCCAAGAATTGCTTTTGGTTCTTAAGACAAACCAGGAAGTCTGCATGTTTGCTCTGACTCTCCAGGAGATATCATAGAGTTCCATTAGTCTTATACCCAAAGAAAAATCCTGAGTCATTTCCACTCACTGCCAACACCAATTCTACCCCCAGGAAAATAAAACTAAGCCAACTCCCGCTCTTTGAAGTTCTGGAAATATTTACAGATGTTCTGGCACCTTCTCTGTTGTGTTTTAAACTAGTGCTTTGTTTGGCTTCAGGACCTGTATGAGGCTGGAGAGAAGAAATGGGGGACAGATGAGGTGAAATTTCTAACTGTTCTCTGTTCTCGGAATCGAAATCATCTGTTGCATGGTAAGGCACTTGCTTTTTTTTTCTAAAGAAGCTATTTGAAAGATAGTGAAAATGATATTACTCGTAACTGATAACTTTTATTCCTTTACTTGGTGCGAAGGCCTAATTATACTGAACTATCTTAAATGTCTTAGCTTGGAAACTGTTGAGTGCAATGATATGTGTGAGAGTCAATTGCTGGAAGATTAATTATGAGTAATTAGCAGATATGCTCATAGAAGTTTGGCATTCCTATTTGTAGGAAACTCACTTCCATAGTCAATCTTTTTTTCTAAAGTTGCTCTATTTAAATTTAGTTATATAAGACAAAATCTTTAGTATATCAGCAAGTATTAAAATAGAAATATTTGTTGACATTTATTCTTATTTAACATCCAAGTTGTAAAAGCTAATAGAAGTAATTTCTTTAGGGGGTATGTTGCAGAAGATGAAGAGTGGATAATTTCAAATTTTGTTTCCTATGTGTAAAGTTTCTGTTTTGCTTTTGATAGTGCTGGGTGAAGGTGAAAGGTGAAATCGCTCAGTCGGGTCCGACTCTTTGCGACCCCATGGACTGTAGCCTACCAGGTTCCTCCGTCCATGGGATTCTCCAGGCAAGAATACTGGAGTGGGTTGCCATTTCCTTCTCCAGAGGATCTTCCCGACCCAGGGATTGAACCCAGGTCTCCCGCATTGGAGGCAGATACTTTAACCTAATGTACTTTTGAGTTCTTTGGGGAAAAGGTACTATACAGCTGTAGAATATTTGTTGTCTGTTTTTTCTTCCTGTAGACAGTGATAAGGGTTTAGTAAGATATTTCAACTTTTATATAAGCTCTCTAGGTCTTTATGCTATATCCTAATTTTATAAACTCATCATGCCCTTATAATCACTCACAGTTTACAAAACTGGTGAGAAATTTGAGGCGAATGAGTTTGCTAAATTGAAAACTTTAAAAAATAATTGAAAATTACAATATATTTGAAAGTTGCAATTATTTCAGGTATTCCACACTGACAGTAAGTGATTATTCCAGTTATTAAATGTCATGAACTATCATTAGATGCAGGACTTCCCAGGTAGCTCAGAAAGAATCCACCCACCAAGGTAGGAGACCCAGGTTCAGTTCTTGGGTCAGGAAGATGCTCACTCCAGTATTCTTGCCTGGTGAATCTTCATGCACAGAGGAGCCAGGCATGCTACAGTCCATGGGGTTGCAAAGAGTCAGACACGACTGAGCACACAAGCATCATCAGATGCACCAACTTCTGATTCAGCTCCTTATTTTTTTGCCTTCCCTTGCCTGATTATTAATAAAGCACATCTCCCCCTGGTGATACTTTTCAGGAACTGCATGTCCTCAGAAGTGGATTTAATGCAAATATTAATATATTTTTAACAATTTTCGCTTCTAGGCACAAGTCAGTAGTGTAACTTGTGCTTGAACAAAGAAAACATCAGTTTTCTTACCAACCAACAATAGTAAGGATTCATAATAACTAAAATTTTGTTAATTCTCTATCTTCCAGGTGCAGTGCTTAGTATATTATAAGTATTGTTTGTTGCAACATAACAATGAAAGTAGACATTATTTTCCCCATTTTCAGTTCAGTTCAGTCGCTCAGTCATGTCCAACTCTTTGCGACCCCATGAACTGCAGCATGCCAGGCCTCCCTGTCCATCAACAACTTCCAGAGTTTACTCAAACTCATGTCCACTGAGTTGGTGATGGCATCCTCCATCGTCCCCTTCTCCTCCCGCCTTCTGTCTTTCCCAGCATCAGGGTCTTTTCCAATGAGTCAGTTCTTCGCATCAGGTGGCCAAAGTATTGGCGTTTCAGCTTCAGCATCAGTTTTTCAAATAAATATTCAGGACTGATTTCCCTTAGGATGGGCTGGTTGAATCTCCTTGCAGTCCAAAGGACTCTCAAGAATCTTCTCCAACACCACAGTTCAAAAGCATCAGTTCTTCAGTGCTCAGGTTTCTTCACAGTCCAACTCTCACATCCATACATGACTACTGGAAAAACCATAGCCTTGACTAGATGGACCTTTGTTGGCACAGTAATGTCTCTGCTTTTTAATATGCTGTCTAGGTTGGTCATAACCCTTCTTCCAAGGAGCAAGCGTCTTAATTTCATGGCTGCAGTCACTATCTGCAGTGATTCTGGAGCCCAAAAAATAAAGTCTGACACTGTTTCCACTGTTTCCCCATCTATTTTCCATGATCTTCGTTTTCTGAATGTTGAGCTTTAAGCCAACTTTTTCACTCTCCTCTTTCACTTTCATCAAGAGTCTCTTTAGTTCTTCTTCGCATTCTGCCATAAGGGTGGTGTCATCTGCATATCTGAGGTGACTGATATTTCTCCCAGCAATCTTGATTCCAGCTTGTGTTTCTTCCAGTCCAGCGTTTCTCATAATGTACTCTGCATAGAAGTTAAACAAGCAGGGTGACAATAAACAGCCTTGACATACTCCTTTTCCTATTTGGAACCAGTCTGTTGTTCCATGTCCAGTTCTGTTGCTTCCTGACCTGCATACAGATTTCTCAAGAGACAGGTCAGGTAATCTGCTATTCCCATCTCTTTAAGAATTTTTCACAGTTTATTGTGATCCACACAGTCAAAGGCTTTGGGATAGTCAATAAAGCAGAAACAGATGTTTTTCTGGAACTCTCTTGCTTTTTTGATGATCCAACGGATGTAGGCAATTTGATCTCTGGTTTCTCTGCCTTTTCTAAACCCAGGTGACCATCTGGAAGTTCACGGTTCACATACTGTTGAAGCCTGGCTTGAAGAATTTTGAACATTACTTTGCTGGCATGTGAAAGAAAGAAAGTGAAAGTCACTTAGTCGTGTCCGACTCTTTGCGACCCCATGGACTATGCAGTTCATGTAATTCTCTAGGCCAGAATACTGGAGTGGGTAGCCTTTTCCTTCTCCAGGGGATCTTCCCAACCCAGGGATGATCGAACCCAGGTCTCCCGCTTCGCAGGTAGATTCTTTACCAGCTGAGCCACAAGGGAAGCTAGCATATGAGATAAGTGCAATTGTGCGGTAGTTTGAGCATTCTTTGGCATTGCCTTTCTTTGGGATTGGAATGAAAACTGACCTTTTCCAGTCCTGTGGCCACTGCTGAGTTTTCCAAATTTGCTGGCATATTGAGTGCAGCACTTTCACAGCATCATCTTTTAGGATTTGAAATAGCTCAACTGGAATTCCATCACCTCCGCTAGCTTTGTTCGGAGTGATGCTTCCTAAGGCCCACTTGATTTCGCATTCCAGGATGTTTGGCTCTAGGTGAGTGATCACACCATCGTGATTATCTGGGTTGTGAAGATCTTTTCTATATAGTTCTGTGTATTCTTTGCCACCTCTTCTTAATATCTTCTGCTTCTGTTAGGTCCATACCATTTCTGTCCTTTATTGGTGCCTATCTTTGCAAGAAATGTTCCATTGGTATCTCTAATTTTCTTGAAGAGATCTCTAGTCTTTCCCATTCTATTCATTTCCTCTATTTCTTTGCCTTGATCACTGAGGAAGGCATTCTTATCTCTTCTTGCTGTTCTTTGAAACTCTGCATTCAGATGGATATATCTTTCCTTTTCTCCTTTGCCTTTTGCTTGTCTTCTTTTCCCCATTTTAGAGTAGAGAAAACCGAGGCTTAGAAAATGTGTCAATTGGATTTTTAATTTCAAGTGATACACACTAAATAATTACATAGGAAAAGAGGAGACAGTATAGAATGAGATAAAAAAAAGACATGGAAAATGCTAGCGGTTCACTGTACTGAAGAGAACTGAACAGCTCTAGAAAGACTAGAAATCAAGGCAGTTCTGGGAAATCTCAGTAGAAGGGAGTCATGGACTCATTTCTAAGGCAGAGTTTTCAAAAATCAGGTTTTCATTAAAAATGCTGATTCTTGGATTTCCCTGGTGGTCCAAGAATCTGCCTGCCAATGCAGGGGACATGGGTTCCATCTCTGGTCTGGGAAGATTCCTCATACCGTAGAGCAACTAAACGTGTGCGCCACAGCTACTGGGCTGGCACGCCCTAGATCCTGGGCTCCTTGGAACAAGAAAAGCCACCGCAGCGAGAAGTCCAAGCCCTGCAACTGGAGAAGAAGTCCCACTCACTGCAACTAGAGAAAGCCCGAGTGCAGCAACCAGAACCCAGTACAGCCAAAAATAAGGAAAAATAAAATTAAAATGCTGATTCTTGAACCCCTGCTTCAGAATTTCTGAGAGTGACACCCAAGTAGTTTAACGGGTTTCCCAGGTGATGCTTACATTCTCTGAGGTTAAAAATTGCTGTGCTTTTAGCCATCCTCATGGTCTGCTCAGTCAAAAAATTTCCAGGAGAGGAAGGCTGATTGGTCCTAGTTGAATGAACTGCTCACTCAGTTGTTAGAGCTTCTGGTATATGTTCAGTGAAAGGAGTGTCCCTGGTTTGACAGTCCTGTGAGAATCACTGATGGGGTTGTGGGATAACATTCCAAAGAAAGCAGTGTTAAGAAGATAAAACAGATACACACTCTAAGTAGGCTGCAGAGGAGGCAGCACGAGAGGGAAATATGTTTATAACATTTTAAAGTGTATGTGTGTGCTTAGTTGCTCAGTTGTGTCTGGCTCTTTGCAACCCCATGGACTGCAGTCCACCAGGCGCCTCTGTCCAAGGGATTTTCCTGGCAAGAATACTGAAGTGGGTTGCCATTTCCTCCTCCAGGGAATCTTCCCTACTCAGGGATCAAACCCACCTCTCATGCGTTGGTAGTTGGATTCTTTACCACTGAGCCACATGGGAAGACCCTTAACATTTTAAAATATTTGTTAAGAAAGGAGAGAATTTTTAGTTATGTTAAAGTCTATTAAAAGATGCAACCAGATATTCTCAAATATGACTAAGTTTAGAAAAGATTGAATTGCTCTAATTTTTTAAAAAAATATAGTTGATTTACAATGTTGTGTTACTTTCCACTATACAGCAGTGATTCAGTTGTGTATGTGTACACATATATATATTCTTCAGATTCTTTTCCTTTATAGGTTATTACAAGATACCAAATATAGTTCCCTGTGCTCTACAGTAGGATATTATTGTTTATCTATTTTATATATAGTAGTTTTTATCTGCTAATCCAAAACTCCTAATTTTTCCCTCCCCTGCATTTTCCTTTTGGTAACCGTAAGTTTGTTTTCTAAATCTTTGAATCTGCATCTGTTATGTAAATAAGTTTATTTGTATCATTTTTTTAGATTCCACTTATAAGTGATATCATAAAAATATTTTTTTCTCTGACTTCACTTATGATAATCACTTCACTATGATAATCTCTATGTCCATCCATATTGCTGCAGATGGCATTATTTCATTCTTTTTGATGGCTGAGTAATATTCTATTGTGTGTATATGTGTGTGTGTGTGTGTATTTATCACATCTTCTTTATCCATTTACTTGTTGATGAACATTTAGGTGCTTCCATGTCTTGATGTAAACAGGAATTGCTCTAGTTTTGATGAGCTGAAAGGAAGATGAATATACAGGTGATTGCCAAGGCAAAAATTAAAGAAGAGATACATTCTGCTTATTAAAGAAACAATGAGAAAAGAAAGTGTATCTTTCCAGATACACTCCACTCATAAACCTCCACTTTATTTGGTGAAAACAGATTCCCACAGAAGGGAAATGACTTGCCTTATGTCTTCCAAGATGCACGACATTCCTTCCACATCTCCTCTGGCCCATTCCACTTGTCACAGGCACCCTGGTTCTCACCCACGTTGCTAACTAGTTTCCTCTGCCAGAGAATAACCAGTAAAGTCTAGTTAAAAATGCACTTTCTCTTAAACATTTTAGTTTCCTCTATTCTTTTTTTATTTTTTATAATTTCATTTTGTTATCGTTTGTAGTGTTTGATGAATACAAAAGGATAGCTCAAAAGGATATTGAACAGAGTATTAAATCTGAAACATCTGGCAGCTTTGAAGATGCTCTGCTGGCCATAGGTAAGCTGGTAGGAAATGGGGAGTGGAGAAACAAATGTTTACAGGCTTTCCTCCTTGTTCTCAATTTGTCATCATGGGTTGTAGAAATTTTTTTCAGGGATAAAAATTTTTTAAAAGCACTCATGATATGCGAGCCAGAATTTTAAGTGAGAAATACTATATACAGCCTGATTGTTATTGTACCATGTGGCTTTATATATTTTTATATCCTTTGTGCCTTTATATCTCAATACATGGAAAGGTTAATCCTATACTAGCTGCTTCTTGCAAATCTGTGAATGGTTAGAACTAATAACTATTTCATATACAGATAGCAATAATCTGTTTGAAATTTTTTGGTGCTTTTGCTTTAATGGCTTTTATTAAGTATTTCTTCAGGAACTTGACAATAAATTGAGGGTACTTTCCACCTGTGAAAATGCATTTAGCATATTCTATGCTCATAAAACATTGTTGGCTACATTTTTCCAACAAAACAATCAAGAGATACTATTTCAGACCTTGTAGAAACAATGAGAACAACTGTCACTTTTTTCTCGTAGATTTTATCTGTAATTTTTTCATTTTTTTAAATTCTCTTGACAGTAAAGTGCATGAGGAACAAATCTGCATATTTTGCTGAAAGGCTTTATAAATCCATGAAGGTAAATGGCCTTGTTGTTGGCGTCTGAATGGCTCTGAGGGTCTTATATGTCCACCTTCATATGCTTATTTACATACCCCACACAAAGTAGCCAAAATCAGCTTGAGCTATTCAGTTCAATTCTTCAAATACTTCACTGAGTGCTTGCTAATAATAATGCTAGATAATATGTATTGAGTACTTATATAATGTGTGATCACTCTTCCTAATGCTTTATATGTATAATTTTATCCCCACAACAGCTCTGTGGGGCAGGTACCATTACCAACTTCCATTTTATAGATGAGAAAACTGAGGCATAAAGAGGCTAAGCAATTTGCTCAGGGTCCTAATGGACAGGAATGCCAACCCTGGCAGACCGGCTTCAGAGCCCCAACTCCTAACCATGAATGGTACTCTGTGCAAGCACTCTTGCTGAGGGGCAAGAGAGATCAAACTCTGTCCTTGCTCTCAGAGAACGTCTAGCCTTGACAGGAAGGCAGGTATGTGCAAAACCCTATAAGAACAAAACAGAATGTAAGACAGTCACTGAGAATCCAAATATCGTAAGGATACAAAGGAAAGGGTATTTTAAAAAATATTTGTTTGAGGGTGTTTAAAAAATATTTGTTTTGAATATAAATTCAAAAACGAATTTATAAGGAACTGGTATATTTAAGCAGAGCCTTAAAGGAAGTTTTACATCAGAGGATTTTACATGGTAGGAAGGATGATGAAGCTGCAAAGGGAAGGATGACATAGTGGGTGGATCACTGTAGATGAGGCAGGCAGGCTGGAGAACACAGGGTATGTCTCTAGAAGGGCAGAGGGTGGTCTCCTCTGGTTGGCACATAGAGGGTTGAAAAAATAAGTTGGAGAAAGCCTTGACCTCTGTGAGGAGGAGCCACATTCCACAGGCCCCTAAGGTTGTAGTCCAAAGGACGTCAATGGAAGACTGATACGTAGTCTATCAGACTACTTCATTGACGTCAATGGAAGACTGACTACGTATCAGTCTATCAGACTACTTCATTGATAGACTAACAAAGGGCCCTGTCTGAAAAACAGCTCAGCTCTCTATGCAGGGATCTGGTTTCTTCCTTAGGGCTTGGGCACCGATGACGACACCCTTATCAGAGTGATGGTTTCTCGAGCGGAGATTGACATGTTGGACATCCGGGCAAACTTCAAGAGGCTCTATGGAAAGTCTCTATACTCCTTCATCAAGGTGGGTCATGGGAGCCAGGGGAAAATGCTGATGAAAGGAGCAGGTTCTGACCTAGGTGTTTAGACACTTCCTATCATCTCCTTCTTGTCAGATAGCCTTCCCTTTAAAGATGGTACTCTCAAATATTTCCAGTCTCTCTCCTTTCACATGAATGTGAATCTTTCTGCCTGATTAGAAGCTGAAAATATCTGCCTTCTAAATATAGTAATTATTTCATGTGAATCCCAGACAGAGAAAGATTATATTTTAATGAATGGTCTTAAGAGCACAATTTCCATTTCTACCTGCTTAGAATAAAAGGTAAGCTACTGAATCAGTCATCCAGAACCTCATCCTGGGCCAGCTGAGGTCTGCTGAAAATAAGGGAAAACATGACGGTTATCCTGGATTGCTGTTCTTTACCTGGCACCAGACTTCTCGTCCTAACATGGCGTGGGGAGTAATGAGAAATGATTGACATTTCTCAAAACCCCTCATTACTGGGATTTTGCCTTTGAGGAAACCAGAAGGAATATGAAATATGAAACCAAGACTCATGTCCCTGGAAGCTGGTGTTGCCAGCACAGTAAATGTCAAGTCAGGATTAGATCTGTGAATTAAATATTCTGAATCCTACTCATAGCTTGGAGAGGTGTAGCTACTGGGTGATTTGGACTGCAGAGTTTCTAACTATGTCTACAAGGCATTCAGAAACTTGTTTCTATTTCTGTACAATCTGTGAGGTCATTTTATTTTGCAGTGCTGAAATATAGCTAGCTGTAAGTAAAACAATTGTAAGATTCAAGGATGACCGTAAATGAAGCTATGGGAAAATATTTGTAACATATAATATAGGGTTAATATCCCTATCTGAAGAGCTTGTACAAATTACTAAGAAAAAGGAAAAAAAATCCAAAAGGAAAACGTGGACAAAAAGAAAACATGAGCTCTATGAAAGATGAAACACAAAATGGACACTATTGTGGACAATGTTTAATTTCACTAATACGTAATAGACTACAAATAAGAACGGATCATCATTTTTCACTAAATACCTTAACAAAGCTTAAAGAGATCATAACCACCTTTGAGAAAGACTTGGGGAAAACTCACCATCTATTACGGAAGCACTGTAAACTAGTCTAACTTTCCTAGGAGGCAATTTAGCAATAAATGTTTAAAAAATAAATTATACCTCTTATTTAGCTATTGTTAGTGTTTAAGAGGGAGAAGGCAATGGCACCCCACTCCAGTACTCTTGCCTGGAAAATCCCATGGACGGAGGAGCCTGGAAGGCTGCAGTCCATGGGGTCGCTGAGGGTCGGACACAACTGAGCGACTTCACTTTCACTTTTCACTTTCATGCATTGGAGAAGGAAATGGCAACCCACTCCAGTGTTCTCGCCTGGAGAATCCCAGGGACAGGGGAACCTGGTGGGATCAAATTATGGAAAGTCCATACAATGGAATACTACACAGACCCTAAAATGATGGGGTAAAATATATTGACTTGGGAAAACAGCTCAACAAATATATTTACATTATGTGTTTGTATATGTATAAATATGCAAATATATGTGTTTACACACACTCATATCATACAACACTGGAAAGTCTAAAAATGAAGACTAGATGGCCCATTCAATAACAGTTGCCAAAAGGAGCAGGATAAAGATAGAAAATATGTAAATAATTTTAAAAAAGACAGAAATGAGGTTAAAAACATAAGTTATGATAATAAACTCCCAGATTAGGTAAAAATACAAAATCCTACTGCATGCTGTTTATAAAGAACAGCCGAAATACAGTGATATGTAAGAAGCTTAAAAAAAAAAAAGCCAGGGAAAAGAACATTAGACAAATAAAAGGAAAGCAGGGGTTATACTATAAGTAAAAAGAACAATTCAGGGCTTCCCTGGCAGTCCAGTGGTTGACTCTGGGGTCCCAGTGCAAGGAGCATGAGCTCAGTCCCTAGTTGGGATCCCTCATGTTGTGCAGCGTGGCCAGAAAGGAAAAAAAAAGAATTTAAGGGGGAGAAGCATTAAACAGAAAAAGTGGATCACTGTATATTGATAAAAGCTACACATTACAACCAAAATTAAATTACCATGAAACTTTAGGTGCCAAACAGTATTGCATTCAAATAAACAAAGAAACTTGAGACTTCAGAAGATGTTGATGGGGATACTTTGCTGGATATGTTTAACACATCCTTATCTTTTGACAGATCAGAAAAAAAAAGAATTTAAGGGGGAGAAGCATTAAACAGAAAAAGTGGATCACTGTATATTGATAAAAGCTACGCATTACAACCAAAATTAAATTACCATGAAACTTTAGGTGCCAAACAGTATTGCATTCAAATAAACAAATAAGAAACTTGAGACTTCAGAAGATGTTGATGGGGATACTTTGCTGGATATGTTTAACACATCCTTATCTTTTGACAGATCAGTGAGGTAAAGTATCAACAAGAGTGTATTAAGGTTTAAATAATAAACATTAAACTTTGAATCCAATCCCATCTTTTCTAGTCACCCATGAAGCACTAACAAAAACTGATCTATTATTTAGACCATGAAAAATTCTACATAAAAAATTATTTCTCCTTTCTAGAAGGCTATTTTGCAAACCATATTAAAGGAAAATGCACGATCATTAATCTGGCAATTCCCATTTTATGAAAATTTATTCTGAATAAAGTATTAAGAAAATGTACAAAAATGTCTGTTTATTACAGCAGTGTTTTTAATAGTGAAAAATTGGAAACAACATAAATATCCAGTGCTGCTGCTGCTAAGTCACTTCAGTCGTGTCCGACTCTGAGTGACCCCATAGACGGCAGCCCATCAGGCTCCCCCATCCCTGGGATTCTCCAGGCAAGAACAGTGGAGTGGGGTCATTTCCTTTTCCAATGCATGAAAGTGAAAAGAGAAAGTGAAGTAGCTCAGTCAATGGGGGGAGATCAAATAAATTATTTTACCTATGTAAAACGGAACACTCTGTAACCATGAAGGAATGATGTTGTGGAGGAATATTTAATAATTGGAAATCAGCAATATTAAGTAAAAAAGCAGAATACAGACGAATACTACAATCTCATCATATAGGAATCTATATGCATAGAAAAAAGTCAGGAAGGATATACAAAAACTAAAATGTTAGGCATAGTAATCTCTAGATGTTGGAATTATGGATGATTTTTATATTCTTTTATGTTTTTATTTTCTACATTGAACAAGTGTTCTTTTGTAATAAAAAATAACAAATATCATTTAAAAAAAAAAAAAAACCTCTCCTAGAAAAATCCGGGCAAGACTGGAGAAGTTAACCTAGGCGACTTTGAGCTGTCTATTCTATTTTGAAGCCTGTTTCTCTGACTGTAACTCTGCTTTTCTTCCCCACCGCCCCCCCACCTCCACCAGGGTGACACATCTGGAGACTACAGGAAGGTGCTGCTCATTCTCTGTGGAGGAGATGATTAAAATAAAATCCAGAAAGCCCAGGAAGATTCCCTACACTTTGAATTTTTTTTAACTTAATTTTTCTACACTGCTATTAGCATTATCTCAGAATGCTTATTTCCAATTAAAACGCCTACAGATGCCTCCTAGGATATAGCCTGTATTATTATTCATCTATAATTACCCACTATGATGCTTTAAAGCTGTACTTGCATTTCGAAGCTCATAAAACCTAAAAGGAGATTTCAAATTAGAAATAAGAATGTGCTCCATGTTTTCAACAGATCTCTTCCTGTTTGTGTTTCACAGAAATTGGGATATATTACATTATTTCATATTTTCTTTTTGGAGAAAACTATTGAAGTGGAAGACTGGAAGACTGTTCTAAAATCTCTTTTATTCCTTCATTCTATTACTAAGACTAGCTAGCAATTTCTTGATTTGAAATTGTCAGCGTCTAGTTAGTAAGAGTAACTATCCATTTTCTATTTTACATACTCATTGTTTGAAAGCATCTACACATCTGCTTTGTTTAGGTTTTCATATAAAGTGCTAGTTGATCTTAGTACTAAGTTCAGCATTGGAGACTCCCTCCATCACATCTTACATTAAGGTCAGTTAGACTCTCCAGGTTGAAGTATAATAAACGCACTGACTTGTCTGAACAAATTCAACTCTGTGGTTATACAGATCATATATGTCTGACTATCAAACATAAATGCTGAACATTCCACAATATTAGGGTTAATAATAATAATAATATAATAATAACAATGGTCTTAAGCCAACTTGAAGATGAATGTGAAAAAATTTAGTGTCAAACTGCACATTCTGGTGATGGCGTAGTGCTCTGAATTTACAAATTTTTGTGATAAAAATAATTTTTAAAATCATTTTTAATTTTGTTGATTTGAATACTTGCATTTTGTTGATTTACACTTGCACTGTGCCTTTCAACTCTAGAATTATTGTAAAGGTGTACTTGGATTTAATTTAAAAGTTCAGTTTGCATACAACACAGAAAAATAATTCCAATAAAATATGGTGTCTTTCAAATGAGGTATATGCTTTCTCTGTTTGACTTTTCTGCTTGTGAGTTTTTTCATCCTGGATTCTGAAGTGAGATCTTTTTGAAGGATTTATGTTACTCAATTTCTATTAGAAAGTACAGCATTAAGAAGAATAACATATTTACCCTTACAGCTGTAAAACTAATGTTCACATATACCAAACTCTACTTAATGATAGAAAATAGTATATTTAATTTATCTCTAGAAATGAGTGATGGTCTCAGTTCTACTAAGTAGAACATTCATATTAAATAAGAACATTTGTCTTCTTTGTTCATTCTGTAATATTTATTGTATTTTGATGGGTGAAATATAGGGATTTGTTTCTTCTTGCCTACTGCAAGTGCTTGACTATTGGTGAAAGCTATTTACGTGAATATTTAGCCATTGCAGTTAATTATAGGAAGTAGTACTGCTGCTTCAATACCTACCTAGCAGAGCATGCAATCTCCAGGTCAACTTTATTTAGCTTTGGAAGCACTCCAAATTTTGGGTGATTTTATCTTTAAATTACATTGGTTGGACAAGAGAGTTCATTCAGGTTTTCCCATAAGGTGTTACAGAAGTACTTGAATGGACTTTTGGCCAACCCAATATATGACTTAGCCAGAATTTTAAAACAAATTGTATATGTTGATGGGAAGCTTTCTAGAGAGGCGGTAAAGCCTCCCTGGGGGGAATGATTGTTAAGTTGAACAAACACGACTTGGTAATATGCTTAGGAAGCAACTTAGTTTTTTTCTCCCACTATCCATTTACATTTATTCATTGGGTCTAGTTCTTCTCCTGTCTTTTTTTTTTTTTTTTTTTTAGATTTTATTTTTACTTTATTTTACTTTACAATACCGTATTGGTTTTGCCATACATTGACATGAATCCACCATGGGTGTATATTAGCTCCCAATCCCGAATCCCCCTCCCACCTCCCACCCCACATCATCTCTCTGGCTCATCCCTGTGCACCAGCTCCAAGCATCCTGTATCCTGTATCGAACATAGGCTTGTGCTTCGTTCTTACATGTTAGTTTACATGTTTCAATGCCATTCTCCCAAATCATCCCACCCTCTTCCTCTCCCATAGAGTCCAAAAGTCCTTTCTATACATTTGTGTCTCTTTTGCTGTCTCACATACAGGGTCATCAAGAAAATGGAGAGATTACAACAGACAACACAGAAATACAAAGGATCATAAGAGACTACTATCAGCAATTATATGCCAATAAATTGGACAACGTGGAAGAAATGGACAAATTTTTAGAAAAATACAAACTTCCAAAACTGAACCAGGAAGAAATAGAAAATCTTCTCCTGTCTTTAGATGAAAATTCTAGATAGAGGATAGGGTCGTGACTTTTCTGGTCATTCTTAGGTTTTAAAAAGTCCTACTGTGCAGGTCATAAAATAATGTCATTTCAGTAATGAATGTTTTCAGTTAAAATTCCAAACTTCTTTTACAGTTGAGGCTTCTCCCCTTGTTCAGCTCTGGTTTATTGCCAGCTAGAAGCTGGCATTTGGAGACAGTGATCTGGTGGGCTTCTTTTTTCACCTTGGTGCCGGGGTTCAACCCCGGTGAATCCAGGGAATTCGAAACGGGGATGGAGTCGGCATCTGGGAAAGGACTATTTAATTAGAAATATAAAGAGACTAGGAAAGAATAGTGTAGTAGGAAATTTAGAGGAGGAAAGAGGCTGTATTCCTTGGTTTACATAGAAAGCCAATAAAGCCCCGAGACAAGGGACTTGAACCATCTACATAGGGCCACAGGCACCCGCTTGAATAGGGGAGGGTGCCCCGCCTTGGGCTCCCTCTTGCATAGGTCTTAGAAGCCCGGGCAAATAAGTAGACACGGCTAGCCTCTATGCCCCAGATGGGAATCAGCCAGAAAATAGAGTAAGAAAAGAAGACACGGGGGAACCAGTCTTTCCAGGAACTGGCCCATCCTTTATTGTCCAGAAAAGCTTTTTATACTTTTGGTTGTACATAGAGATCAATGGATAATACAAAATTATGCAGTGTCAGCAGCCCTGACTCTTATCAAGACCAGGCTTTCTCTCTGCATGCCTAGCTGTATACACAAGTCTTAGGTGATTTACATCATCTTCTGGCCAGGAGGCCTATTATCATTTTATGGCCCTTTTCTGATAAGGGTCTGTCAACCAGAAAACTTACTTGCCTTAAAAGTGTTGTTCTTTCCAAAGTCTGGTGCCACTCTCAGAAAGCACTAAATAAAGTTACATTCTTATATAGCAAGGACACAACAATTTATAACAAGGAAAGAGAACAGTGATTTATAACAAAGAGAAAGTTCACTAACTCAAAAGTCTAGTGTTGCTAACGTCAAAACTACTATATTCCTTTTTCTATTTCCCAATTACATTGATTAATATCCTCCAGGTGCCTAAAAGATAAAGAATATGGAGGCCTGCCAGCAGTCATTTACTCAACAGTGAAACCCATTACCAATATAATTCTTAGCTCTTTAGAAAAGACTCGATATCTTTAAGATGTTTTAAGCTTTGTGCCTCTTGCGGTTGGGGGGCTGTAAACAATCACAAGTTGTAAAAGTCTTTAACTGTCAGGCAAGTTAGAGAGCCATCAGAGGGATTTGAGCTGAGACACTCCTTTCATATGTAGGAGACCAGTTGGAGCTCTAAGTTAACTTTTTCCAGAGAAAGGTGGTCGGGGATAGCCCCCTGTAATGTCAGAAGAATATAGTATAGCAGACAGTAAACAAAATTACATTGATTAATATCCTCCAGGTGCCTAAAAGATAAAGAATATGGAGGCCTGCCAGCAGTCATTTACTCAACAGTGAAACCCATTACCAATATAATTCTTAGCTCTTTAGAAAAGACTCGATATCTTTAAGATGTTTTAAGCTTTGTGCCTCTTGCGGTCGGGGGGCTGTAAACAATCACAAGTTGTAAAAGTCTTTAACTGTCAGGCAAGTTAGAGAGCCATCAGAGGGATTTGAGCTGAGACACTCCTTTCATATGTAGGAGACCAGTTGGAGCTCTAAGTTAACTTTTTCCAGAGAAAGGTGGTCGGGGATAGCCCCCTGTAATGTCAGAAGAATATAGTATAGCAGACAGTAAACAGACAGATTTTGGTTTCGGGGTAGGTGCTCAGGCAGAGGACCCCTTGAGACCTGACTCACCTTGCCCCATCAGGTCTCTCTGCATGAGCTTGTCATGGGTGGGATCTCCCGTGCTGGCTCCCGGCACCTTGGCTTCCTTCTAGACCTCCCCTTCCCAACCTAGCAGGAAGGAGGAGAGTAAATGGGAACAGGAAACTTTTTACCTACTAGTGCTGTAATGGTAGATGGTCAGTGCTGTGTGATGCTATCAGATGTTTAAAGCTAATTCTTAAAGACAATCCTAAGTTCCTTTACAACTCCATCATCAATAAACTACTCAGCTTTGGTTCCTTTGGCAAAGCAAATGCAGTTCTCGTTTTTCAGCCCCTAGAAACTCAGGCTCTCTGCTAAAGTCAGTCATGCCACCCAGTCCTTTTAGACAGGATCTAAGATGATCCTACACTTGATGTCTTACAGTGGCCCACAACTGTTCATGTGTATCCTTTTGTGATGACAAAAGGTATTCTGGAGGTGCAGCAGGGGATCTGCTCCTCCCTTCTCCATTTCCCTTCTAAGCTACCTCAGCCAGCCTCTCTCAGTTCATATCTCTGAATGAGTACACTGGGACCCTAAGTTACATATGCCAGTGATGGGAGTATAAACTAGTGCAATCATTTCAGAGAGCAATTTGGCAATAAATAATAAAGTTCCCAGCAAATTCACTTCTGGGGATCTATTTAGGAAATCTCTGCACATGGTATTCACTGTTGCTCTTATGTTCATTAAAGCAGAAAGAACCTAACTCCCTCAGTGAAGGAAAAGATAAAGAAAATTTGGGTTAGTCACACAATGAGTAATGAAAATTAACTAGAGATTGGTCAACTGATTAAGTCTCAAAAGTATAATTTTGAGAGAGAAGAAAGGTGCAGAATGATAGGTATGAATGATTCCATTAAATTACATGTCTAAACACACAAAAGAAAATATACTGCTATGGGTATACATATTAAAACATGAATGGGAATAATGATCTAACCATTCTGAGGATAGTGTAGAGGGAAGGGAGTTTCTGCCTATCTGTATTGTTCTACTTGAATGAATCAAAGCTAGTATAAAATACTGAAGTTTTTACTAAAATTTAAGTTACATGGACCTATGGGTCCATAGGTATTTATCATATTAAAGTAATTCATTTTAAATATTCCATTTATGGTATTTCATTATAAATACTGTCATTATAAGGGCTTCCCTGTGGCTCAGCTGGTAAAGAATTCACCTGCAATGCTGGAGACCTGGGTTTGATCCCTGGGTTGGGAAGATCCACTGGAGAAGGGAAAGGATACCCGCTCCAGTATTCTGGCCTGAAGAATTCCATGGACTATACAGTCCATGGGGTCGCAAAGAGTCACACCGGAGCGACTTTCACTTTCACTGTTATTATAAATATTTCATTTAAAAACTAGCAGAAAGTCATAAGAGAATGAAAGCTGACTGCCCAGGGTCAATAGCAATGGCTACATACTCTAGGTATACAACTTTAATTTTTGCTCAGATACCTGTAAGTTTTGCTTGGACCTCCAGCAGGCACTTTAAACCTTGACAGACCTGGTATGGAGTCTATTCAGACATCCCACTGGTGCTGGGAAAGAAGGAAAAGAGTCCTGGGAATGACTCGCCGTAATCAGTTAAGACCAGGCCAGAGGTGCTGCTTAACAAACCCAAGGGCTGGGAAGGGACATATGTATACCAATGGTTGATTTATGTTGATATTTGGCAGAAAACAACAAAATTCTGTAAAAATTATCCTTCAATTTAAAAAATGTATTAAAAAATAAAACACACATACATAAAAACCCAAGGGCTTAGCAAAGCTCCACATTCGAGGTCCTCCTCTCTTGGAAAGCCTGAGTAGGGTGTGACTCTAGCACATGGTTGGTGTTCAGTCGCTCAGTCATGTCGGACTCTGCAACTCCAAGCTCCCATATGGTTCAGTTCAGTTCAGTTCAGTTGCTCAGTCGTGTCCGACTCTTTGCAACCCCATGAATTGCAGCACACCAGGCCTCCCTGTCCATCACCAACGCCTGGAGTTCACCCAAACATGTCCATCGAGTTGGTGATGCCATCCAGCCATCTCATCCTCGGTCGTCCCCTTCTCCTCCTGCCCCCAGTCCCTCCCAGCATCAGAGTCTTTGCCAATGAGTCAACTCTTTGCATGAGGTGGCCAGAGTATTGGAGTTTCAGCTTTAGCATCAGTCCTTCCAATGAACACCCAGGACTGATTTCCCTTAGAATGGACTGGTTGGATCTCCTTGCAGTCCAAGGGACTCTCAAAGAGTCTTTTCCAACACCACAGTTCAAAAGCATCAATTCTTCGGCACTCAGCTTTCTTCACAGTCCAATTCTCACATCCATACATGACAACTGGAAAAACCATAGCCTTGACTAGATGGACCTTTGTTGGCAAAGTAATGTCCCTGCTTTTCAATATGCTATCTAGGTTGGTTATAACTTTCCTTCCAAAGAGTAAGAGTCTTTTAATTTCATGGCTGCAATCACCATCTGCAGTAATTTTGGAGCCCCAAAAAACAAAGTTGGAAACTGTTTCCACTGTTTCCCCATCTATTTCCCATGAAGTGATGGGACCAGATGCCATGATCTTAGTACAGTCCCGTGGCCACTGCTGAGTTTTCCAAATTTGCTGGCATATTGAGTTCAGCACTTTCACAGCATCATCTTTCAGAATTTGAAACAGCTCGACTGGAATTCCATCACCTCCACTAACTTTGTTTGTAGTGATGCTCTCTAAGGCCCACTTGACTTCACATTCCAGGATGTCTGGTCTAGGTGAATGATCACGTCATCATGATTATCTGGGTCGTAAAGATCTTTTTTGTACAGTTCTTCTGTGTATTCTTGCCACCTCTTCTTAATATCTTCTGCTTCTGTTAGGTCCATACCATTTCTGTCCTTTATTGAGCCCATCTGTGCATGAAATATTCTCTTGGTATCTCTAATTTTCTTGAAGAGATCTCTAGTCTTTCCCATGCTGTTGCTTTCCTCTATTTCTTTGCATTGATCACCGAGGAAGGCTTCTTATCTCTCCTTGCTATTCTTTGGAACTCTGCCTTCAGATGCTATATCTTTCCTTTTCTCCTTTGCTTTTCGCTTCTCTTCTTTTCCCAGCTATTTGTAAGGCCTCCCCAGACAGCCATTTTGCTTTTTTGCATTTATTTTCCATGAGCTCCTCCAAAAAAGACCACCAAACAGCAATGTCTTTTTTGCCCCGTGCAGATCACAGGGCCCAGAAGACATCTGGAGTTTAGGGAATCTTTGCAGAAAGAACGAATGAGCTAGAATTGCCGGTCGTGCTAACACAAAGGTATGTCCAAACTAAAGCTAAAGGGCAGCTCTGCCTGAAACTCAGGATTGTTGGAGAGACCAGCCAAGCTCAGCGTAAACACCGCGGGACAGCACACGCGCGGTCTGGCTCCCGGCCTCAAGCCATTCTGCGCAGGCTCCACTTCTGTCGTACGCGCGCTTCCCCCCGCCCCTTCCGGAGGCTCGCCGTGCGCATGCGCCCTACGTTACGCGCTTTGTTGTAAAAGCGACGGGGTGAGGTCCTGCGGTCCGCGCGCGAGGGGCGGCCAGACGCAGCGGGCGGGGCGGAGGATGGAGGCTGAGGCGTCCGCTGCAACGGTCGTGGCCGCAAGTGAGAAGGTGGCGGTGTAGGCAACTCGGGCTCCGTGGAGCCTGGCGGTGGTGCCCGGGCCATGGCGGGAGAGCGTCTGTGTTGGGCTCCCTGAGGGGCGCTCCCTGCCGTCTCGGGGAGCTGTGACCCATGGGCGCGCTGAGCAGCCGGGTGCTGCGCCACCCGGGGCGAGCCCGAGCGCAGCCGGAGCCGGCTTCTGGAGCTGGGGGCCCCGCCCGGAGGCCGGAGACTGGTGGCGACGCGCCCGGCCATGGCTTCTGTTACTGTCCGGGCAGTCACAAGCGCAAGCGGAACAGCGGGACCTTCTGCTACTGTAACCCCGATTCCGAGACCGACGAGGACGAGGAGGAAGGGGACGAGCAGCAGCGGCTTCTCAACACCCCTCGAAGGTGCGGGGCGGGGAGGGGGACACGCCCGCACTGCCCGCGCCCGCACCTGTTGGGCGGCTCCCGCGGCCTGGCCTGGGGATGAGCCCTGGGGGCTTCGGGGGCTGCGGCGCTCCCCAGCCTGGGAAGGGCCGGACGCGCCCTTGACGGGGTAGACCTGGGAGCCGGTCCGAGGCGGGCCGGATGGGGCGCACCTGGGGAGACGCCCCGTGGTCTGGCTTGTAAACCGCAGACGCCGCCAGGGTGGTGCTACCGCCCCAAGATGAGACTGAGAAACGCCAAGCCAAGGCTTGCGCCTCGTTAAACCCTAGACAGGGCCAGCCGGCCGGCCTTCCGTGATACACCTTGGTCCTCTCTTGAGTGGGTGGAAGTAGAATCAAGTTGTTTTGCATCCGACTGTCTCTTGGAGCAAGAGACACGTACATTCAGGCCCTGAAATGGGCACCCCTGCTGTCCCACAGCGGAAGGGAAATGGTTACATACAGGAGCTCTTTTTAACTGTAAAGGTGAAATTTATTAGTAGTGTGTACATTTGTTATAGCAGCAGAGTCTTTTTAGCGTCTCTAGCACTCCAAGTCGTTGACCGTGGATATGTGTAAGGCAGCTTGCTTAACCTTTTTTTTAGAGGAGTTGAAAAACGGAGTATTTACTTGGGAACTAAAATGTAGTTTGTAAGTTGAATATATTTTCACATAAACAGTCTCGTTGCTACCTTTTTTTAAGGCTATCAGTGGGTCACATAGATGTAATTTTTTAAGGGAAACTTTAAAAGAGTAAAATTTTATGCTACTCGTTACATGTAAAATAAGAGTATCATCATAACCTCTGTAAGTAATTTGATTTCTAAATCTTTTCATACAGTTTTATGTTTATATTTACAAAAATGGACCCCGACTGTCAAACTGTTCAGTTGCCTTTTTGGAGAGTTAGTGTAGTATAGTTTTAAGAGCTCAGGTTCTGAGTTCTAGCCTATATTTTGCACTTAATAGCCTTATTTCTTAGTGACTATTCAGGCCCTGAAATGGGCACCCCTGCTGTCCCACAGCGGAAGGGAAATGGTTACATACAGGAGCTCTTTTTAACTCTAAAGGTGAAATTTATTAGTAGTGTGTACATTTGTTATAGCAGCAGAGTCTTTTTAGCGTCTCTAGCACTCCAAGTCGTTGACCGTGGATATGTGTAAGGCAGCTTGCTTAACCTTTTTTTTAGAGGAGTTGAAAAACGGAGTATTTACTTGGGAACTAAAATGTAGTTTGTAAGTTGAATATATTTTCACATAAACAGTCGCGTTGCTACCTTTTTTTAAGGCTATCAGTGGGTCACATAGATGTAATTTTTTAAGGGAAACTTTAAAAGAGTAAAATTTTATGCTACTCGTTACATGTAAAATAAGAGTATCATCATAACCTCTGTAAGTAATTTGATTTCTAAATCTTTTCATACAGTTTTATGTTTATATTTACAAAAATGGACCCCTACTGTCAAACTGTTCAGTTGCCTTTTTGGAGAGTTAGTGTAGTATAGTTTTAAGAGCTCAGGTTCTGAGTTCTAGCCTATATTTTGCACTTAATAGCCTTATTTCTTAGTGACTAAAATGGAGATGTTCATACTTTACTTGTAGGACTTGACAGATGTTAGAATACATACAATGCACAGTGCCTGGTATGGAAGCAGTCAGTAAATATTATGTCTCCTTGATGAATTGGCTCCCCTTATCTTTACAAAATATAAAGACATTTACATCCGTATTATTATAGCCCTGTCTCTTATACACATCTNAATGCACAGTGCCTGGTATGGAAGCAGTCAGTAAATATTATGTCTCCTTGATGAATTGGCTCCCCTTATCTTTACAAAATATAAAGACATTTACATCCGTATTATTATAGCCAGTACCACTTTGTTTTGATTCCCTTTTAACCTGTGTCTTAAAGTAGTATTTTGTAGACAGCATTTAGTTGAGTCTTGTTTTTAAAAAAATCTGATAGGATAATCTCTGCCTTTCAATTAATTAGTATTTAGACCACTGTATTTAATGTCACTGTAAAAATATATGGGACTTCCCTGATGGCTCAGATGTAAAGAATCTGCCTGCGATGCAGGAGACCTGGGTTCTACCCCAGGGGTCAGGAAGATCCCCTGGAGAAGGGAATGGCTACCAACTCCAGTATTCTTGCCTGAGAATTGCATGGACAGAGAAGCCTGGCAGGCTACAGTCCACAGAGTTGCAAAGAATTGGACACGACTAAGCATCTAAGGATTTGCCTGGAAAATCCCATGGACAGAGGAGTCTGGTAGGCTGCAGTCCATGGGGTCGCTAAGAGTCGGACACAACTGAGTGACTTCACTTTCACTCTTCACTTTCCTGCATTGGAGAAGGAAATGGCAACCCACTCCAGTGTTCTTGCCTGGAGAATCTCAGGGACAGGGGAGCCTGGTGGGCTGCCGTCTATGGGGTTGCACAGAGTCGGATACAACTGAAGCGACTTAGCAGCAAGCATCTAACACACACACATAGAAATATATATATCGGGGTCCATTTGAAAGAAATTAAATAGTAATTTGAGTAGAGAAAATTTAATATAACCATTAAATTATTGAAGTAAAGAGATCTCTGAAAACTTCAAGAATAGAGAACATAGGGAGCAGTCACTACTTCTAGGGCTGAGACAGACTATCCAAGGAAGAAACAAGATTGGAATAGGGCCACCTTTTCCAAGCTGAGATTCAAATGTTAGAGGAGTTGTGGCCCTGTAGATGGTAGAAAAGTTTGCTAAGATGTGGAAGGCTGAGACTGGCTAGCAAGAAACCACCCACTGGCATGCCAACAAAACTAGCTTGAAGGCTGTCTGGCTCACAAAACTGAAAATATTTACCATCTAGACCTTTATAGAAAAAATTTGCTGATCCCCAAATTATGTGAGTAGAGTGGAATGGAAAATCGAATAAAGCAAATCTTTATTAGAAAGTGTATATCAGAATCTAGTGTGTTATACTAGCATACCAGCAGAAGATGCCTAGTTTATTCAGCTCAGTGTGGACAAAGGGTGTAAGAAAATTTTAAGATCAGGAATTTTGTGAGTTGTCGCTAATATGCTTCCTGAGGTTGTCTCGTGCGCACTTCTGCCTCAGCCACCACTCCATGAAAAGCTTTGGTCTCCAGGCCCACTTTCTACCTAATACCTTTTGTCCAGTGCATGTTTTACTTTTACATTGACAAGACTTAAAACTCAGCTGTTCTGCAACCAGATCTTTAGTTTCTTGTCCATAGAGTGTCTCAAAATTGAAATCTAGTGAACAGTTATTTGTTGTTAGAGCTGTGTAAATGTTGTTCACTGAAGAGTCAAGTAGTGTGCTAGGATTATAAATCATGCTTCCTGGGTCCAAAGTCACAACCACTTGTTTTTCTCTTGGGAGAAATCTTCTAACCTCATAATTAAATTGAATCTTTTTTCTTTTTTTTACATTCCATTAAGTGTTTAAATTCGAACCCTGTTTTCATTTGTTGCTTATTAGAACAATACTCTTTCTTTGTGTGTGTGTTGCTTTTTTATTTTCTTAGACTTCTCTGACTGGCTTCCACCCATTGGACAAAAGAATAATATTCCTTCATCCTGTCTTCAGATTTTTCTCTTTCCAAACACACTTGCTTGGAGTCCGTCTTATTTAAACCCAAACCTCCTTCCTGGGTCCCTTCATCCTCCTGTTCCAATCTGGATTCATTGCCCTGTAGGTCAGCACTTATCTCGGGACAGACATTGACCCGTCTGTAGGTTTAGATCCTGTTTTCTGTAGCCTGTGTCTTTTCTGAACTCTTCTGAGGGAACTACATCCTCAAGTATATTTTCCCAAGAAAATTGCTAATGAAGGTAATTTGTGCTTCAGTTCAGTTCAGTTCAGTTGCTCAGTCGTGTCTGACTCTTTGCAACCCCATGAACTGCAGCACGCCAGGCCTTGGAGAAGGAAATGGCAACCCACTCCAGTGTTCTTGACTTGAGAATCCCAGGGACGGGGGAGCCTGGTGGGCTACCATCTATGGGGTCGCATAGAGTCGGACACGACTGAAGCGACTTAGCAGCAGCAGCAGGCCTCCCTGTCCATCACCAACTCCCAGAGTTCACTCAAACTCATGTCCAATGAGTCGCTGATGCCATCCAGCCGTCTCATCCTCTGTCGTCCCCTTCTCCTCCTGCCCCCAGTCCCTCCCAGCATCAGAGTCTTTTCCAGTGAGTCAGCTCTTCTCATGAGGTGGCCAGAGTATTGGAGTTTCAGCTTTAGCATCAGTCCTTCCAAAGAACACCCAGGACTGATCTCCCTTAGAATGGACTGGTTGGATCTCCTTGCAGTCCAAGGGACTCTCAAGAGTTTTCTCCAACACCACAGTTCAAAAGCATCAATTCTTTGGCGCTCAGCTTTCTTCACAGTCCAACTCTCATATCCATACACGACCACTAGAAAACCATAGCCTTGACTAGGTGGACCTTTGTTGGCAAAGTAATGTTTCTGCTTTTGAAAATGCTGTCTAGGTTGGTCATAACTTTCCTTCCAAGGAGTAAGCATCTTTTAATTTNATTCTTTGGCGCTCAGCTTTCTTCACAGTCCAACTCTCATATCCATACACGACCACTAGAAAAACCACAGCCTTGACTAGACGGACCTTTGTTGGCAAAGTAATGTCTCTGCTTTTTAATATGCTGTCTAGGTTGGTCATAACTTTCCTTCCAAGGAGTAAGTGTCTTTTAATTTCATGGCTGCAATCACCATCTGCACTGATTTTGGACCAAAAAAATAAAGTCTGACACTGTTTCCACTGTTTCCCCATCTATTTGCCATGAAGTGATGGGACCGGATGCCATGATCTTCGTTTTCTGAATGTTGAGCTTTAAGCCAACTTTTTCACTCTCCTCTCTCACTTTCATCAAGAGGCTTTTGAGTTCCTCTTCACTTTGTGCCATAAGGGTGGTGTCATCTGCGTATCTGAGGTGATTGATATTTCTCCTGGCAATCTTGATTCCAGCTTGTGCTTCTTCCAGCCCAGCGTTTCTCATGATGTCCTCTGCATACAAGTTAAATAAGCAGGGTGACAATATACAGCCTTGTCGTACTCCTTTTCCTATTTGGAACCAGTCTTTTTGTTCCATGTCCAGTTCTAACTGTTGCTTCCTGACCTGCATACAGGTTTCTCAAGAGGCAGGTCAGGTGGTCTGGTATTCCCATCTCTTTCAGAATTTTCCAGTTTATTATGATCCACACAGTCAAAGGCTTTGGCATAGTCAATAAAGCAGAAATAGAAATTTTTCTGGAACTCTCTTGCTTTTTCGAGCAAAAAGCAGATCCAGCGGATGTTGTGCTTACCCAGTTGTAAATTTAGTCTCTCACTTTAGTCATCTTTTGACTTTGTGTAGAAGTCGAATCTGAAATAACTTTTTATATCTGATGATATTAATTCATTGTCTGTAGCCTACCATATTGATGAGAAATATGATACTGGTCTAATTCTCTTTTCTTTTTAGATGGCTTTTTTTTCTCTCTCTGGTGCTTTTGGAATTTTTTCTTCAGTATTTTGGAATTTAGAAGGTGCTTAAGTATAGGTCTTTAAATGGTCTTGGTGCTTGGTGGATCCTTACGGTCTAAAGACTGCTTTGGGGAAACTTTCTTCTGTAATTCCCTTTCTTCTATTATCTTTGTTTTTTCTTTCTTGGACCCCTCTTAACTGGATTTTGGATCTCTTGGACTGTACCTCTTTCTCTTTTTTTTCTTTCTAGGTCTTTTTTGCTTTATGTTCTAGGAAATTTTCCTTAACTTTGTCTTTTTTTTAAAATTTCAGCAACCGTGTTTTTGGTCCTAAGATCTCTTTTCTCCCCCTTCTTCTGAGTCATCCTTTATCATAGCATCCTATTTTATAAATGTAATAATCTCAACTCTCATAGCAAATAGATGGGGAAACAATAGACACAGTGACAAACTTTATTTTCTTGGGCTCCAAAATCACTGCAGATGGTGTCTGCAGCCATGAAATTAAAAGACACTTGCTCCTTTGAAGAAAAGCTATGACAGACCTAGACAGTGTATTAAAAAGCAGAGACATTACTTTGCCAACAAAGGTCCATCTAGTCAAAGCTATGGTCTTTTCAGTAGTCATGTATGGATGTGAGAGTTGGACCAGAAAGAAATCTGAGTGCCAAAGAACTGATGCTTTCAAACTGTGGTGCTGAAACAAGCTCCAGTACTTGGGCACCTGATGCGAAGAGCCGACTCATTAGAAAAGACCTTGTTGCTGGGAAAGATTGAAGGCAGGAGGAGAAGGGGTCGACAGAAGACGAGATGGTTGGATGGCATCACCGATGTGATGGACATGAGTTTGAGCAAGCTCCGGAAGATGATGAAGAACAAGGAAGCCTGGCGTGCTACAGTCCTTGGGTCTCAAAGAGTTGGACTTGACTGAGCAACTGAATAAAAACAAAAAATCTCAACTCTGTAGGTGTGCTAGTTATAATTAGAGTGTTGGGATTTTTTTTAAAGTTCTCTTTTCTCTGAATTATACATTTCCTCTGATGCCAAATTCTCACTTTTTAAAAATAGTCTTTAATACTCCTAACTTCCTCATGTTGGGAGATCCTTGGTTGTCTGCCTCAGAATGGGTAGCTTGTGTGTGTGTATGTTGAATAAATAGATTTATTACTACTGAGCCTCCCCTTTGAGTAGGAAGACTGTCTACTAAGTTATACATGATTGTATATGGGTGCGACATGCTCTGTTTTAGAACAGAGATTCCCAAACGTTATTGGTTCACAGTACCTTTCGTGTCTCAATAATGTTTTTCTTGGCACCTCTGGCCCTAAAGAAATATTTAATAGTCAGGTTCAAACAAGTAAATAGCGTAGATCACATAGTATCTGCATGATGTTGCTGTGATTTCCTCTAAGTTTGGGATATTTCACATGCCTCCCTGAGTTTGCTGTGGTGCTCCAGGTGCTTTGGCACACAGTTTGGGAACCAGGATTAAATCCTTGTGAACAGGTTGGTAAGTAACAGGTTACAGATTGCTCAAATGCCAGGATGAGGATAGCTTTGTCTGGGGCTCCAACACCTACACCAGGGTCTTAATTCTTCCTGATAAATATATTCTGATTCTTTCTAGAAAAACCTTGGATTCTGTTTGCAGGAGTTATCTGTACTCTGTGTTCATAGTGGTGGAGGTCATTAGGGGAACAAGTTTCCCCATTTTCTGCCTCACTTCTGCCTTCTTTTTCTCTTGCGATCTCATCCTCCCAGCCCCATCCCCACCCAACAGTTCTGAAGGGCTTCAGCCTCCATTCTAGATCCTGATACATTTTCGGCTATGGCTTTCACTGCTCTTTTCCATTCCAATTTGTTTTCTAACTTCCAGATCCATGGAATTCTCTCATCACGTGATAAGCCCAACCTCACCTTTTTCCTGTTGTGGGTTTATTCCTTTCTGCACTTTTAATCTTCATATAATCTAGGGAGAGTGCTTTTAGAAACTAGAGACTACTTGTCTTATTTATCTCTTACAGTAACCCAATGAAGTGAATTTTTATACCCTTTTTTCACATGTAAGGTAACTGAGCTGCTATAGAGCTGGGACTCAAAGCCACGTCTGTCTACCACCAAAGCATGTGCAATTTTTATTGTCTGTTGGGAAGAGGTATTCAATACACAGATTTAAGATGCTGTCAGAATGATTACTGATTTTATTTTTACATTTAATAAAAATAATCATTAATTTTGCAATTTTAATTAATCAATGATTAATGATTTTTTTCTTTGTTTACATTTAAAAGTTTTACTAGGAAAGCTGTCAGGATTGGCCAGGAGTATAAAAAATATTGATCAGCCTCTGCCTAGGGGTTTCCTCACCTACTGGATGGACCATCTTGATCACAGATTGTCAAAACAAAAATTACATAGTTTTTCCTTTAAATCTTAGGCCCAAATCCAGGATATTTACAGATGCATAATAATATGTGGTGCAGTTCTGGTTGAGGTTAGATGGGATACCCAGAATTCACTCCTCACTCTCCTTTGTAAACCCTAAGACACACTTCTCCATTCAGCATAGTTTTGAAAATCTTTGATCTGAGGCTGTAAACCATTTGTCTAATTTAGGGAAAAACACATTTTAAGGAGTTTAAGAATAGTTTGAGGGCTTCCCTGGTGGCTAAGATAAAGAATTCACCTGCCAATGCAAGAGACATGGGTTCGGTCCCTGGTCTGGAAAGATTCCACATGCCACAGAGTAGCTAAGCCCATGCGCCTCAGCAACTGAGTCTATGCTCTAGAGCCCCAGAGCTGCATCTACTGAAGCCTGCATGTCCTAGAGTCCATTGTCCACAATAAGGAACTTACACACTGTAACTGGAAAGTAGCCCCCGCTTGCCGCAGCTAAAGAAAAGCCCACACAACAATGAAGACCAAGCACAGCCAAAAATAAAAATAAATTACATTAAAAAAAGTTGTTTGGTACTAAAGTAAGATCAAATGTAAATTACTTTTTAAATACTTGTGTAGGTCTTGTTCTTTATTTTGTAGTTGCAGAACTGTGTTGCAGATATATTGACATTGTCCATAGTGCTGATATCTAAACAAGGAAATAAGCAAAATCACCATACTGACTTATCTTTATTGAATAGGTAATTGACTTAATTCAGAAATCAAAAATTGCAAAAAGGTGTATAGTGAAAGGTCTCCCTCCCACTCCACCCCCCTCTATCCATTGTTGCCCCTCTTGGGAATAGGGTACTCCAGAGATAACCACTATTACTAGTTTTTTATGTGCCTTTCCATACATAAACACATTTGAATATATAGTATCTCTGTCTTTTTATACTGTGGGCAGGTTGGTTCTATTTAATAGAAATTGAGCAAAAGGAGTGTTTAGAGTTACATGCAAAATAAGTAAAATATTCCGTATTACACATACATAATGTTTGCATTTCTTTTAACAGGAAGAAACTGAAGAGTACATCCAAATATATTTATCAAACATTATTTTTAAATGGTGAAAACAGTGACATTAAGATTTGTGCTCTAGGAGAAGAGTGGAGCTTACACAAAATATATTTATGTCAAGTAAGTATTTTATTTTTCTCTTTGAGTAGCGAAAGTAGTCACTTAACTCAAATTCTTTTAAGTCTTGTTCTTTCTCATTGTATTTTACAATAGTCTTTTGCATGAGTATTTGTCCTGTCTGATGGAAAGTCTCATTATGTAAGAGATACACTGTGAATATTGTTAGTGAAAACTTAAGTTTGGTCTAGGAAACAGATTTTGAGTTTTCATTGTCATACCAGCCTAGGAATATGTTTCTGTCATTCCAGTGAGGTACTTATTTTAGTGCCTTCTGTTGACAAAAATGGGAAAAGTTAGGGGAAAAGGATAGAATAAGGACTCAACAGTTTTTAGTTTCTTTTCTCTCTTCCTTAGTGTATTATTTTGTGTCCATCTTGTATGCTGTCATATGTTTATGAGATACTTAAATATATAATTTCTATGCTTGAATTTGGAATACTATTGAAAAGGAAAACATATATATGTAATATACTCAGAAATTGTTCCACTGAGTGAAAAGCTTAGTTGGTTCAAGTCGTAACATAGGAATTCAGTTCAGATAGTAATATGAGAATTTAGTTTTCTTTAATTAAAAACATAGTTTTTTGATAAGCCTAATAGTTTCTTTATCATAATTTCTTTTTCATTTTGTTAAGTCTGGCTACTTTTCTAGTATGTTCAGTGGTTCTTGGAAAGAATCCAGCATGAATACCATTGAACTGGAGATTCCTGACCAGAATATTGATATAGAAGGTAACTGGCACCATAATTACTATTATGTAAAAATGATAAAAACATAACCTTTTTATCCTTTTGGCAGAAAGTATTTTCTTCTAACCTTGTTAACTAGGAAAAAAGCTCCTTTTAACACTCACAGTGACAATTTTTTATTGATTTACTCTATACTTTATTGATTCTATTCTGTGTATCCCTAATCTTACTTAGTTGTGTCAGCTTTATCAGTCTGTTTCCTTCATGTTTAAAAATATATCTGCCTGGGATATAGAGGATGTAGAGTGAAGAAAGGAGAAGTATGATCAATAAACAGTAAGCCAGTAAACAGTATTCGTTGATTATTCCCTATACATAAAGATCTTTTCTGGGAACAAGCAGATGTATCAGGTGGTCAGTATTGTTTTAGAGCTATAATGGTCTTTAGATGAGGAAGCTGAGGCCAGGAGGATTTAAGAGACTTATTTTAGGTCTCAGAGCAGTTTAGTGAGGTAGGATCAGACTATAGTTCTCACTCCTGTCCTGGTGCTCCTGCTTCTCTGATAACTGAAGTGGAAGTACCCAGTACTAACCTCATGGGCAAAGAATATTTATAAAGCACACCTTGCAGGACACACATGAGAATGGCAGTAGAGAAAAGGATGGACAGGTTCAAATAGCTGTGGTGGCAGGATACGCAGGAGATGCGGGTTCAGTTCCTGGGTCGGGAAGATCCCCTGGAGGAGGAAATGGCAACACTCTCCAGTATTCTTGCCAGGAAAATCCCATAGACAGAGGCCTGCCTGACTGGTTACAGTCCATGGTGTCACAAGGAGTTGGACACAACTGAGCACTCACTCACAGGACCAGGAGATATTCCATGCTCCGCAGTGAAGCACTGAACCACCAGGGTTAAGATTGTCATTTGGTCTGTGTAGTTGTACTTAATGATTGATCTACTCAGGGACATCTTCATAAAACTCTTTCCAAGGGTGTCTTGATTCTGGCCACTAACTGATAATCAAGGTTAGATGTAGAAGAATCCAGCATGATTTGATAGAATTGATGGAAGTGTATAACATTGTTATTAAAGCATCATCAGTCCATAACCATTACCAGTAGTTTTATTGGCACCCCACTCTGGTACTCTTGCCTGGAAAATCCCACAGACGGAGGAGCCTGGCGGGCTGCAGTCCATGGGGTCGCTAGGAGTCGGACACCACTGAGCGACTTCCCTTTGACTTTTTACTTTCATGCATTGGAGAAGGCAATGGCACCCCACTCCAGTACTCTCGCCTGGAAAATCCCACGGACGGAGGAGCCTGGTGGGCTGCAGTCCATGGGGTCGCTAGGAATCAGACACCACTGAGGGACTTCCCTTTGACTTTTCACTTTCATGCATTGGAGAAGGCAATGGCACCCCACTCCAGTACTCTTGCCTGGAAAATCCTGTGGATGGAGCAGCCTGGTGGACTGCAGTCCATGGGGTCGCTGAGAGTTGGACACAACTCAGTGACTTCACTTTCACTTTTCACTTTCATGTATTGGAGAAGGAAATGGCAACCCACTCCAGTGTTCTTGCCTGGAGAATCCCAGGGACGGGGGAGCCTGGTGGGCTGCTGTCTATGGGGTCGCACAGAGTCAGACACGACTGAAGTGACTTAGCAGTAGCAGTTTTATTAGTGATGATCATCTTATCCTTTTATACTAGATTTAGACATATGTCTTAGTGTATAAAGACTGTCCTTACTCTTGTAATATTCTTACAGCTAAAATTGTTATTTCACTCTATCTGTGTATTTTGCTTTCAGCACTCCAGGTGGCATTTGGGTCACTGTATCGAGATGATGTCTTAATAAAGCCAAGTCGAGTCATTGCTATTTTGGCAGCAGCTTGTATGCTGCAATTGGTAAGTATGCCCAGTACTCAAAAAATAATAACACTTGTGTCTTTGTTTCAAGGTATCCCTTCCAAAAACAATAATAAAACCTAGCTTTTAATAATTTTTAAAATGAATATATAAATATTTCTTTTGTGATAAGTCATTTAAAATGTTTAACCAAAAACTTTGCTACAAATGAGGAGGGTGTTGATATTTGTGTAAAATGAATGCAGGCTGTTTCTATGTAGAGATCTTAGAATGACTATTCAGTTCAGTTCAGTTCAGTTGCTCAGTCGTGTCCGACTCTTTGCGACCCCATGAATTGCAGCACGCCAGGCCTCCCTGTCCCTCACCAACTCCCAGAGTTCACTCAGACCCACGTCCAACGAGTCAGTGATGCCATCCAGTCATCTCATCCTCTGTCGTCCCCTTCTCCTCCTGCCTCCAATCCCTCCCAACATCAAAGTCTTTTCCAATGAGTCAACTCTTCACATGAAGTGGCCAAAGTACTGGAGTTTCAGCTTTACCATCATTTCTTCCAAAGAAATCCCAGGGCTGATCTGGGATTCAGAATGGACTGGTTGAATCTCCTTGCAGTCCAAGGGACTCTCAAAGAGTCTTCTCCAGCACCACAGTTCAAAAGCATCAATTCTTCGGCGCTCTGCCTTCTTCACAGTCCCAACTCTGACATCCATACATGACCACAGGAAAAACCATAGCCTTGACTAGACGGGACTATAATGTGAAACAAATATACTTGTCTAAATCCATTTATATATTTCTGTGCATTAATGGGGCTTCCCTTGTGGCTCCGCTGGTAAAGAATCTGCCTGCAGTGCAGGAGACCTGTTCTTCCCTGGGTTGGGAAGATCCCCTGGTGAAGGGAAAGGCTACCAACTCCAGTATGCTGGCCTGGAGAATTCCATGGGCTGTGTAGCCCATGGGATCACAAAGAGTCAGACATGACAGAGCGACTTTCACTTCTTTCTGTGCATTAATAACTTATCTTGACTATTATGAAGCAAGTGGCTTATGGTTTGATTATTAATTCATATAGTTCATGGATTTGGAAAACATTGACTGCTTACTATATAAATGTTTTCTTAGGAAATAATTGTGTGTAAACCACCTAAATGTATATAATCTAGAATGACAGATTTGTTCATTCAACAGAAGTATATTGAGCAGTGTGTCAAGCTAGGCATAGAGATCCAGAGGTAAATAAAGATATCTATGCCTTATGGCACCCCACTCCAGTACTCTTGCCTGGAAAATCCCATGGACAGAGGAGCCTGGTGGGCTGCAGTCCATGAGGTCGCTAAGAGTCGGACACAACTGAGGGACTTCACTTTCACTTTTCACTTTCATGCATTGGAGAAGGAAATGGCCACCCAGTCCAGTGTTCTTGCCTGGAGAATCCCAGGAACGAGAGAGCCTGGTGGGGTGCCATCTATGGGGTTGCACAGAGTCAGACACGGCTGAAGCGACTTAGCAGCAGTAGCATGCCTTCAAGAAGCTCACAATATAATGTGTATAGAGTCGAGGAGGAAGAGTTGATATACAGGCCCAAAAAGTAAAGTAAGAGCTGTCCAATATTATAGATATGATGATAAACTTTCTGTAGCATTTAGTGGATGTGCAAAGTGGTCAGTTTAACCTGGTAGTGTCAAAGAAGGAAGTTGTGTTTGAGGTTGAGTCTTAAAAACTAAAAATGTGTTTATCTTGTGAAGTAAGAGAGGGGAAGAGAGAGCATTTCATGCAGAAAACTAAGACATAGAAATGAGAAAATAATGGAGCATTAGAGAATCTGAGTGGAACACAGATCTAGCGTGGAATAAAAGAAGGGTTGGAGAAAAAGAGGCAGAGGCCAGATTACGAAAATCCCTCAGTACCTTTTAAAAAGTTAACACTTTGCATAAGTGCTTTTGAAAAGTTCTAATCCGAGGAAAGACAAAGTTGTATTTTAGAAAGAATGCTTGGGATCAATGTGAAGAATGAGCTGAAAAGAAAGTTGAGTATAAATCCTATTGCAGTAATCCATGGGAGGGTCTAGATGAGGGTAAAAGCATGGAGAGGAAAACTGGATACTGGCAGGTTAAGCAGGGATTATCCACTAGACCTGATGGCACAGATGGGTTTTAAAAGGAAAGGGGCAGAGTCTAGAATAGCTTGCCGGAAAGTTTAAAATCCCAGTTTGAGTCAACGTTTTATTTTGATCATTTAAAAAAGTTAAGTTTCTTTTTATGTGGCATTTTTATTCAGGTTTATTTGAAATAATAGTTAATAGTTAATAGCCAAGGAATATCCTTGGCTGAGGTAATTTGACTTTTTAATGTTTTAATCCTTTCGATACTTATTTTCAGTAATTATACTTTTTAACTTTTAATCCTTTTTCAGTTTTATTCGAAATTCACTTTCTGCATTATCTGTGTGACTTGGCTATTTAACAATAATACTCTTGCATGTTGGATGTAGTTCAGAAATTTGAGTAAATTCACTTTCTGCATTATCTTTATGACTTAGCTGTTTAACAGTAATACTCTTGCATGGCGAATATAGCTTAGAAACTGGAGTGAAAAATGACAGAATTCTTTCTCTATATTAAATAAAATTAGCTATTTGAAATCTTCTATATAAACATTTTAGATTAAAATTTCAACGTAAGTTTAAAACAATACTATATTTGTCTTAGGTGTATTTCTTAGATATTGATAGGTGTTTTAAACTTTAATAAAAGCTTACTCTTGATTCATACTGTGTACTTGCCTAGCCCATCACATAGTCGTCTGACTGTGTAAAAAGGTCTTAGTTTAAAAAAAAAACAGGTGAAACAGAATGCTGCTTAAGTTTGCAAAGGTCCCAAAGAGGAGAACAGAAAAGAGAGTAGCAATTTTTATCTGTCTTCTTACTGCTTTTACACTCTCCCTTCCATTTTTCAGTTCAAGTATTTAGTTGAATACTTGCTGGATTTTTTTTTTTTTTAGGAATTTTTACTGGACTTTCAAAAAAGATTTAGGCTTGCTGCACTTAATGGTTTTCTTTCTTCCTTCCTTTTTTTTCCTTTTTAATATGTGAAAGCACATACTCAGAACTAATTTTTTGCATATGAAATGGGCCTTTCCAGCGCTTATTTATATTTGCAGGATGGTTTAATACAGCAGTGTGGTGAGACGATGAAGGAGACAATCAATGTGAAAACTGTGTGTGGCTATTACACAGCTGCAGGGACCTATGGACTAGATTCTGTAAAGAGGAAGTGAGTTGCCTTGCTTGTGTTCCCTCTCATTCCACTTTGGGGAATTTGACTGCTTTGGTTTCTTAACAGAATATATAGCTATTTTAAAAAAAAGAGGAAAAAAAAACAGAATAGAATTTGCTATAAAAGGTTCCTTTTTATATTTGGACTGATTAGTAAATTCTTCAAAAGTGTCGTCTCTGTGACTGTGGGTGGGTTATACATGCTTATAAAAGCTATGGTCCCTCTTTACAGTACATTTCTATTAAATGTTTTAAAGCAGTAGGCATAATAGCCACTACAGTCGTCCCTCACTATCCGCAGGGGATTAGTTCCAGGACCTGGGTGGATACCAGAATCTGCAGTTGCTTACCTCCCTTATTTAATGGTGTAGTATTTTCAAATAACCATCCTTCCGTATACTGTGAATTATCTCTGGATTATTATAATACCAGTGTAAAGGCTATGTAAATAGTTATAAATCCACTGTAAATGCTATGTAAATAGTTGCTATCTTGCGACAAATTTAAGTTTTGCTTTCTGGAACATTCTGAAGTTATTATTTTTTTCTCCAATATTTTCAATTCTCGGTTGGTTGAATCCACGGATACAGAACCTGCGGATACCGAGGGCTGACTGTATATCAGTGCAACTACTGGCAGTGTTTTTAAGTCTTGAGAATTGCAGTACCCATTTTCAAATTATAAAGAAGGTAACAGAAGTATGTAAGGCCCTTCATAAACCATTTAACACAAACTTGAAAATGAAGTTTTCTCATTTAGAAAGGCTCTTATTAATATTAAGGGAATATTCCCTTACTAACTGCTGACAAAAACAGTACTAAATTTCCAGTTGTTAAAATATTTGAGCATGTCCTAGCAAGATTAATATTCTGTTTTTACTTCAACTGTATGTCCTACTTAATAAATCATAAATATATAATGTATAATTAAATAATTCCATGTTTTAATTTCAGGTGCCTTGAATGGCTTCTAAACAATTTGATGACTCACCAGAATGTTGAACTTTATAAAGAACTCAGGTATTTGAATTTTAAATAGCTTCATAATTATCCAAAAGATTGTTCTTCGTTTGTTAAAAGTATGCAAGACATTTTTGTATAAAACAAAAATATATTATGGAAAAATGAACTTAATGAAATGTATCTAATTTCCTTTCCTTTGTTCCAAATAATACAATACATTTTTTTCATACATTCCATTTTAATACAATGCATTTTTTTGATACAGTGCATATTATGTCTACTGTTTTAATCAATTTTAATGGAAAAATTCATTACTGCTATAAAACTATAGAAAGTCTCTAGGGTTACCTCACTTTTGCTGGACTCTTAAAGGATCTAAAGATTTTTTTTAAAAACCACCATCTATTATTATCCAGAAATTACATTTGAGAAAATTGTCTTAAACTTATTACTAAGACTGATGAAATTAAATTCACAATTAAGGTGGTCTTTGATTTAGTTTGCTTGTTCTTCCTTCCTCCCTTCAAGTAATTTCTGAATGACTGCTATGTGTAAAGGTACTCTGTTAAGGGCTTTGAAGGCAGTAGAGGTGATTGTGTCATGGTCTCTGCTCTCTCTGCACTTACTTGTAATAATGGAGCTAACATATCTGCTATGGGTCTGAGAAATTCAGAGTGGGAATGAACTTTTAAAGGCCAGAAACTCTATAATCACTTTCAGGATTGCAGTACCTTGACAATGGTGCTTCTGAAACAGGGGTACAAATGTCCCTGGGAGTGTATAGCATTCTGATAGAAATATACAAAACCAAAGGCTTAACAGTGGCTTACTGGTTTTTCAATTTCACTGACTTTTTGCGGGGAGAAGGGTAGGGAGGAGTAAGAGAGAAGTAAACATTTTTATGTTTAAATACATTGTGCAAAAGAGAGAATTCAAGTTTCTTTGGGCTTATAAATACAAAAATTAATAGAAATGTTCTTTTTATGGCTAGCCTTCTCCTAGATTCCTGGGTCCTTTCCTTTCATCTGCCCTTAAGAGGTACTTTGATAGAAAAATTTGAGAAGTATTGTATTCTACCAGAAAATCATCACCTAATGATGTCAAGGCATAAAGTCATTAGCAACAGCTTTTCTCTTCTATAATTCTCATTGAGCTTTTTTCAAAAGGAAAATAAATCATAGTGGTCATCTTAAAAATTCAGATGCTCTTCTGGCTTGTTGAGGGTAGTGGTGGGGGAGGGAAAAAAAAAGAGCTAGTAATATCATTTCCATTCTAAATTTATACTAACACTTATTTCTTGATATTACTCCCTTAATAAAATAAAAACTTGTTTTATGACTAAGCAATTCTCTTAAGCCTAGAGGTAAAAGGTTACTTTGAAGATATATCTTCTTCAGTGAATTTTGACAGAATTTTTTTTAATTGAATGAAAGGGAAAGGCAAAAGAAAGGGAAGGCTGCTACTTTATGAGAGCATGCTAAAACTTATCTTATTAGGACTTTGCTTTACCTTGATTAATCAGTGGAGCAAGCTCTGTTTCCTCAGCAGTGCAAGAAAAAACCTTTTGCAGCATACAGTCTGAATTATAAGTATCCTTACATTCAGATAGATTGTTTTTGTCTAAGATTCTTCGTCTTGGGCAAAAAGACTGATGTAGTTTTTTAATTCTGTGTTTTCTTTTGATAAAAAAGACTTTTAAAAACGTTTTCAGTTCCACCAGGGTCTTTAACTTTTGTATAAAGAGAGGCTCACTACTTCTATTTTATCTTTTCTAGTATAAATGTCATGAAACAACTCATTGGTTCATCTAACTTGTTTGTGATGCAAGTGGAGATGGATGTATACACAGCCCTTAAAAAGGTATTTCCATAATATGATATGTGTAAAGATAGCCACTCAGCATTGCTTATAGTAGTGAAAAACTGAAAATAGCTAGTGTCCAGTGGTGAGTGATTATACATGCAAGAAAAGGAAAAGGACATCTGCCAGAATGCTAAGTCTTTAGGCTTAGGGAATTGGTATCCTGAGTAATTTTATTTGTATTCTGTATACTTTTCTCTTCTAGGAATACATTTCTGTTTTTTCCAAGGTTTTTTTTTCCCCCCCAATAATTAACATGTTATTTACATGATCAGAAATGTTAAATATTTTATGCGGTTTTCAGAAATGTTTTCAGAATTGAGCTTTAGTTGAATTAATAACTTTATGATGAATTTTTCACAAATTTTTCTAGAGAATGTTGAGATTCTTTTAAAGGTCTTTTGTACTTCAGACATATGTCTCACTTCATCCTTTTGTAAGGTTTCAACATTTTTGTATAATTTTGTTTTCACAACTCTGAAGAGACAAATGGGCTGTTGCTTTTGTTCTGTAGATGGTAACACTTAGAATTCTTATGATTACTGCATGGCAGACGTGAGGCAGAACCCAGGTCTGTGAGTTCTAGTCTGTTGCTTTCCCCACTGCATGATTTTGCTGTTAGCCTTTTGTCCTTAGCACCAAGTTTACATTAACATGGTCATGAAGCCTGGGAATGAGTCACCTTCTGGGTGAGATTCTATTACTCAAGGCATAAAGGAAGTTTAGGAAGGAAGGAAGGAAGGAAGGAAGTTTAGTAAATGTGGTAACTTGTCATTAAAGGAAAGTAGACAGCCCATTTCTATCTCTGAGCCACTGGTAGCATTCATTCTTTCTCGTAAGTATTGAGAGTTTACTATGTGCTAGGTAGGCACTGCTCTAAGTATCTTACCCATATTAATTCTAATGTCCTGTGAGGTTGACATATTATCATGCTCATCTTGCAAATGAAGAAATTAAAGCCCAGAGAAATTAGGTAATTTCCCTCTCTATTAATTGACAGAGCCAGGATTTAAAAATTCATGTTCTTCATTACTCTGCATATTGTCTCAACAGCAGTTAGACAATGAGAAACTCCTTTTTCCCATATTTAATTTCTTTTATAATCTCACATAGTATGTAGTGAAACTTAATTGAGTAAATTAGTATATTTTATATATTGTATATATTATTGTATCTACCCTCTCTAATATAGAATATTTTATATGTATCTTTGTATACACACATGTAGAACATTTACCTTTTTAATACTAAAATGATAGTACATTTGAAAACCATAAGTATTTTTCAGGTATTAGCTTATTCCTTATATGCACCTCTAGTTTTTATCTTTGGACCACGATTAATGCCATGATGAATTTAAGGCTTATGAGCATATCATGTAATAGTTGTACTTCTTAAAGTTGGTTATAAAATGGAAATTAAATTTTTAGATACTATGTTTTAAGAAAGCAGTTTGAAAATGTGAACTCAAAATGATGAAGTTTTATAGGGTTTTTTTCTTACCTATTTTTTTTTATCTAGTGGATGTTCCTTCAACTTGTGCCTTCTTGGAATGGATCTTTAAAACAGCTTTTGACTGAAACAGATGTCTGGTTTTCTAAGAGGAAAAAAGGTGTGATTAAAATTGTTATTCTGAACTTTTTTTTTAATTGAAATTTAATTAAAATTGAACCCTGATTTATGGATAAATAGAGAATTTTAGAGCTGGAGAGGATGTTGGGAATGATCTAACTCAATCCCTTATTTATACTGAAAAAATTTAGGTTGGATTACAGAAAAAAAAATTTTAATGGCCATCAGGAGCAAAAAAGTGGATAAAAATTACAGTCCTTAGTTCATGATTTTCTTAGTTCACTATCATTTTTTATCTATGCATAATTACCTTTTTCTTTAAAAAAAAAAAAAATAATGTATTGAACCTCAGTGAACTAATCAAGTACTAGAACATTAATAATTCAGTCTATTCACGTGCTTCTTTCCTGTTGTGTCACTTCAGCTTTCGCCAACCACTGTCTTTAGTTTGTGTTTGTTTTTCCCTTGCTTTTAAAAAATAATGTTATGACATTCTACGCCTCTCTTAACATGAATGCATAACATAGTATGTGCTGGTAAGCTGGCTTTCTGAAAAAATAATCACTTATTTATAGCACTTTTTAAAAAATTTTAATGATAACAAATTTTCTTAGCATGATTAATTTCAGGCTAACATGATACTACTGAATGTGGAGTTGGAAAAAAATGCATGCCATCAGCTCCTGTGAGCCAGTACAAGCCAGATTCAACTTACTCCTGGACAACATATCATTCTGTTTTTTGTTGTTATTGAACTATTTCATACTGTGGTATTGATTTTCATTTCCTTGAAAACTAAAGAGATTGAACAGCTCTTTGTGTGTTTATCAGCATATGTTTCTTCTTCTGTGAAATGTCTGTTCAGGTCTTTTTCCTATTTTAGTATTTTAATTGTCTTTTCTTACTGATTTATGGGCATTCTTTTTATATTCTTGATAACCAATTCTTTGTCACAAATATGTGTTGCATTTATATTTCAGTTTAGATTGTTTTTTAACTTTTTAAAATGTGTATTGATGAATAGAGGCTCTTATATTAAAATTCAGCATGCTCTTTTAGTCTTATTTAAATAAATTTTCTAGAATTATGTAGTAAGATTTACTACATGTATGTAGTAGGTATTTATGTAGTAAGCATGTATGTAGTAAGTATGTAGTAAGTATGTATGTAGTAAGATTTACTACATGTATGATTGATCTACTCAGGGACATCTTCATAAAACTCTTTCCAAGGGTGTCTTAATTCTGACCACTAACTTGAACCTCATGAACCAAAAATGTATAAATGACCATAGCAATAAAATCTAACTTGATTTGCTTCAAGAATAAAACACTAAGTTTCTGTCTTAAGTTATACTTTATGGAAGTTAAAGAGGGATTTAAGAAATTGTAAAGGAAAAAAGTAGAGGAGAAAATTTAAGTTAAAAAAACAGAAGTAAAAGCTGGAAAAGATAAAGAAGGTGAGAAGTTAAAAAGACAAAGAGGGTCAATAGAAACAGTAGATGTTAGGTAAATTTTGACATAAATGTATGCTCACTTGAGCTCCAGTTGGATTAACTGCAACAGTCCATCAAGAGAGAAATTACTTTGTAGCCTAAGTGGCAGAAACTAGAATAGGAAACTGTGGTCCCCTCTGCCTTCTGGTTTTCCCCCTCTAGGCTCTCTGTCCCAGCCTCAGTGGTATAAAAGTATGCAGTTTAAGAAAACTTTTCAGGGAAACATTTACTGCATAAGGCAGAATGTATGTCTGATGCCCTTGTTTTTCAAAGAGGACTTCAGAAGTTTATTTCAAACAGTTTTTAAATTATAAAAGTGACAGATACATAGAAAATAAGACCAAAAAGATCACTTGTAGTCCCCTTACCCACTATATTTTATTATATTCCTCTTTGTTGTTGTTTAGTCACTCAGTCGTGTCTGACTCTTTTGCTACGCCATGTATTGTAGCCCACCAGGCTCTTCTGTCCATGGGATTCTCCAGGCAAGAATACTGTAATGTGTTGCCATTTGCTTCTCCAGGGATCTTCTTGACCCAGGGATTGAGCCCGGGTCTCCCTCACTGCAGGCAAATACTTTATCGTCTGAGCCACCAGGAAAGCCCAGGGGAAGCCCAATATTCCTCTTAGGTTATCTTAATTATTTGTCTTTTCAGATATACGTCAGGACCAAGAGGACAATAGAAATTTAGAAAATTTTCTGCATAGTTATACTTAAGGATTGCTTCTTTTATTTCCTATCATAGCAACAAGGCTGAGTCCACTGCTGTGGGTTTACCCTGTAACAGAAAACAGGCTTTGGATTATGTGCAAGTCTGTGCTTGATAGCAGCAGACCTTTCCTTCCCACTCACGAGAGCATATTGGAATGCAGCTGAGAGTATATTTGGATATAAGCTTAAATTCTCCCTAGAAGAAAAAATCCATAACTTTGAATTATTTTAACAATAAATACTACCCTTGTGTTGCAGATTCACAGCTACAATGTCTTTGTATCTTATTTTGTATTGTAGTACAGAATTGAGGTTTTAAGTAATGTTCATCGCTTGTAACTAAAGTGTAAATTAGAAAGATGCCAAGAAATGTTCCGGGTCCTCTGTGTCTTGTGAAGACCCTTGAATGAGGCATTTGGGCTCAAGTTCCACTGAAGTGTTCAGTCCCTGGGAAAAGGGATTCTGGAAAGATATCATACCCTCGACCACCATTCTCAAGCCTTCCTTTCCCACCTTGCTGGGCTATGTGCTGTAAGCTCCAATCCTCAGAAAGGCATCAGTTGAATTCCCAGCCCAAGGGTCTAATTAGGACCAAAGTTAATTTCCTGGGGCTTTTTTTCTAAATCTCCCCAAGTTTGAATATATAAATTAATAAATTTTGAAAAGAATGGCTATTTAGTTTAAGCTTTTTTGTTTGGTTTTATTTGTTTTGTAGATTTTGAAGGTATGACCTTCCTTGAAACTGAGCAAGGAAAACCATTTGTGTCAGTATTCAGACATTTAAGGTTACAGTATATTATCAGTGATTTGGCCTCTGCAAGAATTATTGAACAAGATTCTCTAGTACCTTCAGGTAAGAACAGGATAAAATTGTGATTTTTTAAGTAAAATCTTTCTGATTGTAATAGTAATATATATATCATAGAAAAATAATAATGAAGAAAATAGAAGTTATCCTTAATTCCAGTAAGGATTTTTATACCAAGCAGAATCATACCATGTAGATAATTTTCTGTGTTCACATTATATATTATGAGTATCTTCCCATAACTTTAAATACTCTTCAGAACATTTAAGTGGCTGTATAGTATTCTATAATGTGGGTGTTCTTTAATTTGCTTTACCAGTACTCTATATTGGAGTAGACTTTGACTTTCAAAGTGTTAAAGGTCAACTTCTTTTTCTATAGATTTACTTGTAAATTTGTATAGATTTATCTGAAAATTATAATTTTTTGACATCTTAGTTTTTAACGTAATTGTGTTTATAGATTTAAATTGTTGTTGAAATCTGTACATTTATTTATAAAGGTATTCAATGGAAAACAAACTGAGAGTTAACATTTCTGGTAAAGTAATGCATTTTTTAATAAAATCACTCTAGGCAGGTTTATAGACAGTGCTTTTTTGTTAATTTTGTATAATTCATTTGTATTATATTTGTATGGGTTGTGGAGCTGAGATTTGTTTGTTTGCTCAGTCACCCTTTCATTTGAAGATCATTTTCCCCTTTAGTATAGCAGCTTTATACTAGTGTTAGTATATATTATACACCAGACACTAGCAGTGTGTGACGTTAGATGCCAGGGCTTATTACATACTCCCACGCTAATCATACTTCTTTAAAGGCTCTCTCTAATGAATTTTTAAAGAATTTAAAAAATAAATTCCGTTTTAAAGTAGTTTAATTTAGGTGAATCATTTTCCCCTTTAGTATAGCAGCTTTATACTAGTGTTAGTATATATTATACACCAGACACTAGCAGTGTGTGACGTTAGATGCCAGGGCTTATTACATACTCCCACGCTAATCATACTTCTTTAAAGGCTCTCTCTAATGAATTTTTAAAGAATTTAAAAAATAAATTCCGTTTTAAAGTAGTTTAATTTAGGTGTGTCTGTGATGCAAGGGGATAAGCTTTATATTTTTGGAATGTAAGATGGGCATAAATATTTCTAGTCTGAAATATTTTGCTTTAATATAAAATTGAAAAGAATTTAGATCCCAAATTTCTGACCAGATTTCATCCATGATCTTTTCTGACTTAAAATTACAATAGAAGGCATTTTTCTTCATTTTAAAATATAAATGGACAAATAGTTTTTCCTGTATATCTGAATAAATTACCATTTCAAAAGCAGGGTATAAATAAAATTAAATCCCATGCTGTTTGAGAGGGCAAAAAGTGGCCACAAAGCTCACATCTTCAAGATACCTTGGTATATTTTCTCAATAGGAATGTATCCTAGATTTTAAATAAGTGAAAATAGTTTCAATTATTTAGCTAAAATTCACTGATCAGTTTTCAGAAATAGTGCTGAATGTGTTAACATTATTCAGAGTTATATGTTCGGTAATCTGGGAAATTTTAATATATACATTTTTTATTATCTTTAGGTCAGAATTAAATTCAAATGGAGATTAAATGAGAAAAAAATTAAAATTTTAATAGAAAGTGAAGTCACTCAGTCGTGTCCGACTCTTTGCAACCCCATGGACTGACTATAAACTACCAGGCTCCTCCATTCATGGGATTTTCTAGGCAAGAATACTGGAGTGGGTTGCCATTTCCTTCTCCAGGAGATCTTCCCGACCCAGGGATTGAACCCAGGTCTCCCACATTGTAGGCAGACGCTTTACCATCTGAGCCACCTGTTAATTCCAAATTAAATCCAGACTTTGTGTAGAAACATTGTAGTATTTTAGGATTTAACTGTGTTGAGCACAGTTGAATTCCATTACTTCATAGAATTAGATTTGTTGTGTCCAGTTGTGTCTGACTCTTTGTGACAACATGGACTACAGCACCCCAGGATTCCCTGTCCTTCACCATCTCCTGGAGTTTATTCAAATTCATGTCCATTGAGTTGGTGATGCTATCTAACCATCTTATCCTCTGCCACCCCCTTCCCCTTTTGCCTTCAATCTTTCCCAGCATCAGGATCTTCCAGTGAGTAGACTCCTTGCATCAGGTGGCCAAAGTATTGCAGCTTCAGCTTCAGCATCAGTCCTTCTAATGAGTATTCAGGGTTGATTTCCGGACTGACTGGTTTGATCTCCTTGCAGTCCAAGGGGCTCTCAGGAGTCTTTTCCAGTACCACAATTTGAAAGCATCAGTTCTTTGGTGCTCAGCCTTTTTTGTGGTCCAGCTCTCATGAATTAGATTTACCTTAGGTGAGGTCATTAAGTCTGTTTTGTTCTATACTCTCATTGTCATGCTTCCCTCCCCTCTGACCTATTGATACCTGTTGATACCTCTGACCTATCTTGTTACCATCTCTCCCAGACCTTTCTCTTTATGTCTTCTCCTATATTCCCTCCATTTTATTTAGCTCTCTCAGAAGAGAGTATTTTCCCTCTGTGGAGGACTTTTTCTTAACACATCCTGCTAATAAAGGGTTAGGAGGCCAGATAGCCATCGGCCCAGCCACCTCAGTGCCCTTTCTAAATCCTTGTTGCATGTGATCCAGCTCATACTCTCTTCTTTCTCTTCTGACCCCCAGTCTTTTCTTTCACATTCATTTAAGACCTGGACACTGGATTTCTTTCTGCTTCTCCACCCTTCTTTGGTAATAAAATGTGTCCATGTTATCTTTACTGTTTACTAGCCTCCCAGTAATTTGACCTTAACTCCTTAACATTTATCTGCTGATCATTAAGCACTTGCTACATTTGAATCTGTCTGTAAGCCGGAATTTCTCAGCATCAGAAATCTAGTAGTTTGCAGGCTATAAATAACTTTCTAGATGGTTCATAGTCTCTTTCCTCTTACACTGTTATTTGATTTCCAGTCCATTTTAAACTCCATTTTCTGCCAGTCTTTCAGGCCTCCTTTTTTCTTCCTTTCAGACTTGGATTTCACGTTAGATCATCTGAACCATTCTCTCTCACAGTTGCCTTCAACTTTCTGTCCTACTTTACAAAATTCTAAAACTAAACTAAACCTTCTGTGTTCTAATACCCTATACTTTGTGCTGAGTACTGCTCCAGAACATTCTATAACTTTTGTATTGGTGCCACTGCAAACTCATATTTCATTGCTAAGCTTGTACCTTGCGACTCCTTATGTCACTTTTACTTGGTCACTTTTTTAATTTGCTTCAGCAGTTGTTCATCAAACTTCTGCCCCTCTGTTCAAGCTTCCTCTCCAGTCACCTCACTATCAGTGGGTGGTGGTGGTTTAGTCGCTAAGTCATGTCCGACTCTTGCGATCCTGTGGACTGTAGCCTGCCAGGCTCCTCTGTCCATGGGATTCTCCAGGCAAGAATACTGGAGTGGGTTGCCATTTCCTTCTCCAGGGGATCTTGCCTACCTAGGAATCGAGCCTGTGTCTCCTGCATTGCAGGCAGATTCTTTACCGACTAAGTTACGAGGAAAAGCCCATGGGAACTCTATTGTTTTTTATATAAATTCAAGGTAATCAGGCAAAGATTTATTCAGATTTCTAGTTTACTCACCTCTCCTTCCTGTCCTGTCCCAGAGGTTGAGGTGCTCCCTTTCTATTCAGGCCAACTTCCTACTGTGTTCATAATCCTATAATTTTATGCTTTCATTTAATAATCTGTATCTTCAGCCCCTCCTGTTCTCCCTCAGCTTATAAATATGGTCAAACCTCTTATTAACAAAACAAAACAAATCCCCCCACTAGCATCTGGACCCTGAGTCCCCTTCAGGGTAACTATTCCTCTGCCTTAAAATCACCTTCTTCAGAGTAGTCTATAGTTGCTGTCTCTGTCTTCATACCTTTCAGACTTTTCTCACCCCACTACAATCTGTCTTTTGCCCCCATTATTTTACTGAAACTTTCTAGCAAAAGTTAGGATTGTCCTGTTTTTAAAATCTAGTGATCTTACGTTAGTCCTATTTTAACTTCCCTAGCATTTTATATCATGGTTTGTTAGTTTTTTCTTTCAATTCTGTACAGTACTAACTTAGTTTAGAAATACTATACTCTTTTGATTCTTTCCCTGTTCCTCTGACTATTCATTTTCTTGTGTAAGCTTCTCTTACTGTGCCCACCTCTTAACCTAAGGGTGCCCTTGGCTCATTGATCTTTTCATTCTACATAGTGTCCCCGAATGATTTCCTTCATTCCTCTGATTTATTGAAAGAATACAGTTCTGACCTCTTCCCTGAGTTTCATACTTAGATATCCAACTGAGAGCTTGCCATCTATAAATTGCTTCAGTTCATCTATTCAAAAGAATACTTAATCTTTCCCCTCCAGTCCTAGTCCCTGCATTTTTTTTTCTTCCTATATTTGCTTATCAGTCATCAACATTAATAACTTGCCCAGCCTTACAAAAATGGCAGAATCCTGGAAGTCAACCTATTCCTCCTCAAACTCTTTTCTTCCACATCCATTCACCATGTCATGTATATTTTTTTCTTAGATAATTCTCAAATCTTTTTTTTTTTTTTTTTACCTGCTACCACTTCCTTGTTAAGGCATCATTATCTCTTGCTGAGTTACTCTAGTACAGAATATATCTGTGGCCCTCTTGGGCCATATGTTTTTCATCTTTTTCATCTTAGGTACTGGATAGGTAGTAGGCACTCAGTTTGTGTGAACTAAACTTGTATCCTAAAACATACTAACTTACATATGGCCTAATACTGCATTTACTCTGTCAAATAAGTTTAGATTCTCATTCCTAACCTAAGAACTATAAAGGGGAGAAGAAAAAGTAAATGTGTAAATTCTTTAGTGTCCCAGTAATATGCCAGATTATGCATTTAATGTCTATTATGTAACATAATCTTTAAAATTATCAAGGTAATTGTTCCCATTTTATACATGAAGTATTACTATCCTGTCATATAGCTAGTTAGAAGCAGAGCTCAAATGCCACCCCAAGTCTTTCCTGTTCTAAAGTCCCCCCCCACCACCCCCCCGTTTGTTTGTTTTTTTTAACTGCATCTTGGGTGTGTGTTAATCGCTTAGCCTAAGTAAGCCTGTGTTGGACTCTTTGTGACCTGTCAGGCTCTTCTGTTCATGGAATTCTGCAGGCAAGAATACTGGAGTGGGTTGCCTTTCCTACTGTAGGAGATCTTCCTGACCCAGGGGTCGAACCCAGGTCTCTTGCATTGCAGGCAGATTCTTTACCATCTGAGCTATAGGGAAGTCCCCAACTGCAACTTACTGGTTACTCAAAAGAATTCCTCTATGTTTAATCTCTTTAAAATTGCATATCCAATTGTATAAACTTAAGCAGTAATTTTGAATCACCCTTCTTTCAAGTATGTTTAATTTGGCTCTTGATAACAAATTAGTGAAATAGATTTATTCCCTTACGGGTATCCTTGTAACTTTTTAATGTCAGGAATTACTATTGAGGGTATAATGGGGAAACTTTTAATATTTTTGTAAGGTAGAGAAGATAATGTTAAAGTATGAATTTTATGAAAATAAGTTGGTCAAAATGGAAAGATATAATACAGAAATTCATATAATTAGTTTTATTGAAAAATAGTAAGTTAAATTGTCATCTTTTGAAACTAGATTTTTAGATTACTACTATACAAGAAGATCTTTGAGCTGAACTACTCCATTTTTATACTAATATACCTAAATGCTCTGTATAAGATATTCTTACTTATCCAGATAGGAATTTTTATTATGTAGACTTTTTCCTTCACCTTCATGATCTAATTCTGACAATGTGCTTCATATAACAGTTCAACCTATAGGCTGTTTTTTGCTATAAGCTTTACTGGTTGTGAGTAGATTTTTGTATGTTGTGTTTACCTGAGTATCAGTTCAGTTCAGTCGCTCAGTGTGTTTGACTCTTTGCAACCCCGTGGACTGTAGCATGCCAGGCTTCCTTGTCCATCACCAACTCCCAGAGCCTACTCAACTCATGTCCATCGCATCAGTGATACCATCCAACTGTCTCATCCTCTGTCATCCCCTTCTCCCACCTTCAATCTTTGCCAGCATCAGAGTCTTTTCAGATGAGTCAGTTCTTTGCATCAGGTGGCCAAAGTATTAGAGTTTCAGCTTTAGCATCAGTCCTTGCATATTCATTCAGGAGTGATTGAATATTCATTCAGGACTGATTTCCTTTAGGATGGACTAGTTGGATCTCCTTGCTGTCCACGGGACTCTCAAGAGTCTCAAGACTCTTTTCTCCAACACCACAGTTCAAAAGCATCAATTCTGTGCTTAGCTTTCTTTTATAGTCCAACTCACACCCATACATGACTACTTGAAAAACCATAACTTTGACTAGATGGACCTTTGTTGACAAAGTAATGTCTCTGCTTTTTAATATGCTAAGTTGGTCACAGCTTTTCTTCCAAGGACCAAGCATCTTTTAATTTCATGGCTGCAGTCACCATCTGCAGTGATTTTGGAGCCCCAAAAAATAAAGTCTGTCACTGTTTCCATTGTTTCCCCATCTATTTGCCATGAAGTGATGGGACCAGAAGCCATGATGTTAGTTTTCTGAATGTTGAGCTTTAAGCCATCTTTTTCACTCTCCTCTTTCACTTTCATCAAGAGGCTCTTTAGTTCTTCGATTTCTGCCATAAGGGTGGTGTCATCTGCATATCTGAGGTGATTGATATTTCTCCCGGCAATCTTGATTCCAGATTGTGCCTCATCCAGCCCGGCATTTCTCTTGATGTACTCTGCATAGGGCTTCCCTGGTGGCTCAGAGGTTAAAGCGCTTGCCTCCAATGCGGGAGACCTGGGTTTGATCCCTGGGTCGGGAAGATCCCCTGGAGAAGGAAATGGCAATCCACTCCAGTATTCTTGCCTGGAGAATCCCATGGACGGAGAAGCCTAGTAGGTTACAGTCCACGGGGTCGCAAAGAGTCGGACACGACTGAGCGACTTCACCTCCACCTTCACCTTCACTCTGCATAGAAGTTAAATAAGTAGGGTGACAATATACAGCCTTGACGTACTCCTTTTCCTATTTGGAACCAGTCTGTTGTCCCATGTCCAGTGCTAACTGTTGCTTCTTGACCTGCCTGCAGATTTCTCAGGAAATACCTGAATACTTCTTCATTTAAGCAATAAAATACTAGGCAAGCTAGGAGTGTATCTTATCTTTCTGTTTGTTTTTTAAAGTTGTAAATCTAAGACATTTAGATTTTCAAATAGTTTGCTTTTGGAGACCTCCTTCCCCATATCCTTTGTATAAAACAAGAGAAATTATCTAAATAAATTCATTCTGACTTACATTTTCTATTAGAAAAGTACTGTGTTTACATTTAAGACTGTTATCAATTACATCTGCAACTGCTGATTTATAGTGCTATCCAATGCCACCTTGATGTGCCCATTTTGAGTTTGTTTTGGATTTTGGTCCAATCAGGTTTAAAATACGTGGTTGAACTTGTTTTCACTAAGTAGAAGTTTCTTGAAGGCACTTTTTCAAAATCTTTCCACTGAACACTAACTGCTGAAAAGGATTCTGGCAAACTCTGCCTTTTGGAAATATGTCTGCATATAATCATATTAAAAGCTCTACATAAAGGAAATTGTTTCACTTTTCATCCTATGTTTTTCAGTCTTGTTTTTTTTAGGGATTTCTCATTATGTATCTGTTGTCTAGCACTGCATTCGAACAAGTGGTTCTGTTGACTTATTTGAGGCTGATACTATTGGATGAACTACCAGTGACTGAAAAGATTTCTAGTTTGACTTTTTACTTTTAGATTAAGGCAAGAAAGGAGGGACAAAAATATGTACACACATTTTTAACTTGTTAAAAATGCTTTCGGGAAATTCCATGGCACAACCAAAAAAAAAATGTTTTTTAGTTTTAAAGGAGATTATTCAAAGTTGGTGAAACTAAGTTTTAAATTATTTTCATGGGATATAGCTTATATATATTTGTGAATGTGAATGTATAACCTTTTCATTCCATTTTTATAAGTGAATCATGAAAAGCCATATTCTATCTCTAGATCAGTGAATTTCAAACTATAGGCATAACCTGAAGGCAATAGCACCCCACTCCTGTACTCTTGCCTGGAAAATTGCATGGATGGAGGAGCCTGGCGGGCTGCGATCCATAGGGTCACAAAAAGTCGGACACGACTGAGTGACTTCTCTTTCACTTTTCGCTTTCATGCATTGGAGAAGGAAATGGCAACCCACTCCGTTGTTCTTGCCTGGAGAATCCCAGGGGAGTGGGAGCCTGGTGGGCTGACGTCTATGGGGTTGCACAAAGTCAGACACAACTGAAGTGACTTAGCAGTAGCAGTAGTGAGTTGAGATATCATTTTAATGGGAAGGGATCAGCTGTTTTTTAAAAAAATAAAATACAGTAAAACTTAAAAATCCAAATACATCGCAAGTAAGATTGAATATGTTTGTAGATATACTGAGTCACATAAGCTTTGCTGTTAGTCTTTACCTACTAAAGATGAATTGTTTGTCACCTAGATATTTAGCAGTTATTCTTTATAATAGCAGCAATATTATTTTGAGGAAAGAAACACTCAAAAGTATATTTATGGAGGATTTTAAGAAAGAACACTCATCAGTGTAAATCATCTGGATACCTTTATTAGGTAGAGAATTATGAAGTGAAAATCCATATTTTAATTGCACTAGGGTTTTCCCCCTGCCTTTTGGTAGAGATAGACAAATCACTTAACTTAAAAATTAGAAAAACTGTCCTTTTAGTTGGGAATAAATAAGAACAAAAAAATAAATATGGTGCTAAGCCAGTTCTACTTAGGATTTTAGTAAGTCCATGTTTTTATGTAAAATAATTAAAATCTCAGCTTCCAAAGTCTCATTTTGTAGAAAAATTAATATGCTTATTACTGAAGGAAAACATCTATTGCATTTACAGTAATTTTAATTATAATAGTTATCTAAACCTAAGGTGTCAGAATTATTTATTGAGTGTGCTTGATTCATCTAATAATTTAGAAATGGTTTACTTCTCATTATTTAGTAGCTTTTAGATAATTCAGTACACAAACATTCCATTATTCAATTTTCTATTAAAGCTTTTGTAAACACTGAAAATACTACCTTTGGTATGTTTCTCACATGAAAATTAGTATGAGCTATGAAAAGAAAACCATTAAATGTAAGAATATACTTTTAACTAAAGATTTAAATATATGTGATTAAAGTAGAGTCTGTCCTAAGGCGAAGGAAGATAACATTTACCATGATGAGGCCATCAGTTCAGTTCAGTTCAGTTGCTCAGTTGTGTCCTACTCTGCGACACCATGAATTGCAGCATGCCAGGCCTCCCTCTCCATCACCAGCTCCCGGAGTTCACTCAAACTCATGTCCATCGTGTTGGTGATGCCGTCCAGCCATCTCATCCTCAGTCGTCCCCTTCTCCTGCTCCCTATCCCTCCCAGCATCTCCTTGCAGTCCAAGGGATTCTCAAGAGTCTTCTCCAGCACCACAGTTCAAAAGCATCAATTCTTTGGTGCTCAGCTTTCTTCACAGTCCTCTCTCACATCCATACATGACCACTGGGAAAACCATAGCCTTGACTAGACAGACCTTTGTTGGCAAAGTAATGTCTCTGCTTTTTAATATGCTATCTAGGTTGGTCATAACTTTCCAAGGAGTAAACGTCTTTTAATTTTATGGCTGCAGTCACCACATGCAGTGATTTTTGAACCCAAAAAAATAAAGTCTGACACTGTTTCCACTGTTTCCCCATCTATTTCCTATGAAGTGATGGGGCCAGATGCCATGATCTTAATTTTCTGAATGTTGAGCTTTAAGCCAACTTTTTCACTCTCCTCTTTCACTTTCATCAAGAGACTTTTTAGTTCCTCTTCACTTTCTGCCATAAGGGTGGTGTCATCTTCATATCTGAGGTACTTGGAGAATTTTGAGCATTACTTTACTAGCGTGTGAGATGAGTGCAATTTGTTGTTGCATATTTGTAAAATATAAATTACCAGCTTTACTTATTGCCATTTAAAATTTGAATTTTAAGATGATAAAAATTTTATCAGTGTCTTAAAATTTTAAATCCTTTGTTTTTCCATATTTCTTCTTATTATTATATTTGTTTTTACATTTTAGAATGGCTGTCTTCTGTGTATAAACAGCAGTGGCTGGCTATGCTCCGAGCAGAACAAGACAGTGAGGTGGGGTAAGTATAGTGTATCGTGTGTTGTTGGGGTCCTTTAATGGACTGGAACCTGGTGGTCCGGAGTCGACAATAAGAAAGTGAAAGAGAAAGAGGCTGATATTCCTTGGTTTACACAGAAAACCGATAAAGCCCTTGACACGGGGCTTGCACTGCTTCAGGTAGGCACCGGACGCCCTCTCGGGGTGAAAGCACAGTGCGCCTTCTCGAGAGGGTCTTAGAAGCCCAGGCAAGAAAGTGAGCTCAGCGGGCTTCTGCGCGCCAAAGAATTAGCCTGAGAGAAAGAGAGAGAAAGAAAGAAACGGGGACCCAAGCTCTAATGGAGCAAAGGTGTTTTATTCAACATAGTGTGGGTATATATACTGTCTTAAGAGGTAGCGATTTTCAGAAAGATAAAAGTCAAAAGTCTAGACTTACAAATTATCATAAGGCAATCCATATCAAAGAGAGAGGGTTGTAAATAATCACTTTTACCATATGGTTCATGAAAAGGAAGAGGGTCGTAAATAGTTACTTACCAGTGTATGGAAAAACTCATGAAGGAAATGCGTGCCGGGGAGCGGTTTGCCAACTCCTCTTAATTCCTGAATATTCAGGAATTAATAAGGGACAGAGGATTCATGACAGATCCAGAACAGCACACAGGAAGCTTCCTGTTAAATGCTTCCTGACAGTGTGTGTGTGTTAGTCACTCAGTCGTGTCCGACTCCTTGGGACACTGTGGACTGTAGCCTGCCAGGCTCCTCTGTCCATGAAATTCTCTGTCCAAGAATACTGGAGTGGGGTGGCCATTCCCTTCTCCAAGGGATTTTCCTGACCCAGAGATGGAACTCACATTGCAGGCAGATTCTTTACTGTCTGAGCCACCAGGGAAGCCCCCATGGTACATCATAGCATTGTTTATTAAAAAAAAATTTTTTTATACTGAATTTAGTTGATTTTATAATATTGTGTTAGTTTTAGGTGTACATCAAAAAGATTCAGTTATATATACAGATTATTTTCCATCATAATCTATTACAAGATGTCGAATATAGTTCCCTGGGCTCTACAGTAAATCCTTGTTGCTTATCTGTTTTATGTATAGTTGTTTGTATCTGTTAATCTCACACTCGTAATTTATCCCTCCCCCTCCCCCCCCCCCCTTTCCCCTTTGGTAACCA